>CM060339.1:21022196-21029696 GCA_030674155.1 Stramonita haemastoma
GAGACTAGAGAGAGAGAGACAGCTAGAGAGAGAGAGAACAAGAGAGAGAGAGAGAGAGAGAGAGAGAGAGAGAGAGAGAGAGAGAGAGAGAGAACTCAAACTCAAAAGATTAATTCATGAACAGGCCATCTGCCTATACATGAATGGGGCTGCTGAATTGTTTAGTTTGTGGGGATAAAAACAACAGTAACAACCAAAAAAGAAAAAAGTTATAACCCAAAAAAGTCACTTTACAAAAAATGACTTACGATAACAAAATATCTCTTATTCTGAAAACTTTACACAAATATAAAGTCAGGCCACGCACAATCTCAGGCTGACTTGACGCCATGAGTAAACAGAGTCTAAATGAATAAGGCTGCCTACTATATTTTACAGGGATATATTTCTGCCTAATATCCTCTAACACTGGACAGCATAACACAAAATGTACTTCATCCTCATGAGCTTGCTTACATAATGGGCATAGTGACCACAGGTCATCAACATCATGTTGTCTGTATCTGAATTTATGAACATTTATATCTGATACACCAAGTCTAAACTTTGACATAACTCTTTCCAAATGAATGTCCATATCAAGCTTTAGATAAGGTTTGACATCATGTGAACTTATAAATTGTCTATAGATACATTTGATATCTTTCGCTGGTTTGTATATGATCACTCCATTGCTGCTATCGGCAGTCAATCAATCTTTGCCTGAAAGCGTTTCTAAATTCTACGATTTCCAACACCTTGATTGAGCCAAACAAATCCAAATCCGAGTTCACACAAACAAGAGAGACAGAGACAGAGAGACAGAGAAGGAAAGGAGTCAGAGAAAGAGTCAGAAACAGGTAGAGACAGAAACTGAGACAGACATACAGACACAGACAGACAGACATACAGACACACAGACAGACACACACACAGACAGACAAACAGACAGACAAAACAACAGACAACACACACACACACACACACACACACACACACACACACACACACCACACACACATACAGATTCTGGTATGTAGTAGAAGAGAATGAGTGGGACAAGAAAAGATCAATTGATTTATTATAAACCATGTCTCCAAGGATAACTAAAGTAAAATAAATACATTTTTCCTTTTGGTCCTGAGTTGTGTGTTGTGTATGTAATGCAGTGTGTGCGCCTGCGTATAGTTTGTGTGTGTGTGTTGTGGTGTGTGTGGCTGGGTGTGTGTGATGTGTGTGTGTGTGGGTGTGTGTTGGTGTGTGTGTTGTTGTGTGTGCTGTCTGTCTGTCTGTCTGTTGTCTGTCTTCATGTTTATGTTTGTGTATAGTAATAAACTATTATAATTATATGTGTGTATGCTGGTTTATGTATGTTCATGTGTTTGTGGGAGTGTTTTGTGTGTTGAAGACTGAACTTTTGCTCCCCCCCCCTTCCACTTCATCTCTTCTCTCTCCTCTCTCTCTCTCTCTCTCTCTCTCTCTCTCTCTCTCTCCTCATCTCTCTTCTTCTCTTCTCTTCTCTCGTCCTCTATTCTCTCTTCTACTCTCCCTCCCCCTCTCTCTTCTCTCTCTCTCTCTCTCCCTCTCTCTCTCTCTCTCTCTCTCTCCTCTCCCTCTCTCTCTCTCTCTCTCTCTCTCTCTCACTCTTCTCACTCTCTCTCTCCCCTTCTTTTCTTCTTCTTTCTCTCTCTCTCTCTGTCTCTCGTCCTCTCTCCTCCCTCTCTCTCTCCTCTCTCTCTCCTCTCTCTCTCTCTCTCTCTCTCTCTCATCTCTCTCTCTCTTCTCTCTCTCTCTCCTCCCCCCTCCTCCTCTCTCTCTCTTCTCTCTATCTCTCTCTTCTCTCTCTCTCTCTCTCTCTCTCCTCTCCTCTCTCTCTCTCCTCTCTCTCTCTCTCTCTCTCTCTCTCTCTCTCTCTCTCTCTCTCTCCTCTCTCTCTCGATGTGTGCACATCTGTTTCTCTGGGATGATGTGCATACCATCTGGTGGTATGTGGATATTTCTTTTTTACTCTTGAAATAAAAAAGGGAAGCCCACACCATCCTACGACACTTTCACAGTTTCAGACACAATGATGACGATGACGATGATGATGATGATGTATAACAGAGTGTTGTAACCTGCCGTTAGTGCCACCCATAGGAATAGAAAGAGAGAGAGAGAGAGCGAGCATTCATCTAGTGAAGTTATCTCTCTCCCTTCTGCCTGTGTTGTTTGTGTTCCTGCACGTGCCTACAGGATGAACGAAAATGAAATCATTATGGTGGATCAGGAGTGGGGAATTATCCAGTCTGGCCGTGATTCTGTGAGGGGAAATCTTTTTCTTTTAAAAAAAAAAAAAATTTTTTTTTTTTGTTGCTGCCCTCGTCTTCTGTGACGTCCGTACTGCTGTTCCCACTGCTCATTTCATCTCCCCGCCACAGCCATACCCTTGATTCGTTGTGTCTCATCCCCCGGGGTCGGGAGTCCACAGGGAGCCCTCAATATTAGGCCACCGCGTGGGGCCACCAGCCAGAGGGGCCCTGCACTTCTGCTGAGTCACTTTGGTGGTGTTCAGTGAGGGGAAATCTGTTGTGTGTTCCTCTTCCTTCCTCGTCAAACGCTTGGATAGCAGTTATGGTTGTCTGTCATAGTCATGAGCTAAAATGCGTTAATGCGCGCCATTAAGCGCCTGATAAGTCAGGCCCAGTGCGTCTGACTTTAGCGTGGGAGAGAGAATTGTTATAATTATCTTTTTAAGTCTTTCTATCTGGAGGGAAAAAAAAGGCAGAAGAATGGACGAAGAAGGCAGAAAATAGACAAGAAAAGGTGGTGGTGACAGGAATGGAAAGGGAATAAAGGAGTAAACAAAGAGAGGGATAGAAAAGAGGAATTCATTTCTAGCACAGGATTTCCGAAAGGTGGGATGCTATTTATACGAGACCGCCCCCCCCCCCCCGACATCCTCAGGGGGAATGTTGTGTGTTGACTTGAGTGACCTGACAAACTTTTTTCCCAAACTCCTGTGAAGCAATGGTTACTAGGAGTTCTTTACTAGTTTTTAGTATAAACTTAGGGGCGCGAAGATAGCCTAGTGGTTAGAGTCATGGCACTTGTGATCTGAAATCCAGGATCGAACCACCTCCAAGGCACTTGTTTTAAGCGGATTTCCACCCCCACCTCCACCCTCCACCCCCACCCCCAGAGTTGACGATCAGTACTGACTCCACTCCCCAGAACATCAGTACTGACTCCACTCCCCAGAACATCAGTACTGACTCCACTCACCAGAACATCAGCACTGACTCCACTCCCCAGATTGAGACTGTAAACCAAGGTGGTGTGTGTGTGTGTGTGTGAATTAGGCATGCAGCAGAACATCTCGCTTGTTAATAAATTAGTTCTGCCTTTCAGAAGAGGCCATTGTGTGCTGGTAGGAATGAGGGACAAAATTTCAAAAACGCATGCATGCCGGCGTTGTGGATCTAGACATCGTCCTGTAAATTGGAATGCAGCTGTCCAACCGGTGGGCAAAAATGAGTCACATACGCAGAATTTCAGCGTTAAGGAATCTCGGAGTTCTAGCCAAGGAATCAAAAAAAAAAAGAAGTTTAAATAGCATCCCCACCTTCTAGAAATGCGGTGTTAGAAATTTCCCCTTTTCTGTATCTCTCTCTGTAAACTCTGTGCTTAGAAATTTCCCCTTTCCTGTATCTCTCTGTAAACTCTGTGTTAGAAATTTCCCCTTTCCTGTATCTCTCTCTCTAAACTCTGTGTTAGAAATTTCCCCTTTCCTGTATCTCTCTCTTCTCTAAACTCTGTGTTAGAAATTTCCCCTTTCCTGTATCTCTCTCGTAAACTCTGTGTTAGAAATTTCCCCTTTCCTGTATCTCTCTTAAACTCTGTGTTAGAAATTTCCCTTTTCCTGTATCTCTCTGTAAACTCTGTGTTAGAAATTTCCCCTTTCCTGTATCTCTCTCTCTAACCTCTGTGTTAGAAATTTCCCCTTTCCTGTATCTCTCTCTCTAAACTCTGTGTTAGAAATTTCCCCTTTCCTGTATCTCTCTCTCCTAAACTCTGTGTTCAGAAATTTCCCCTTTCCTGTATCTCTCTGTAAACTCTGTGTTAGAAATTTCCCCTTTCCTGTATCTCTCTGTAAACTCTGTGTTAGAAATTTCCCCTTTCCTGTATCTCTCTCTAAACTCTGTGTTAGAAATTTCCCCTTTCCTGTATCTCTCTGTAAACTCTGTGTTAGAAATTTCCCCTTTCCTGTATCTCTCTCTCTAACCTCTGTGTTAGAAATTTCCCCTTTCCTGTATCTCTCTCTTAAACTCTGTGTTAGAAATTTCCCCTTTCCTGTATCTCTCTGTAAACTCTGTGCTTAGAAATTTCCCCTTTCCTGTATCTCTCTGTAAACTCTGTGTTAGAAATTTCCCCTTTCCTGTATCTCTCTGTAAACTCTGTGTTAGAAATTTCCCCCTTCCTGTATCTCTCTCTAAACTCTGTGTTAGAAATTTTCCCTTTCCTGTTTTTTGTCTTTTTTCTTACCTTTCTATGAATTCTCTTGCTTTTTTTCCCCCTGCCTTCCCAGTCCACTCTAATGGATTTCCTATAAAAAAAAAATCAACTGTGACAAAAGATGTTCTTTTTATTTAAACATTCATGTGACATTTGCCTGTATTGTTGTGTTCTGGCAACCAGGTAGTGATATTTTAAACACTGGGATGAGCTCAGGATGTCCTTTCTGCAGTGGTATTTGCCCATATAGCACTTTTCTTGTGTATTTCTTTTTAACATATATTTCAGTATTATCTTGTTTATGCTTTTTTGTAACCTGGGGATGATAAATTGAGGGGAATGGCTGACATCGTTTCAAAACTTTTTTCCCCATCCATTAGACCATGAGTGGTGGTCTGGGCGCTAGTCTTTCGGATGAGACGATAAACCAAGGTCCCATGTGTTACACATCATTATGTAGCGCACGTAAAAGAACCCATGGCAACAAGAGGGTTGTCCCTGGCAAAATTCTGTAGAAAAAAGCACTCTTATAGGGAATCAAATACAGTTGCAGACAGGGGGGAAAAAATAATGGGTAGGGCTGCACTTGTGGCGATGTGCTCTCCCTGGTGAGAGCGGCCCGAATTTCACACAGGGAAATCTGCTGTGACATAAAGTGGTTATAAATAAATAAATAAATCCTAAGCACGGTTTGGTTTTATTGGCTTTAAGGGATGAAATCATTAAGGTACTGTGTCATTTAATGTTTTTTAGTGGGGGGGGTTTGTTGGGGTTTTTTTTTTTTTTTTTTGCTTCCCAGATTGGCGGTGTCTGATATTTGAAGCAGATTCAACAGCGTTGATTCTAAAGTACAGTTGGAATATTATTGGCGTTGCTGAAATTGATATAATTTATAAGGTGACAGGCCTGGTATGGCCTCTGTGGTCGATGGAGCTATAATGAATGTGTGAAGTGTGGTGTGTGTGTGTGTGTGTGTGTGTGTGTGTGTGTGTGTGTGTGTGTGTGTGTGTTGTGTTTTGTGTGTTCCTCGGCTAGAGTTCAGAAGTTCACCACCAATGGTGACATTTTCGCATATGCCACCATTTTTGCCCACCATGAAGGTAGCTGTATTCCTACTTCAGGGATGTATGCTGGGTATGTTAGTGTTTCTGTAACTCACTGAATGCTGACATGATTTATGGGATCTTTGACATGCATATTTGATCTTCTGTATGTATATTATATACAATCAGGGAATTAAGGCACTGGCAGGTCTGCACTTGAAGTTGACCTGGGAAATGGTAAAAATCCCCACACTTAACTCACTAGTTCTAAGCCAACTCCAAGATACAAAACCATGACTTCATGGACCCATGGGATTGAAGTCTAAATGTTGTCACTTCTTGGCTGATGACTTCTCAGCTATGGTTGTAATCCAGCATGAAATGAAATGAACTCCTCAGGTGTCAGATCTGTTGTTAAGTACTGTGTTTTGTTGAAAGCGGTTTCTTCATGTTTGCAGTGGTAAACAGTCGGTTGATATTATTATTATTAAATAGTGATAACCCCATTGTCTTCAGCCCAAACTCAGGCTTGAAGTGTGAAGTTGATAAGTTATCTTGTGAAAGTAGGACACCGTCTCTGTCCAAGCCCCTGTGTTATCAGACAGTTGAAACATGATATTGTCTGGGGTGGGGGGTGGGATAGCCTAGTGGTTAAGCATTGCGCTGGTGATCTGAGAGCCCGGGTTCGAGCCAACACTGAGACGCCTGTTCAAGGGGATTTTTCCCCTGGAGTTAGCATCAGTATTGACTCAACTCTCCTGAGAGTCTTTTCGGTGAGGTTGTAAATTGAGGTGTTGTGTACTGTAAACACACACATTATATCTTACACACATGTGAATAGCCAATTCATCTTTCTTATGAGTAAGATATTGTGTGCTGATAGAGACGGATGACAATTTTGTTGTTGTAAGAAGCACAATGATGTCGTGTTTAGTGTAGACACCATCCCTGGATTTGGAATGTGGTCATCATAATGGTGGGCAAAGGGTCGCATATATATATATATATATATATATATATATATATATATATATATATATATATATATGATTATATTTTCTCTCCTATTAGCATCATATTACTCACTCTCTGAGTCTTTTCTATTTAATTAGTTGTTATGTAACTATCATTATATCTACATATCGTATGCAAATCTATCTTCTTATGATCAGATTTGTGGCTGATATGAGGATACATATTTTGTTGTTATATATCACTGTATCTTCTAGTCTTATTATCCTATTAATTTATCATAATGAGCAGAGGTTTGCATATATATATATATATATATGCAAAATCTCATCATGATGCACTGGGAGCTCTAGCCAAGGAAAAAAAAACCCTGCTAAAACTTGTTTTGAAGCAGTTCAAATTATGCTACTACTACTACTACTACTACTACTACTACTACTACTACTACTACTACTACTACTACTATTACTACTACTACTACTACTACTACTACTACTTCTATAACTACTACTACTACTACTACTACTACTACTACTACTACTACTACTAACAATAATAATAAGGTTGTATAGAATTCATGATATAGCGCTGAATCTTGTAAAGCACTAAATCATAGCGCTCGCATTCAAATCATTTCACCCTCACCATCGCCTATCCCATAGTCCCGTGGACCGTGGGAGCACCAATAAAGATTTTGTAACCAGCTTCCTCCACTCCTCACAATCCTCTGCTTTCTGTAGCTAATTGCTCCACCCAAGGCCCAAAGGCAAATCATTTACACACATGCATATTGTGAGTGTGTGTACGTGTGTGTGTGGTGTGTGTGTGTGTTGTGTGTGTGTGTGTGTGTGTGTGTTGTGTGTGTGTGTGTTGTGTGTGTGTGTGTGTGTGTGTGTGTGTGTTAGTGTGTGTGTGTGTGTGTGTTGTGTGTGTGTGTGTGTGTGTGTGTGTGTGTGTGTGTGTGTGTGTGTGTGTGTGTGTTGTGTGTGTGTGTGTGTGTGTGTGTGTGTGT
>CM060339.1:21034696-21047196 GCA_030674155.1 Stramonita haemastoma
GATGTTAGAAAAACTCCAAGGAATTTAACTACTTCTTTATAGTGTAGAATTCCACCATTTATTCTAAAACTTGGCATTTCCCTTGGATTTGCTCCATTATTAAAGAGCATCATGTGAGTCTTATCATTTGAAAGCTGTAATCCATTTTCGGTCATATACTTAGCTATAGCATTTAAATCGTTTTGATACAATTTTTTAGTGTAATTCAGAGACCTAGCAGGCGTGTTCTTTTTCATCGCAACTTTCATCCATACACATATATCATCGGCATATTGAGCTAATTCTACATTTTTTGAAAGATTGTCTGGCAGGTCATGCATTAAGATATTAAATAACATGGGAGCAATAACGGAACCTTGTGGAATACCCATTTGTAGTGATCTTGTAGATGAATATGTAGTTCCTACTTTAGCCTGAATTTTTCTGTTTTCTAAAAAACTTTTAATGAAACCATACATCTGCCCTGACAAACCAATATTCTGGAGTTTATATAGTAAACGTGAATGCCATACCTGGTCATAAGCCTTAGTTATGTCAAAAAATGTTGCTAACAGACATTTCCGCCTTGCAAACTGATATTTGACCTGAGTTGTCAGCTTTACTAAATGATCAATAGAAGATCTACCTTTTCTAAATCCTGCTTGATTTACGGGAATAATTTTCTTCTTTTCACAGTAATATACAAGTCTGTTTAAAACAATTTTTTCTAACAGTTTACAGACACAAGACGTAAGTGCTATGGGCCTATAACTATTCACATTTGTTTTGGGTTTACCGTCTTTATGCACAGGGACAATAACTGACTGTTTCCAAACTTGAGGTAATACACCACTCTCCCAACATTTTTGAAAAATATTGTAGAGAATGTGTATCCACTTGTCTGACAAGTGTTTAATCATTTCATTTGAAATGGCATCGATTCCAACTGATGTTTTCTTGTTTGGTAAGGATGAGATAGCATCTTTTATTTCTTGTACGGTTAATGGAGCATTGATGTAATGGCTATTATCAGGAACAGTGTCGACAAGACCGCCTGATTTCTCTCTTTGAGTTCTGTAGATTCTTTGAGCTGGAGATAAGCCATCGAGTCTACTTGTGTTGGAAAAAAAATCAGCAAATGCTTCTGCTTTTTCCCTTAAAGAAGGAAGTAAATTGTTTTCTAACTGAATTGGATAATCTGGAAATTTTAAGCCATTTTTCATTATGTTTAGTTGTCTCCACATCTTCTTGGTATCCTTATGATTCGAGACTTCAGAATTGCAAAATGTTGTCCAGTAAGTTTTCTTAGCTTGTTCTATTACTCGGTTGCATATAATATTAGCATTTTTCATGGCCTTGTGATTTTCAATCGATTTATCTTTATTGTATTATTTGAACATTCGTTTTTTTTCATTTACTGCTTTTTCACAGTCGACATTCCACCATACATTGCCTAAATTACTATAATTTTTCGTAGCTTTTGTATTTAGTTTTGGAATTGTTTTTTTGGCCACGTTTAAAACGGAATTGCAGAAAGAATTGTACATTATGTCAATACTATCATCGCAAGATGTATTTACTACTAAATTCTTTAAGGTGTTTGTGAAAGTGGGCCAGTCTGCTTTCTTATAATTGTATTTTGGAATGAAGTCCGGATCAGTGTTTTCTATGTTAAACTTTTCATTAATCTTGATAGAGATTGGAACATGATCGCTACCTAATGTTTCATCATATGTTTTCCATGAGTGCGACAACACTAACTTTGGAGAAACTAATGTGAGATCTATAGCAGTCGGCCTATGTGTGGACACATCGGGGATTCTGGTGTAGGACCCATCGTTAAGCAAAACTAAGGGCGAGTCTACTATATTTTCAACAAGCTGGTTATTAGTAATGTGAATACAACCTTTTTCCCAAAACGGTGAGTGACTGTTAAAATCACCGCCTATAATCCATTTTTGCTGGTCGTTTATAGTTATCAGCCAATCAGTGTTATCATTATCAGGACCTTTAGGTAGATAAACAGACACACAGTTGATGGTGAGAGATTCTGAAAACTGTACAGTAACAGCACATGAGGAAACATTTGTTATGTTTTCTGGCACAGGAGACTGTATCATGCGGTACTGTAAACCAACACGAATATAAATTGCAGTATTAATCTTTCCATCAGTCTGTTGTTGTTCACAAACTGGTGGATAGAAAAATTGCTTCAGTCTTGGAAGCTTGCTCTTTTTAACATTTAAGGACTGAAGAATAAGTACATGGTAATAAGTTGACATAAGGTGTTGGTGCAAGTAGTCAACATTTGTAGCAATAGATCTGCAGTTCCACTGCAGTATTGAAATTTTATCATTTCGGTGCATTACCATTTACAATGTTATGTTATTATTTAAACCTATTCAAGAAGGAACAAATAAAGAGGGTGTGTGAACACCCCCCCCCCCCCCAAAAAAAAAAAAAAAAAAAGCAAAAAAACCCCCAGAAAACAACAACAACAACAAAACCCAAATCCCCAAACAAACCACAAAAAACCCCACCAACAATAAGAACAGCAAAGCCAACAACCCCCAATACAACCTAATCTTATAACACTATCAGCAAGAAAAAAAAAATGTTTACAGATAGCACTACTAAGTTATTTTATCCAGAAATGTACGCCAGATACACGGATAATGCAAATATAGTCAACAATATATCAACTTAATTTTGTTGTTACTAAAACCATTACAAAATAACCACAATAACCATAATAGATAGTTAATGTTCTGACACTATTCCACAATAATAAAGAATAGTCACATTTGTGTATTCATTTTCCCTTTTTCCACGTGGTGTAGTAAGAGTAAAAAGGTGAGCATACAGCTTCCTTCAGTAACAATGTCTGAGAACATCAAACATGTTGCACCAAGGATGCCTGGGACTGTAGGCTCTCCATGGGGCCAGTTCCTGCTGCTGGAAGGGAGTCGTTCTTGGCCGTTGTGCAGACCTCACCGTTCGTTTTGGCCTTGTCCAAAACAGCTGGCGAAGGTGACGGCCAAGGTTGACTGCCAGGATGGTGGAGCCTTTCATGGTGGGGTGTGTCCCATCCTTCAGGTGGCTGGTGTGAAGGTTGTCATTGGATATAAAGGATACCCTCTTCATCCCCAGTAGTTCTTTTGCTGACAGGGCATTAAACAACTGCCTTTTAATTTCCAGCTCATCATCAACAACAGATGACACTTTACTAATTACAATGAAAGCGTTAGGGTGCTGCTTATGGATTTGTTTCACAGAGTCAACAAATTTTCTACTTGCACAGTCAGCCTCTTCCCTTCTTAGATTGTTTATACCACAATGTAAAACAATGCTATCGAATGATTTTCCAAGATTATGGGAAGCACTTTCTACATTTTCTTGGAGATCTTTTATCATATGGACCTTGTGGTGAGCAGCAGAAAATCCATATGACCGACCCAGTCTTTTGTACTGGACTCCTCTTAATACAGAGTCGTGCAGGAACAGAACATCTGGAAAACCTTCCGAGTTCTTGGAGTTTTCTTTCACAATCTTTGATGTCATTGACACCGTGACGTCTTTAATGGGCTTTGACGTCACTACTTGTTCTCATCCTTCTGGGTTTTTCTTTAGGCCTATTTTGTTTTACGCCCTGCTGTTTATTGACTGCAGGACGCACAGACGGCCTAAGTGGTGCCTTGCCTGTGCTGTGTGCAACAGGCGTGGATTTTATTACATCAGCGTGAGTAGGAGAAACCAAAAGATCTGTCTGCGTGCTTACGTGTTTGCTGCGACATACTTCTTTTCGTTCTGGTTTCCCGCTACTCAGTCCCTCGATGGTCTTTTCTAGGGACTGGAGACGATCAGTGAGGTTTAGAATGACAGATTTGAGATCACTGACCGTCTCACGCAGGCTGGAGATCATCTGGTTGGTGTCGTTACCTCTCCCTCTGGGGTCTTCGTCAGTTGGGGAGGTCCTTCCTTCTGTAGCAGAGGGTTGGGGCTCCAGAATTGTTGCCCTCTTTCAGTGGTTCTGTAGGCTTTGCTCCAGAGGCCTTGTGTGTCGGTGAATCCCCCACATAGGAGGTAAATCGCTTGCTTCTGGAGCGAGTGGCCTTGGTCATTTTGGTGGTTAAAGTAATAACATGACGGTCGATTAGTGGTTGCTGACTAGTTCCACCATCTTGGTGACGTCATGTGTGTGTGTGTGTGTGTGTGTTCTTTTATATCAAGGATAATGGAATAAGCACTTGTGTGCTTTTTTATTTCCAGTACCTGTGTGTATGCAGTTTTGTAAATTTTGTTGTGTGTGTGTGTGTGTGTGTGTGTGTGTGTGTGTGTGTGCGTGCGTGCGTGCGTGCGTGCGTGCGCGCGCGCGCGCGCGTGCGTGCGTGCGTGTGTGTGTGTGTGCGCGTGTGTGCATGTGTGTGTGTGTGTGTGTGTGTGTGTGTGTTACAGTATGTGTGTGACAGTGTGTTGTGACGTGTGTGTGGTGGTGTTTGACAGTGGTGTGTGTGTGTGTACTGTGTGTATACTGTGTGTGTGTGTGTGTGTGAGTGTGTGTGTGTGTGTGTGTGTGTGTGTGGACGCGCGCATGTGCGCACAGGATGCCTGCCGGTTATGTTTCTATTTCCATAACCCACCCAAACTCTGACATGATTTATGGGATCTTTAATGTGAATATTGATCTCCTGCATGCATACATTAAATGAAAAGAGTTGTAAGGCCCTGCGCATGAATTTTGGGATCTTTAATGTGCGTATTTTATATCCTGCATGATAAATGAAGAGTAGTGCTAAGGCACTTGCGGGTCTGCGCTTTAACTTGGCCTGGGAGATCATGAAATATCCCCACCATGGCCAGCTGCCTTGGCTGAGTGGTTAGCGCATGGGGTTATGGACTTGAAGGTCATTGGTTTGAGTCCCATGAATCTTAACAATTTTTCAGACTCCGACCGGCCCCTACCCAGAGTGAGTGTGCTGTGGGCTTTTATGGAAGACTGGGACCACACAGTCAAGCTTTATCCACTTTACAATGTAGAATTTTGAGAGTGTAGCTCAAATTACCTGACCAACACTGCAGGTGTCTGTATCTCTCAGTGCCTGGTTGATGCCGGAATATATTTTTATAATAGAAAGTGTGGAATACAGCTTTGCCACATAGTCTCAAAGCATATGCACTTCCATAGCAGCATCATTACGTCACTGTCATTACCATTGATCATCATGCTGTAAAAGAAAAATGTCTCTGATTCGGTGGGCTTGGTTGCTCTGGTCTTTTGGTGACCTCAGTTTCGGTTTCCCCATACACTTCTGTGCTTGTGGTGAGTTTGTGTCAAAGCCTTTAAGATTGAAGATTCACTGATGGTTGCCACCTCGGGTGGGCATCTCACTCAGTCTGGGTCCATACCTGAATTATTCAGTAGGGGGCTTCGTAGGTGGTGTCCTGGGTATGTTAGCTCAGAACAGGCACCACTGAACTCCAAAGTGACCCCGCAGCAGTGCAGGGCTCCTCTGGCTGGTGGCCCCACTGCAGCCTGACATTGGTAGACTCCCTGTAGACTTCCAACCCTGAGGATGTGTCATGATGAATCTGGGTATGGCTGGGGCAGAGATGTGATTGAAATGAACAGCGTGGGAACAGAACAATAGGAAGGTCACAAAAGATGAAGCATAACAAAAAATCAAAGATTAAAAATATATATATGCCCCCGATTCATCAGTCACCACTGCTGAGATTCAAACCCACAACTTCATGGACCCACAAGAGAAGGAAGACAAATGCTCTCTCCACTCAGAATCATGTAGCGTTTATAGATCATCATTGGGTTTTTTTTTTGTTGACTTAATTTTGAGTTGATTTTCTTTGTGTGTGTGCAGATGCTTAGTCCCACATACAAGTCCCGCAGTGAAGATTTCCGAAAAACTTTCAAAGACATTCCGAAGGAGGAGCGACTGATTGTGGGTAGGTTGTCCCCTCCCCCCGCCTCCCCCCCCACCCCACCCCAGTTGGAATTCTGGGAACTCTTTTGGTATAAAAAGCATTCCTGTCTTTTGGAAGTTCTGTGCTAGATATGTCCCCTTTTCTATCGCTGTCTTTGTTTCTGTCTTTTTTATTTTTTTTATTTTTTTTTTTACCTTTTAAGCTTTCTACCACCCTGCTTGGTTTTTTTGTGTGTGTTTTTTTATCTAGCTGGTTTGTTTTCTGCATCTCCAGTCCATTCTCCTGCCTTTTTCTTTTTTCAAGCAAATTTTTCAAACAATTTCTTTTTAAAGACATTTTGCCCTGTATTGTTTTGTTCTGGTAGTGACCAGATAGCGATATTGTAAACACGAGGATGGGCATAGGACGTCCATTCTGCAGTGGTATTTGGTTTGTAATGACCTTTTTCTTCTTTAGTTTTTTTTTTTTTTAACATTGAAGTGTACATTATCCTTTTTGTGCTTTTTTGGTTACCTGGATGTGATAAATTAAGTGGAATGGATGACATCTTCATCAAGGTCTATTGTCAGGTACTTTGTCATTTAATTGATAGTGCGGGGGGGGGGGGGGGGTTCCACTTCTCTGTGTTAGACATTTCAAGGGGTTTGATGGTGTTGATTTTGAAATGGAAGTGAAAGTTATTGGAGTCACCAAAATTGAATAAGATGACAGACAGCCTTATTATGGCCTTCGTGGTTGGTGGTGGGGCTGTACGCACGCAGTTTTTAGAAGATACTTTTGTCAGCTGGTCTTACAGGCATGCAAGTGCCTAGTCTTCCAAAAGCAGGAATGGGTTTTTTTTAACATGTGCGCAAGATGTTCTGTGTGTGCTTGCACGCAACGCCTCAGAGTTCAGCCTCATCCAAAGGATTTTCAGGGGAGTGGAGTCAGAACTGATGCTAACTCCAGGGGAAAAATCCCCCTGAACGGGCATCTGGATGGTGGCTCAATCCCGGCCTGTCAGATCAAGATCTTAATGCTCTTTTTCCCCCAGACAAGTTAAGCAGCGTCGAGCTTGGATACCAGTTAGATGGGTGACCATTTGCGCGCCTTGGCTACAGTACAGTTCCTCCAGTTCACCCAGCTGTAAATGGGTACCTGCCCTCTTTAGGGTCAGGGAAGGTAAAGCAGCGAGGGAGAGGAGATGGGCGCCGCCCTCAACATGCTGGCCCCTAGAGAAGCTGAGGTCTCTGATGCCTCGCTCCCCTACGACCACACAGGTTATGGGACACCTTTACCTTTTACCTTTTTGATGCTCTTAGCACTAAACTCTCTCAAAATCTTTGTGTATTGAATTGTATCATATTTCATTGTTCTGTAGTGTATAGGATTCGTAGCCACGGTAGATGAAGTCAAGTTGTCTAGACTATCGGATTCCCTACTCTAAAAATACGTGTTTAAAATTGCGATACAATGTGATTCTTCATGATGGATTTCTTTTGTGGCAGAGTATTCCTGTGCCCTTCAGAAGGACATCTTGGTTCAAGGTCGGATGTACATCTCTCAAAACTGGGTCTGCTTCTACGCCAACATCTTTCGCTGGGAGACTCTGGTAGGTTTTAGAGTGCTGCTTTTGTATGCAGCTTTCTTTGCTTAAGTCTTGTGGGTGTGGGGTTGTTTGTGTTTGTTAGAGGTGCTGGTTTTGTTTTCATTTCTTGGTCTAGAGCTCTGAGGTTCACTGATGTTGAGGTTTTGTGTATGTGACTGTTTTTGCCCACCATTAACCCTCTTAGTCCCATACCAGGATTTGCTGGGATTGAATAATTGCCCCCCTTGAATCCCGAACCAGGATTTGCCGGGATTTACACACAGTAGATTTCCATCACACTCTGACCATCACTAATTACTACCACATGTTAAAGCTCTTATCAGGCTAGAGGTAGAAACCCTGTTGAGAGTCTGGAAATAATTATAGCTGCTGGTATGTGCTTAAAAGGAGGAAAAGGCGAGGGAGCATGTGTGCCTGACCTGATTTCGTGATGGAATACAAAATCTAGGGGCAGTTTGTGTTCAGAGTCACCGAATGCAAGAGGGTTAAGGTAGCAGCATTCCAACTTCAGAGATTGATGTCTAGACACAACACCTGTGTGCGTGTGTGTGTTGTTGTTTTTTTTCAATTTTGTTATCTGTTCCTACCATGCTGAGGTTGTATGTGCTGGGTCTAACTGGTCAGGCGCTCAACAGCAGCGCAGTGCATTTTTCTTCATAGGACAGACAACAATAATAGTAGCTGTCCAAGTGTTAAGACACTTAATTTTAACTTTTGGCAAAGACGTTTAATTCTTATTCTGAACGAAGACATTTAATTTTTAACTCAGACACTTTTAACAAAGACACTTAATTTTAACTTTTAACAAAGACTCTTAATTTTAACTCTTAACGTAGACATTTGATTTTTAACTCTGAACAAAGGCACATAATTTTAACTCTTGACAAAGACACCTAACTCTTAAACAAAGACACTTTAATTTTAACTCTTGACAAAGCCATTTAATTCTAACTCTGAAGAAAGACACTTAATTCTAACTCTGAAGAAAGACACTTAATTCTAACTCTGAAGAAAGACACTTAATTCTAACTCTGAACAGAGACACAATCTCTTGACAAAGACATTTAATTTTAACTCTTAACAAAGACACTTAATTTTAACTCAGAACAAAAATGTTTAAAAAGACATTTAATCTTAACTCTTAAACAAAGAAATTAGATTGTAACTCTGAACTAAGACAATCCAATTTTTTTATAAAAAACTCTGTCATAAAAAAAATCTGATTTCAACTTTTGTCGTGTCACGTCATCTTGTGCGACAGTTGACAATTCCATGCCGTGACATCACTGCCATCACCAAAGAGAAGACAGCAAGAGTTATCCCCAATGCCATTCAGATCACCACAGCGACAGACAAGTATTTCTTCACGTCGTTTGGGACCCGGGACAAAACGTTCATGATGCTGTTCCGCACCTGGCAGAACGTGCTGATGGAACAGGTGAGAACATCTTTAGAAGTATGTGTGTGTATGTGTGTGTGTGTGTGTGTGTGTGTGTGTGTGTGTGTGTGTGTGTGTGTGTGTGTAAGTAAAGTAAGTCTTCAATTTTAACGTCTTTCCACTTTAAGTGATACCAGACGATTGCGCGTGTGCGTGTGCGTATGTTTGTGTGTGTATGTGTGTGTGTTATTGTTGTTGTTGTAGTTTAATTTAGAGTCAGTTCACACTTGGTGATATTAGACTCTGTGTGTGTGTGTGTGTGTGTGTGTGTGTGTGTGTGTGTGTGTGTGTGTGTGTGTGTGTGTGTGTGTGTGCCTAAATATATTAACAAAGAGAATGTACTGAACATCATAACAAGTTAATGAAAATACAAATTTGAATAAAAATACAACAAAAACATAATTAATTATAACAAATGCCCTATAGGACTTGACTGTAAACCTTTAACAATATCAAACATCAAGTCTGCATCATAGAGAACTTTTTCTTTGTGGTGTGTGTGTGGGGGGGGGGGGCTGTGTGGTAACCGCAAGTCATCCCACCTCTGCGCCACAGGCCACCCTAAAAAAATCCATGTGCAGTGTTGGGGGCATGTTACAATTCTAAAACAATGCAATCCTATACAAGCACTGTCATCATTCCATTATCCTCAATATAAAAGAATAAATCAAATCAAATCAAATCATGATGCATCAATGGTGAGGTTTTTGGATATGTGATTGTTCCCCCCCCCTCCCCCCCTCCCCCCGCTCACTTAGGTAGCTGTATTGATTCAGACTTCAGGGATGATGTCTAGACTGGACCCTCAGGATAGTAGTCTGACAGTCTTAAGTACTCGGCTAAAGCATCCATCATTCTTCCTTTTTTTTTTTTTTTTTCTTTTTTTTTTAAACGAATGTTTTTGTTCCACAGCAAGAGCTCTGAGGTTCACTGATGGTGAGATTTTTGTGTATGCGACCATTTTTTGCCCACCTTTAACACATTTCTTCCTGTGGCACGAGTCCCTGGTGCTGTACTCATGGTTTCAAAGAAACTGCAGAACTAGGGATTTGTGTCCTGAACTTTACTTTTCGATTTTGGTGAATAGTTTTGGTTAGCCTCGCCAACTTCCTTTTTTATATGAGGGGAGATTAATCTCGGTTCTTCCTATGCCACATGTCAACTGTGAGTTCGATGCAGACAACACGGCATATCAAAGAAAATTTATCGATTTCTGAGGTTCATGGGAGGGGGCTGTACATGGATGACATCAGAGAGTGCGACACTGAGTGTGTCAATGGTGACTGAAACCAGTGCTACCAGATCACGCAAAACAAACAACATCCAAGATCAAAGTGTGAGGGGGTGATTATTGGTTTTGTTTGTTTTGTTATCTAAAAACTAACAACCCCGATTTTTTTTTCCACATGCATTTACAAAATGCTTCCACAATTATTTTTGTTGCAACATGTACACCAAAAATTCGCAACGAACCATCAAAGAAACAAAAAATTTTCATGACTGTTTTTCTGACCTCACCGTCTTTCAGCAGTCACCGCTCAAAATGTTCTCGGTCTGGAGAATGAGTTAAAGTTAAAGTCTGTCCCGAGCCTAAGGCTCATCAGGCCGATGCTTATCCCAGTTTCTGTGGCGTTAAGTGACTGAGAGTCATAGACTCCCTCCTGGATAGGATGCCAGTCTATCGCAGGGTTAACCCCCAACACAAGGTTGGTACCCCTTTTACACCTGGGTGGGGCAAGAAAATAGCCGTAAAGTGCCTTTTCCAAGGGCACAACACCATAGTGACAGCTGGGATCGAACCCGCAACCTTTAGATTACAAGTCCAACGCCCTAACCACTAGACTACAGCGGCGGCTCAGGAGAATGAGATTGCGCAATTTTATGTGGGACGAAAAGGGTTACGGTAGCCGTGTTCTGAGTTTGGGGATATTCACTCAGTGAGCCCAGACCGTTTCTCTTTCAGCCGATGCCTCCTCGGGAGGTGTGGCAGTGGATTCACTACAACTATGGGGAGGAGCTGGGCCTGACATCCAGCGACGATGACTACCTCCCTCCCCCCTGCCTCGAGGACTCACAGGACAAGATCAAACCTGATGACGATGCCATCCAACAGAAAGTGAGCAAAATGTCTGGGGTTTTTTTTTTGGGGGGGTGGGGGGGTATTTAAAATCTGTACAAAATTGCTTTGTTGGTTTTAAAGAACCACTTTTAAAAAAAAAAAGTAAAAAAAAGTCTGTAAAGAATTGTTTTGTTGGTTTTAAATAGCCACTGTTTCTAAATAAAAATAAAAAAGTCTGTACAAAATTGTTTTGTTGGTTTTTAAACAACCACCTTTTAAAAAAAAAGAAAAAAGTATGTACAAAAACTGTTTTGTTGGTTTTAAATAGCCACTTTTTTTATTATATATAAAAAATCTTTACAAAATTGTTTTGTTGGTTTTAAATAGCCACTTTTTTTTTTTAGATAAAAAAAATCTGTACAAAATTGTTTTGTTGGTTTTAAATAGCCACTTTATATATATATATATATATATATATATATATATATATATATATATATATATATATATATATATATATATATATATAAAATTCTTTACAAATTTTTTTTGTTGATTTTAAAGAGCCACCTTTAAGAAAAAAAAAAAAGTATGTACAGAATTGTTGGTTTTTAAATAGCCACTTTTTTATTTATTTTTTTTTTTTAGAAAGTAACATAAAGTGGTACGAATAAATATGAAAATAAAAATAATTAAACGTGTGTGTTGTTTGTGTGTGTGTTGTGTATGTATGCACCAGGAGCTGACAGATTCCTCAGACCACCCTCCTGTCAACGACAGTCTGGCTGTGCCCAGTAACGAGGACACCGACGCCTTGGTGTCTGACGAGGTCTTCAACCAATCGCCTTCCGCCCTCACGGCTCCCGCTCTTCCAACAGCCAGCTCGCCCCCACCGATTACGGCGACACCACAGAGGACAGCGATAGTGAGTTGGGGGGTTTTGTTGTTGTTTTTTTTGTGTGTGTGATAGTGAGTCTGCTTTGGGTTGTGGTGGTGATTGTTGGTGTGTTGTGTTTGGTGGTGGTTGTGGTTGTTGGTTGGTTGGTTGTTGGTTGTGGTTGGTGGTGTTGGTTAGGGTTGGGGTTGCTGGTGGTTGTGGTTGGTTAAAGTGTTGGTTGTGGTTGTTTTTTTTTTAGGGGGGGGGGGGGGGGGGTTGTTTGGTTGTTTTTTTTGCTTTGTTTTTTTGGTTTTTTTTGTTTCGGTTGTGGTTGTTGTTGGTTGGTGTTGGTGGTTGTGGGTGGTGGTTGTGGGTGGTGGTTGTGGTTTGGTGGTGGTGGTTGTGGTTGGTGGTTGTGGTTGGTGGTGGTTGGGGTTGTGGTTGGTGGTGGTGGTGGTTGTGGTTGGTGGTGGTTGTGGTTGGTGGTTGGGGTTGTGGTTGGTGGTGGTGGTTGGTGGTGGTGGTTGGTGGTGGTGGTTGTGGTTGGTGGTGGTTGTGGTTGGTGGTGGTGGTGGTTGTGGTTGGTGGTGGTGGTTGGTGGTGGTGGTTGGGGTTGTGG
>CM060339.1:21052196-21062196 GCA_030674155.1 Stramonita haemastoma
ATAAATAAACGTGTGCAGGTGTGCTACAAAGACAGCAAGCCAGGCAAGACGTACTGTGTGGACTGCAAAATCCACAATATAAAAGAATAAAAAATATATAAATAAATAAATAAACGTGTGCAGGTGTGCTACAAAGACAGCAAACCTGGAAAGACATACTGCGTGGACTGCGAGATCCACAATATAAAAGAATAAAAATCAGTCAATAAATAAATAAATATAATTATAATAATAAAAGAAGAAATAAATAATATAAGAAGAAGAATAAATGAATAAATAAATAAATAAATGTGTGCAGGTGTGCTACACAGACAGCAAACCTGGCAAGACGTACTGTGTGGACTGCGAAATCCACAATATAAAAGAATAAAAATAAATATAAATAAATAAATGAACGTGTGCAGGTGTGCTACAAAGACAGCAAGCCAGGCAAGACGTACTGCGTGGACTGCAAGATCCACAATATAAAAGATTTTTTTTTTAAAAATAATAATAAATAAATAAATAATAAAAGAAGAAATAAATAAATAAAAGAAGAAAGAAAGAAATAAACGTGTGCAGGTGTGCTACAAAGACAGCAAGCCAGGAAAGACGTACTGCGTGGACTGCGAAATCCACAATATAAAAGAATAAAAATAAATAAATAAACGTGTGCAGGTGTGCTACAAAGATAACAAACCAGGCAAGACGTACTGTGTGGACTGCGAGATCCACAATATAAAAGAATTTTTAAAAATAATAATAATAAAATAAAAAAAATAATAATAAAAGAAGAAATAAATAAATAAAAGAAGAAATAAATAAATAAACGTGTGCAGGTGTGCTACAAAGACAGCAAGCCAGGAAAGACGTACTGCGTGGACTGCGAAATCCACAATATAAAAGAATAAAAATAAATAAATAAACGTGTGCAGGTGTGCTACAAAGATAACAAACCAGGCAAGACGTACTGTGTGGACTGCGAGATCCACAATATAAAAGAATAAAAAATAAATAAATAAATAAACAAATAATAAAAGAAGAAATAAATAAATAAAAGAATAAATAAATAAATAAATAGATAAATAAATAAACGTGTGCAGGTGTGCTACAAAGACAGCAAACCAGGCAAGACGTACTGTGTGGACTGCGAAATCCACAATATAAAAGAATAAAAATCAATAAAAAATAAATATAAATAAATAAATGTGTGCAGGTGTGCTACAAAGACAGCAAACCAGGCAAGACATACTGCGTGGACTGCGAAATCCACAATATAAAAGAATAAAAATAAATTTAAAAAACGTGTGCAGGTGTGCTACAAAGACAGCAAGCCAGGCAAGACGTACTGCGTGGACTGCAAGATCCACAATATAAAAGAATAAAAATAAATAAAAATAAATATAAGTAAATAAAAAAAACGTGTGCAGGTGTGCTACAAAGACAGCAAACCAGGAAAGACATGCTGCGTGGACTGCGAGATTCACAATATAAAAGAATATAAAAAAAAAGAATAAATAAAAAATTTTAAAAAACGTGTGCAGGTGTGCTACAAAGACAGCAAACCAGGCAAGACGTACTGCGTGGACTGCGAAATCCACAATATAAAAGAATAAAAATAAATAAATAAATAAATATATAGATAATAAAAGAAGAAATAAATGAATGAAAGAAGAAATAAATAAATAATAAATAAATAAATAAACGTGTGCAGGTGTGCTACAAAGACAGCAAACCAGGCAAGACGTACTGTGTGGACTGCGAGATCCACAATATAAAAGAATATAAAAATAAATAGATATAAATAAATAAACGTGTGCAGGTGTACTACAAAGACAGCAAGCCAGGCAAGACGTACTGTGTGGACTGCGAGATCCACAATATAAAAGAATAAAAATCAATCAATAAATAAATAATAAAAGAAGAAATAAATAAATAAAAGAAGAAAGAAAGAAATTAATCAATAAACGTGTGCAGGTGTGCTACAAAGACAGCAAGCCAGGCAAGACGTACTGCGTGGACTGCAAGATCCACAATATAAAAGAATAAAAAATAAATTAATTAAAAAACGTGTGCAGGTGTGCTACAAAGACAGCAAACCTGAAAAGACATACTGCGTGGACTGCGAGATCCACAATATAAAAGAAAAAAAAAATAAATAAATAAAAAATAAAAAATAAATAAATAAACGTGTGCAGGTGTGCTACAAAGACAGCAAGCCCGGAAAGACGTACTACGTGGACTGCGAATCCACAATATAAAAGAAAAGAAAAAAAATAATTATAAAAAAATAAAATAAAATAAACGTGTGCAGGTGTGCTACAAAGACAGCAAACCGGAAAGACGTACTATGTGGACTGCGAGATCCACAATATAAAAGAATAAAAATAGATAAACAAATAAATAAATATATAAATAATAAAAGAAGAAATAAATAAATAAAGAAGAAATAAATGAATAATAAATAAATAAATAAACGTGTGCAGGTGTGCTACAAAGACAGCAAACCCGGAAAGACGTACTGCGTGGACTGCGAGATCCACAATGGGGGAATCCCCTACGCCGACTCATTCTACAACGTCCTGCGTTACTGCCTGACCCGCGTCTCTCTCACCAAGTGTCGCGTACGCGTCACCAGCGAGCTCAAGTTCCGCAAGTCTGTGATGGGAATGTTCAAGAGTAAGTGTGTGTGTGAGGGGGTGGGGAGGGAATAGGGTGGTGGGGGTGAGGAATTTGGTGCATATTTTTTCTGCTAGTCTGTGATGGGAATGTTTAAGAGTAAGTGTGTGAGGTAGGAGAGGTTTGGTGCATATTTTTTCCGCAAGTCTGTAATGGGAATGTTCAAGAGTAAGTGTGTGTGTGAGGATGGGGGGGGGGGTTGGTGGTGGTGAGGAATTTGGTGCATATTTTTCCGCAAGTCTGTAATGGGAATGTTCAAGAGTAAGTGTGTGAGGGGGTGGGGAGGGAGGGGGAATTGAGGGGGGGGGGGGAATTTGGTGCATATTTTTTCCGCAAGTCTGTGATGGGAATGTTTAAGAGTAAGTGTGTTGTGGGGGGGGGGGGGGGGGGGGGGGGGGGGGGGGGGGAGAGAAGGGAAATTTGTTGCTTTTTTTTTTTTCTCTCTCATGTTTTTGTTTTGTTTTTCTTTCTTTAACTAGAGTTCCGTGGTTCACCTATGGTGAGATTTTTTTTTTTTTTTTTTTAAGTGTATGCAACCATTTTTCCCCTCACCATTGAGGTAGTATTGAGGAAATAGCAGAAGAGGAAAACAAGTGCAGGTAACCACCTACAACTTTTTCAATCATTTTGAAAATCGAGGTAGCCGCAGTTCAACTTTGGGGGCACACTTGGAAATTGAATGTACCAAGACAGTGGGGAGGTGCCTCCTTGCTCCGATTTTCAAATGTGGTGGCTTTCTTTTGACGAGCACAAGTCTGCAAGCATGTGGGTCAGACTGGTTTAGAGTCTCTTCCGAAAAGACTCGGTTTGTTTTTTCTCGTCAGACTGGGAAGAAAATGCAAGGCTGGGAATCAAACCCAGAACTTTATAGTATTTGTAAGGCAGGTGAATGTTTAAACCTTCTGCCACTGTCCTTCTTGTTTTTACTGGTTTAATGTCTGTCCACAGGGTGGTGATACAGACACATACGGTTACTTTATATGGTTAATAATTGCAGTTTACTTAGGGTAAGATTAAACAAAAGTTTTCATTGTCGCCTAATTTGGTTGTGATGGTCCTGTCCTGTTGCATCTTTATTTATCTATTCTTTTATATCCAGGATAATGGAATAAGCACTCGTGTACTTTTTTTACATCCAGTTTCCATGTGTATGCAGTTTTGTAAATCTTGTCATCTGATCCCACCAGCACACAACGGCCTACTCTTATGAAAAGCAGAACAGGACTTAACGTTTGTGCAAGCTTCAGAGCCACAAGACCACAGAAAGTTTATCAATGCTAGGCTGCTGTGGGGCCACCAGCTAGAGGGGCCCTGCACTGCTGCTGAGTTACTTTAGTGGTTGGTTGGAGGAGTTATTGTGCATTCGTAAAAAAAATCCTCACCCTTAATTCATTAGATGCCACCACCGAGATTTGAACCCACGACTTCATGGACCCATGGGATTGAAGTCGAATGGTCTGAACCACTTGGCTGTACGGTCTGTCGTAACAGTATTTTAAAAGAGGGGTTGGCACTTAGCTTACTGTAAATTTTCAGATGGGAGGTGTGTGTCAGTGCATATTGTGTGTGACCGTCATTACACCTGACAACAGGATGAATAAACAGATAATATAAATAATAAATCGGGTGTCGTGTATTTCATATTATGTTTTGTTGCTGTACAGGTTTAATAAACAAAAAGAAAATACTGTCAATAGACTGGCTATATCATCAATATGTTGTGTTATTGTGCAGGTATGATTGAGAAAAGTGCTGTGTCAGTGATAAAACCCAATTGTACATTATGTTGTGTTATTGTGCAGGTATGATTGAGAAAAGTGCTGTGTCAGTGATAAAACCCAATTGTACATTATGTTGTGTTATTGTGCAGGTATGATTGAAAAAAGTGCTCTTTCAATGATAAAACCCTATTGTACATTATGTTGTGTTATTGTGCAGGTATGATTGAGAAAAGTGCTGTATCAGTGATAAACCCTATTGTACATTATGTTGTGTTATTGTGCAGGTATGATTGAAAAAAGTGCTGTATCAGTGATAAACTATTGTACATATGTTGTGTTATTGTGCAGGTATGATGAGAAAAGTGCTGTTCATGATAACCTATTGTACATTATGTTGTGTTATTGTGCAGGTATGATTGAAAAAAGTGCTGTATCAGTGATAAACCCTATTGTACATTATGTTGTGTTATTGTGCAGGTATGATTGAAAAAAGTGCTTATTCAGTGATAAACCCTATTGTACATTATGTTGTGTTATTGTGCAGGTATGATTGAGAAAAGTGCAGTAAACGGACTGACCGACTACTTTCGCAATCTCTGTAAGTATCCGCAGATAATCTTGGATGTTTTGTCAGTTTTTTGTTTGTTTGTTGTTGTTTTGTTGATGTTGGTTTTTTGGGGGGAGGGAGGGTGTTCATTCTTCAGCTAGAGCTCATAGGTTCACCAATGGTGAGGTTTTGCATATACGGCTGTTTTTGTCTACCATTTAGGTAACCGCATTCTGACTCAGGGGATGATGTCTTTCAGATGAGACAATAAACCGAGGTCCCATGTGTTGCACATTATTGTTTAGCGCACGCTAAAGAACCCACAGCAACGAGCATTGTCCCTGGCAAAGTTCTGAGAAAAAGCCACTCTGATAGGGAAAACAAATACAGGTGCAGACATGAAAAAGAAAAAAAAAAAAAAGGGTAGGCGCTGCACTTGTGTTGACACGCTCTCCCGGGGAGAGAGAGCAGCCCGAATTTCATGCAGAGAAATCTGCTGTGACATAAAGTGGTATAAAATAAAATAAATTTTAAAAAAAGAATGAACTGACTGCTGCTGTGCAAGCACTCTTTGCAGCGGCCAACCTGCGACGTGAAGCAGACCATCAGGAAAACCACCTGGCCTCTAAGAAGAAACGTTGTTCCTTGACTTGAGCCCCAAGGTTCACCAACAGAGAGATTTTTGCATATGCGACCGTCTTTTTTTTTTCTCCATCCATCGAAGGTTAGCCACATTGCGACTTTCGGGTACAAGTTGGATGGTGGTTTTTGGGGGGGGGGGGGGGGGTTTCTAAAAAATGACACCACTTTTTGCAGTAGATTTTTGTATATGCGACCGCTTTTTTTCCCACCATGAAGGTAGCCACATTCAGGGGATAAGATGGGGTTGGGTTTTTTTTCTAAAAAAATGACACCACATTTTGCAGGTAGATTTGAAGTATATCCACTGCTTTTTTCCCCCATCATGAAGGTAGCCACATTACGACTTCGGGGATAAGATGGGGTGTTTTTTTTTGGGGGGGGGGGGTTGGTAAAAAATGACACCACATTTTGCAGTGAGATTTTGTGATCGCTTTTTTCCCCCACTATGAAGGTAGTGCGTGCGTGTGTGTGTGTGTGTACATTCGAATTTGTCAAAACTGTAAATAGTTGCTGATTGTGCGTCGTGTAGGTTGAATGCAAGCGCTTTGATTTGTTTTTGCAAGATATAGCGCTATACAAATTCCATGTATTATTATTATTATTAGTTGCATTCCAACTTCAGGACAAGTGGGGATTTGGGGGGGGGGGGGGGGGGGGGGGGGTTCTAAAAAATGCCACCATATTTTGCAGGGAGATTTTGTGTAAGCAACCACTTTTTTCCCACCACCATGAAGGTAGCTACATTCCGACTTCAGGGATAAGCGGTGTTTGGTGGGGGAGAGGTATTTTTTTTGTATTTTGTACCACTTTATGTCACGGCAGATTTCTCTGCGTGAAATTCGGGTGCTCTCTCTCTCCCCGGGGAGAGCGCGTCGCCACATGTGCAGCGCCTACCCTTTTTTTTTTTTTTTCTTTTTCCTGCATGCAAGTGTATTTGTTTCCCTATCAGAGTGGCTTTTTTTCTACAGAATTTTGCCAGGGACAACCCCTTGTTGCCGTGGGTTCTTTTACGTGCGCTGAATAGTGATGTGTAACACACGGGACCTCGGTTTATCGTCTCATCCGAAAGACTAAAAAAAAACGACACCACTCTTTGCAGCAAGATTTTGTGATGGCTTTTTGCCCACCATGAAGGTAGCCGCATTCCGACTTCAAGGATAAGTGCTGTGGTGGTTGGGAGGGTTCTTAAAAAATGACACTACTTTTTGCAGCGAGATTTTGTGTATGCAACCGTTTTTTGCCCTCCATGAACTGAAGGTAGTCGCATGCCGACTTCCGGGATAAGTTGGGGGGGGGGGGGGGGGGGGGGGGGGGGGGGGTATGTTTCAAAAAAAAAATGACACTACTTTTTGCAGCGAGATTTTGTGTATGCAACTGTTTTTTGCCCTCCATGAACTGAAGGTAGTCGCATGCCAACTTCCGGGATAAGTTCGGGGGGGGGGGGGGGGGATGTTTCTAAAAAAAAAATGACACCACTTTCTGCAGCAAGATTTTGTCACATTCTGACTTTGGGGATAAGCGGTTTGGGGGGGGGGGGGGAAGGGTTTGTAAAAAAAAAAAAAAAAGACACCTGTGTTTTTAAGCGGCCAACCTGCGACGTGAGGCAGAGCGTCAGGAGAGCCACCTGGCCTCCAAGAAGAAACGTTGTTCATCAACAGTGAGATTTTTGCACATGCGACCACTTTTTGCAGGGAGATTTTGTGTATGCGACTGCTTTTTCCCACCAAGAAGGTAGCCAACTTGAAGAATAAGTGGTGGTTGGGGGGGGGTCTAAAAAATGACACCACTTTTTGCAACGAGATTTTGTGGAGTCTGTAGATTTTGTTTTTTCAGGAGAATAAGTGGTGGGGGGTGGGGGGAGGGGGGGGTTTGTATTGTAAAAAAAAATTATAAAAAAATGGCACCTGTGTTTTTTTTAGCGGCAACCTGCGACGTGGGCGGAGCGTCAGGAGAGCCACCTGGCCTCGCACCAGCACCAGCCCTCAAGAAGAAGCTGCGACGGCGACGGAAGCCCCACGCCAGCGTGTCGGAGACCGTCGTGCAGGCCCGCAACTTGATGGACAGGCAAACCTCCTCCACACCCCCCTCCCGGTCAGAGGTCAGTCTCGCTGTCAGCTGTCTGCTGTCGTCTGTGTTCGTTCATTCTGCTGTTTTGTGTGTGAGGGTCTTGATACAAGCTGGCATTTTAATAATAATAATAATACATGGAATTTAAATAGCGCTATATCTTGCACAAAAAAAAAAGAAGAAAAAAAATCTTGCAAAAACAAATCAGAGCGCTTGCGTTCGTCCTGTATGACACACAAGCAATCAGTAATGATTAATAGTTTGTTTGTGTTTTTTTTTGTTTTTATTTTAGCATTTTTTGAGTAAGGTCCATGTCTGTGGCCTGACCTGACCCGAGTTTTGGTTCCTAGATGAGCCTTCATCGCCGCCGCTGTACTATAGTGGTCAGGGCGTTGGACTCGTAATCTAAAGGTTGCAGGTTCGATCCCAGCTTTCGGCTATGGCGTTGTGCCCTTGGAAAAGGCACTTTACAGCTATTTTCTCACCCACCCCGGTGTAAAATGGGGTACCAACCTTGTGTTGGGGGTTAACCCTGCGATAGATGGCGTCCTATGCAGGGGGAGTCTATGACTCTCAGTCGCTTAACGCCACAGAAACCGGGATAAGCACCGGCCTGATGAGCCTTAGGCTCGGGACAGACTTTAACTAACTTTAACTTTGAGCCTTCATCAGAGGTCCGGCAGTGATTGAAGCTTCACCTTCGGTGGTACCTTACAGCGAGACTTTAATTTCATAGTTTTAGAAGTGTCAATTGCATTTTTAAGAATGTTTTATGTATATAAGGGGGCGGGATAGCTAAGTGGTTAGAGCACTCGCTTTACCCCAGTCAAGTTAAGTAGCATCAAGCGTGGTTACCAGTTGGATGGGTGACCGTTTGCGCGCCTTGGCTTCAGTACAGTCCCCTCAGCTGTAAATGGATACCTGCCCTCTTTAGGGTCAGGGAAGGTAAAGCAGCGAGGGAGAGGAGATGGACGCCGCCTCAACATGCTGGCCCCTAGAGAAGCTGAGGTCTCTGATGCCTCGCTCCCCTACGACCGCATCCTAGGTTATTGGACACCTTTACCTTTTTTACCAGTCTGGGTGATGGAAGCTTAGACGTGGGAGTATGTGTAGCCCAAGTCATGGTTTTGTTCTTAGTGTTATAAAATTGGCTGTTATAGAACACGTCTTTGAGTTCTTGTGTTTGTCATTGGGGGAGGGGTTGTTTTTCTTTGTTCCTCAACTAGAGCTCTGAAGTTCACCAGTTGTGAGATTTTTTTGTATGCGACCATTTTTTCTCACAACCACTCAAGTAGCTGGTTAGCCGCCGCTGTAGTCTAGTGGTTAGGGCGTTGGACTCGTAATCTAAAGGTTGCGGGTTCAATCCAGCTTTCGGCTATGGCGTTGTGCCCTTGGAAAAGGCACTTTACGGCTATTTTCTCACCCCACCCAGGTGTAAAAGGGGGTACCAACTCGTGTTGGGGGTTAACCTGCGATGACTGGCGTCCTATCCAGGTGGGAGTCTATGACTCTCAGTCGCTTAACGCCACAGAAACCGGGTTAAGCACGGCCTGATGAGCCTTAGGCTCGGGACAGACTTAACTTTAACTAACTCAAGTAGCTGCATTCCAACTTCAGGGTATGATGTCTAAGCACAACACCTGTGTGCATGCATTTCTAAAAATGTTGTCATATGTTTCTGCTGGCATAACATAGCCTACTCTTTGGAAAGGCGGAACAAGTTGTTAACAGTGTGCAAGAAGTTCCGCATGCATCTGCACACAGGGCCTTGGTTTTTATAGTCTCATCTGAGGACTCTGACATTCAGTTTGAGAATGGAACCCAGAACCTCATGGTTTACTTGTTGGAAGGTGAAAGTCTTAACCATGCTGCCACCTTCCCTCTTGTTTGGGATCTGTCTCACCCTGATGGTTCTGGATGTGTGGATTGGGAGGCAAGTCTTTTGTTTTCTTTAGAGGATAGTCAAGAAGAGTTATTGGGGGCGGGATAGCTCAGTGATCAGAGCGCTCGCTTTCCCCCTGTCAAGTTAAGCAGCGTCGAGCGTGGTTACCAGTTGGATGGGTGACCGTTTGCGCGCCTTGGCTTCAGTACAGTCCCCCGGTTCACCCAGCTGTAGATGGATACCTGCCCTCTTTAGGGTCAGGGAAGGTAAAGCAGCGAGGGAGAGGAGATGGGCGCTGCCCTCAGTATGCTGGCCCCTATTTTTTATATTTTATATATATATATTTTTTTTTTATATCAAGGATAATGGAATAAGCACTTATGTGCTTTTTTACATTCAGTCTCTGATGCCTCGCTCCCCTATGACCGCCTAGGTTATGGGACACCTTTACCTTTACCTTACCAAGGAGAGTTGCAGGTTTAG
>CM060339.1:21069696-21094696 GCA_030674155.1 Stramonita haemastoma
CATGTTTGATCTTCGTCTTGAAGGGAATGCCTTCATGCGGTTTTTTTTATGCATGGTATCGTGATTTGTCAGAGGGTGCTCTATGGCCCGATACCGCTGACTTCAGCCCTCTAGGTTTCTGTCAGGGTTACCCCACCCTTATCTCCTGTTACCCTGGGAGCCCAGGGGGCAGAGCTTTTAACCGCGGCTCTTGATCGCGTGATGTTCCCGTCATAGGTCATATGGGGTATTTCATGGAGACAACAGAGCCACCTGTTGTCCGCCCCGTCCTGGTAGGAACATCGCCAGTTGGTCCGGGACTGCTTTCGCAGCTAACCCCCATTTCTGAGGGCCGTCCCCCTATCCACCACCAGGGACCCGCCTGGTTGAGGATGGTTGCCTCACCAGGATGACGGGAATTTTATTTATTTATTTATTTATTCTTTTTTATATCGAGGATATCAGAATAAGCAATCATGTGCTTTTTTTCATCCGGTTCCCGTGTGTATGCAGTTTTGTAAATATTGTCATCTGTTCCACCGGCACACGATGGCCTACTCTTATGAAAAGCGGAACAGGATTTAACGTGTGTGCGCAAGATGTTCTGCGTGCGTTCGCACACGGGGCCTCGGTTTAAAGTCTCATCTGAAGGACTTTAAACCGAGGCACTTGCAGGTCCTCACTTGACATTGACATGGGAGATCGTAAAAATCCCCCACCCTTTAATAATTCCCCAGATGCCTCCACCAAGATTCGAACCCAGGACTTCACGGACCCATGGGATTGAAGTTGAACGGTTTTTACCACTTGGCTATAGCGTCCGTCGCCTGAGTTATAAAGTTTTGTTGATTGGGGGATGGTGTGGCTGACTGGTTAGACAATGAGTTCGCAATCTAATGGGGCAGGTTTAAGCTGCTTCCTAAACTCTTGTCCAAGGGGATTTTGCCCCCTGGAGTTAACACCAGTGCTGACTCCACTCCCCCAAAAGTGTTTCAGATGAGACTATATACTGAAGTCCCGTGTGCAAGTGCATGCATGATATCTTGTGAACATGTTTAGACCCGTTCCACCTTTTGGAAGAGTAGGCCGTTGCGTGCTGGTAGGAACGGGCGACAGATTTTTTGGGGGTTATAAATACACGCACACTGGCGCTGTGTTTAGACATCATCCCTGAAGTCGGAATGCGGCTACCTTAGTTGTGGGTAAAAAAAAAACAGTTGAATATGCAAAATCCCTCTATTGGTGAACCTTAGAGCTCTTTCTGAAGAACTAAAACAGCAAAAAAAAGAGAAGATTTTGTTTATGTGTTTCTTTTATAGAAATAGATGTTGGCTGGACAAATCCAGATGCTGAGAACAACTATAGTTTGTTTATATGAGTGTGAGTAGCAAGATGAGGGGAGGGGGGGGGGGGGTTCCTGAATTATACAGATTGTTGTTGATATAATAATGTGTGTGTGACCAGAAAGATGGGTGGTGATATTTCTGTGATAACGGCATTCATTGGCAAATCATGACTTGTTGATGACGACAGAGCACAAATTGGGAGTTTATATTGACCTTAACACGGTGTTATGGATATGTTGTGTCTGACCTGATGGTGTATAGGTGTGTGTGTGTGTGTGTGTGTGTGCGTGCGCGCACCGTGTGTGTGTTGTGTGATGAAAGGGGGTCAAGATATGCGTATTATGTATGTGGACAGAATATGTATAAACATAACAACAGAATGATACTTTGACTCGTTCCATGTACGTATTTTTGTGGATGACTGGCTTTAAATGTGGCATAAATGTTTTAGTTGGTGAAATCAAGCCAAGTCAAAGTTAAAAAAAAAAAGTCAAGTCAAGTCAAGTCAAGTCAAAACCACTTTAATCATCCCATGAAAGGCAATCACAATACTGACAGGCATATTGATACGAATCATAATCTCAAAAGAGGGTTAAGAAACCGTCATTCATCCCTGTACCCCCATCAGATGAAATATCTGCAGTGACACGTAGATAGTGAAGAATACTATTTGTAACTCTAGGAAATGAGTCCATTATTTGTGAATGTAGAAACTCCCATGTCCATGATTTTTGACCATTGAAAAGTATCTGTAAGTTCTCGATGGTTGCATAAAAAAATGTCATCCAAGTTAGGATGGGTTACATAATGCTTGTGAGTTTGGAATGTTATGGGGAGTTTTGCCTGAGTTTGGAAAAGCGCAGATTATGTTCAGTCTGTAACTATGTTGAGGGTGATGTGTTGAGGATCGTGTCTTGTCACTTTTAGACGTTGGAAGATTTTTGTCTGAATTTGGATGTTTTGGATTCAGTCTGTATAACCGTATTTGAGGATTGTATCGGATGTTGAGGATTGTGTCTGAGTTTAACTGCTGCTGACTCTGTTTGTGACAATGTTGAGGGATATGGCAGATTTTTTTTTTTTTTTTTTTTTTTTTTTTTTAAAGATTTGAGGATTATGCCCTAACAGTGTGTGTTGAAGACAATTGGTGTGTTGGATTGCGTTTTGATGTTAAGCGAATTGTCTGTGGCATTTGAGGGGTGTGTTGAGGGGTGCGTGAGTTTTAAGCATTGTGGATTGTGCCTGTGACTGGTATGTTGAGGATCATGCCCCTCTGTGAGTGCTGAGGATTGTGTCTTGAGTTTGGAGGTTACAAGTCGTGTCTGTAACATCGTTGAGGAGTTTTGTCAGATGTGTGTGTGTGTGTGTGTGTGTGTGTGTGTGTGTGTGTGTGTGTGTGTGTGTGTGTGTGTGTGTGTGTGTGTGTGTGGTATTATTTCTGTAACTTCTGGATGACAATGTCTGTAACAATGTGGAGTTCCTGATTGCTGGATGTTGAGGATTATGCTTGTTGACTTTTTGGGTGTTGAGGTGTGGCGTTACAGATTTGAGTTGAATGAAACACCACTTTCAGTCACAGCAGATTCCTCTACATGAAATCCGGGCTGCTCTCCCTGGGGAAGAGGGGGGTGTCGACACAAGAGCAGCACTACCCTTTTTTTTGTTTTGTTTTGTTTTGTTTGGTTTTGTTTTGTTTATATGTGTATTTGTTTCCTAACGAGAGTGGCTTTTTTTTTCATAGCCATTTTTTTTCAGGGACAACACTCTTGATGCTGTGGGTTCTTTTATGTGTGCTGAATGTCAGTTGCTCATGGGGACCATGGTTTGTTGTCTCATCCAATAGTAGGAGCGGATGACAAAATTATAACAAACCAGCATGCACACAGGTGTCGTGTTTAGACACCATCCCTGAAGAAAAATCGGGGGGAGTTGGAGTTGGGGATCTTTGCGCCTGGTGGCAGCATGATCTGTGGCTCTGTAGGTCAAATGCAAGCGCTTTGATTTGTCTTTACAAGAGATAGCGCTATACAAATTCCATGTATTAATTAATTAATTAATTAATTTAGCACCCAAACCATGACTCGAGGTCTGGTGAATTGGGGGGGAGGGGGGGGGGAGAAGTTGCATTTACTGGGAATCAAACCATACTTCTGACATTCAAAGCAGGTGCATAACCTCTAGTCTGTTCATTCACCAATAGAGGGAAATCCATTAGCAATTTGAGGCCTCAATATTTTACGTAATTCAGTTTTTTCTAAGGATTGACTAGTCTTTTTTTTGTTGTTGTTATGTTTGGATTAGGTAATATATTGGTCACAGGATTTTTGTTGATGTGTTTGTCTTTTTTTTTTCATTATTTTGGTTTCATTTGTCTTTCTTTTTTTCTTTTTTTTAATTTTATTTTATTTCTCCTGTTGTTGATGGAAGGTATTATTATGTGTGTATGATAGACTTCCTGATTTTGATCCGAAAGGCAAATCCTGCATTTATTATTCCATTAATATTGAACGATTGTTACTATGGATGACTCGTCTGATGTTGAATGTGAATCAGTATTGATTAGGATAATATCGAAGGGGGAGGGGAAAAAAATAACAACAGCAACAGAACTCTGTGTCTTTCAGGTTTTCATGACAGATTGATACTCTTTGATTAGTTTCCTTTTTTTTTTTTTCTAATGTCTCGAATGCTGTGAATCATTGTTACAAAACTGAACTCCAGGGCAGTGCAGGGTCTTTTATAACGAGTGTCCTGAAGGTGACCTGAGAAAAACAACTATGTAGTTATCTGTAATTGAAGCTTGTGATAGTGTAGGCTTTGATGTACGCTAACTCATAGGAGTTGCTTGAATGTTGTTGCAGTAGCTGTTCTGTAACACTCCTGGGTTGTTGTTTTTTTGCCATTAAAAAAAAAATTCAGCAAACATGATAAAAAAAAAACCCTGACAAAACTAGATGTAGACTTAAGAAGTTTATTTTGTGTATTTTTTTTATATTTACTCAGAATTTTTTTTTTTTCAGTATGAGTGTACATTTTTGCATATTTTGTTTTCAGTCAAACCAGTGAGTGCTAAAAACCCCAAAAACAACAGTTTTGACAATCAACGTGCTTATGTTGACAACAGCTAAACCACAAAAAAGAGAAAAGTTTCATTCTATATACAGTTCAGTTTTCCCTGTGACAAGACTTCATTTTAAAATTGAAAGTTTCCATATTCTGATGAAAATCATGGAAATGTAAACATACAATGGATGCCTTAGCTGAGAGGTTAAGACCGTTCTAATTCAATCCCCATGGGTCCACGAAGTCATGGGATCAAATCTCGGTGGTGTCTGGTGTATTAAGGGTGGGGATTTTTACCATCTCCCGAGTCAACTTCAAGTGCAGACCTGCCAATGCTTTTAATTTCCTTTTTGTATGTACACATGCAGAGTATAAAATATTGCATGGTGAAGATCACCGTAATTCATGTCAGCATTCGGTGGGTTACAAAAACACAAAAGATACTTGAGCGTATATCCCCGAAGTCAGGATGCAGCTACCTTCATGGGGAGTAAAAACAGTCGCTCACATAAAATCTCACCTTTGGCGAACCTTAGAGTTCTAACCGAGGAACAAAAAAAAAAAAAAATTTAAATACACATAATTATATAAATAATTTTTTTTAGTACAGAATAGTAAAAAAAATTCCAATTTCTGAACAGAATCTAACGAATGAACAAAAAAACTATTCATAACCGTAACCAACAAGAGCAAATCTGAGCCACAGTCGAATGCGTGTGTTTTGTCTTGAAGTGCAGGGCAGATGCTCAATCAAAAAATGAGTGCAAAGTGAAGAGAAGAGAATTGTGAGTGGATATATAATTTTTTTTTTTTTTGATTGTTCACATTATACAGTTTACCACAAGGTTTTCATAGCCACAGTGGAAGGAAAAAGTGAGTGAAGGGGTTGTAATATATGATTTGTTATTGTTGTTATTGTTGTTGTTGTCTTCAGCCAGAGAGTTCTGAGGTTTAATTATGGATAGTGAGATTTTGCGTATGTGACCATTTTCGCCCAGCATTAAGGCAGCTGCATTCCAACTTCAGGGATGGTGTGTAAACACAACACCAATGTGCATGCAGTTTTTTTCCCCAAAAAAAAGATTTTGTCTTCCATTTCTACCAGTGTGCAATGGCCTACTCGTCCAAAAGGGGGAACAGGTTTTAACATGAACGTAGAATGTTTTGCGTGCGTTCACACACAGGACCTTGATTTTATTGTCTCATGGGGAAGAGTTTCAGGGGAGCAGAGCTTGCACTGATGTTAACAAAAACAACTACAACAAAAAAGTACTGATGTTCACTCCAGGGGAAAATATCCCCTCGTACAGGTGCCTCAAGCCGCCGCTGTAGTCTAGTGGTTAGGGCGTTGGACTCGTAATCTAAAGGTTGCGAGTTCGATCCCAGCTTTCGGCTATGGCGTTTATGCCCTTGGAAAAGGTACTTTACGGCTATTTTCTCACCCCATCCAGGTGTAAGAGGGGTACCAACCTTGTGTTGGGGGTTAACCCTGCGATAGACTGGCGTCCTATCCAGGGGGTAGTCTATGACTCTCAGTCGCTTAACGCCACAGAAACCGGGATAAGCACCGGCCTGATGAGCCTTAGGCTCGGGACAGACTTTAACTTTTTTAACAGGTGCCTCAGTGGTGACTCAAACCCAGGCCATCAGGTTGCAAGCTCAATGCTCTAACCACTAGGCTATCCTGTATATAGATTTCAAAGGTCTTATCTGAATATCACGTGATATGAAGTTAGCACAAGATTTTGAAAATCATGGAAAAATGAGATGAAGTGTAGTCGTAGGGCTTTAAGTGTATATCATTTTGAAACTGTCTCCTTATGATGACAAGATTTACAAAACTGCATACAGACTGGGACTGGATGTAAAAAAAAAAGCCCATGAGTGCTTATTCCATTATCCTCGATAAAGATTTTTTTTAAAAATCAGTTAAAGATTTTTTAGGGTTGATATGAAGCAAAATAAGAAGCTCTGTGCACCTTATGGTTTCAGAATGAGTGACATCCCTGAAGTCGGAATTCAGCTACTTTAATGGTAGGTGAAACAGTCACATACATAAAATCTATTGAACCTTGGAGCTCCAGCCGAAAAACAATATAAAAAGGAAAGAAAAAATGTTTACGTATGATGCCAGTTTGTGTGCGATTTTTTTTTGTTTAACTATTTTGCTCAAAGGATTTTTGCACTTAGTTAAGGTCAAAATTTATCTGTTGGTCACAGAGCGATCATACTCACTAAATAGACAGAATTTATGAGGTTTTTTTTTTTTCCTTATTGCAAAAAATTTAGGCACCAGTACTTCTAGAATTGAATCGTACAGATAAGGGTTATGGACTTCCGTTATTGTGTAAATATGATGTTATAGAGTTATTACAGTCCTGTATCATCTGTATATGAACAAATATGTGTCTTTTTTTTAATAACGTCCATAATAAAGTAAGAAAACTTTCCTTTTTTTTAAGATTGTGTTTTGTTGTTTGTTTGTTTGTTTTTGAAGGTTTATGAGGGGCTTTTTTTTGTTTGGTATGGATGTTGTTTTGTTTTTTGTCTGAGGGAAGGGGGGGGGGGGGTGTTTGTAGTTTTTCATTTTAGTGGATTAAAAATGGAAATGTTTTCGTTCATTCCCAACTCACATCTTCAGAAAGAAAATGAAATCCCTTCATGAATAATTTTTTTTAAAAAGACAAAGAAAAAACCTAATTGTACTGTACTGTGTACCATTCTAAGTCATGGCAGATTTCTCTCTTCCGGCTGCTCTCCCTAGGGAAAGCGCGTCAACACAAGAGCGGCGCCACCCATTATTTTATTATTTATTTATTTATTTATTTTTTTTTTTTCTATTCCTGTCTGTATGTGTATCATTTTGTATCCTATCATACCTATAATGCTTTTTATCCATTGGGCATTTTTAAAGGTAAAATATTTGGGTACCCTGCGCCCCACCCAAATAAAAAAAAAAACCAAACAGACAGACAACAGCAACAAAAAACAAAACAAATAACCCAGCCATTATTTTATTTTATTATTATCATTTTTTTTTTTTTTACACCATTCCTGTCTGTATCTGTACCGTTTTGTATCCTATCATACCTGTAATGCTTTTTATCTATCTGGCATTTTTAAAGGTAAAATATTTGGGTACCCCCCCCCCCCCCCCCCCCCCCAAAAAAAAACAAAAAAAACAACAACCACAAAACAACAAAACCCCAGCACAAATAAACAAACAACAAAAAAACAAAACAAGTAACTCAGTATAAACCTTGTGCCAAGAATGACTTAATGTAGCACATTTTAGTTTAACGCTAAATATTGCAGATTGAGTTGACAATACTTTTTTTTTTTAAATTTTTTAAGGTTTTCACCACCTTTACCATCACTTACCACATCATTGCTGACACAAGTGGATGATTGGGGAAGAAGAAGGGAGGAGGAGGAAGAGAGAGAAGGAGGGGAGGGGTACATTAAAGAAAAATGAAGAATAACCACAACCCAGCTTCCTTGCGTTGTCAGCATGTTTTGAAGTTGGTCACAAACTTTGACAAAACACGTCTGGAAATTGTATGCCAGGAATTCCCTCTTTTCTATCTCTCTCTTTGTTTCTGTCTTGTTTCCTTTTCTTCCTGTAACCTCTTTCTCATGTCTATTTTCCTGCCTTCTTGGTCCATTATCCTGTCTTTTTTTCTTTTTTTTTCCCCAGAAAGACTCTCCTACACCGAAGTTGGATGTGCTGGGCCTCACTTGTCAGGTGCTTAACCGTCTTAGCCCCGTTGCGGCCGCAGCCGCCCGTAACAGCACCTGCTGCTAGATTCCGTTGCGGCCGTAGCCGCCCGTTGGTCCTGACCACGTGGGCAGTACTTTTCCATCACACACATACCTCGTGGTTCTCACACAATGTGTCTGAAATTTGGTGGGGCGATGCAGGGAAGGTTTCAGATGGTGCCAGTGATAAATTTAGACCACTAACAGTGTGTACTTGGGAGGGAAGGAAGAAAGCAAGGCTGGCGATAGAAACGCCTTTCACTCATAACGCGTGGCGAAAAAAAATGGCGTCTTCGTTGGTAGCAGACGATTCATCTAACTAACTAGACAATAAAATGAACGTGTTTGCATTGGAAGTAGAAAAAATTCAATGAAAAATATTAAGTGAGTCAGAAATAAAAAGCTGACGGGGGAGAAGAGAAAGGAAATAACGCAGTTAGAGAGAAGAATGAACCCGACTACACGGCACATTCCTGCAAGCGTGGCGACCTGTGCTACCCACACGCTGTGGAGAAATTTGACGGGGGGGGGGGTGGGGAGGGGGGAGGTCCGCAGTATAAACGCCAGAAAATGTGACGCCTTTTGTCTATTTTCTAGTTAATACCATACTTTTTTTTTGAAACTCAACGGACAGATTTGCTGATGACGAAAATACCGAGAAGGAAAAGAAAATAGACCTCAAGTCTGCCAAGATGCCACAGGTGACAGCGATAGGTACACCCCCGACACATCCACATTTTGTGCTTTCTGTGATGTGATGTGTCCCTGTGCCATCACTATGACTACTTTAAAGGCTATCACGATTAAAATTTTGTAGAATTACAGAAGTTCTGTGTTGTTTCATGTTTGTCACACCTGTGTGGTGACACTGGTGACAATGTGACACTTATGTACAATATTACACTTCTGTGCACTTAACAAACATGTGGTAAGACATAGACATCTGAAATGCAGTATATAGGTAAGATATTGATTGAATATTCCTTGTTTTCAAAAGACAAAAAACCAGTTAAACAAAAAGTATGCCTCATCAAGACATATAAAACAATAGGTGTTATGAGGACATTGTGTGACACATCCTTGAAGTACAATTGCACACAAACATTAATAAACACGTTAGCTAGGCATCAGTTCTTTATTCAACACTTACATGTATGAATTTGTGTCTATTCCATATATATTTTGCTGGTTTATTGTATACAACATACTTTTACCTGTGATTGGTGACAAATAAGGTGACAACGACACGACATTTTGTGACCAGACATGTAAACTTGTCTTAAAATGCAAGTACAAAGATATATCTAGCTTGTGACAAAATTTCAGCTTGATAGCTTGTCATGCACACAGACAATTGTCTCAGGAGTAGACTATGTCAGTTTGGGGTAGAAAACTTTAAAAGAATTCAAAATCTACAGGCAGTTTAGCTCTGTAGAATTCAACAACAAGAGGGTTAAAGGCAGTGCAATGCATTTTCACTCGTTTAACAGCCAACAATAGTTGCTGTCTGAGCATTCAGAATAAGAAGAAGAAAGGCTCCCAAATACTTGAAGCTGCATATCCCATCCACACCTGTGTGTGTGTGTGTGTACTTTTTTGTCATTTATTAGTAAGGTATTTTGCTTGCTTATCAGCATAAGATCACAATTTGCTGTTCTCGAAATTATTGCTCTGGTATTGTATGAAGAATATATTCTGAGAATGATGAAGTACCTCTGTTAGCATACTATGAAGAATGCATTTTCAGATTGATGAGGTACTTATTAGAAAGGCTAAAGCAAGTACACACACGTGCGCGCACACAAGCACAAACGCATGCACGCACGCACGCACACACACACACACACACACACACACACACACACACACACACACACACACACACACACGCACACTTTTTTTTTTTTTAAGATACTCTTTCCTAAGATTATTTCTATGTCAGAAGCTGTATTGTAACTGGCATTTTTCACCCAAAAATCTTTTAAAGTTTTTTGGGGTTTTTTCCCCAACAATTATCTCTTTAGTGACTATGATATATGTTGTTTTTCATTCCTAGGCTAGAGCTTCAAGGTTCATCAGTGGCAAAATGTTTGTGTATGCGACTGTTTTTAACCAACCATTAAGGTAGCTGCATTCTGACTTCAGGAATGCAGCTATGATATTTCCAATGCAGTAGTAGGCCTCCGTCAGTCGGTGTCGACTATGGAATTCGCGCCAAAAGACAGGTCATTTGTTCAGCGACAATGCCGGCTGTGGCTGGTCAGTCCGATGCGGGAGTGGCAGTCTCTGTTGCATCTGATGCAGATGTGGCTTGTTGAGGTGGCTGGAGCACATGCCTTCCGCTTGGCTCTCTTTTCGTTTGCTGCGGTGTGGATCTTTTCTTCACCACACTTCAGCTGTTTGTGGAGAACACTGCGCCATTTGCTGCGGTCAGCCGCTACCTCCTCCCAGTTCTCTAGGTTGATGTCCAGGGCTTTCATGTCACGCTTGCAGACGTCTTTGTAGCGCAGGTGGGGGCGGCCAATGCTTGCCGGAGGCAAGTTCACCATAGAGGAGATCTTTAGGAATGTGTTCAATACAGCACACACACAAAAAGGAGTTGGCTGGGTTCTGAACAACAGGAAATTAGATGAAAATGAAAAAGACGCACAAAAGTGGGACTGTGCACGAGGAATGACATTAATTTGTTTTTGGGGGGTTGGTGTTTTTTTTTTTTTAATTCATGAATAAAAATTGTTTCATTTTTAGAATTTATGAATGTAAGTCGCTAACTTATTTTGCTTTTAGAAAGTTTACGAACATGATTTTTTTTTTTAAATGTACATTTTATTAATATTATTATTAGTTTATGAATTGTTAATTTTTTTCATTTTTAGAACTCACTGATATAAGTGAACCTTTTTATATATAATAATTCTTTTTTCTTCTGTGGACAATCAGGGCTTTTTCAGCATCTAGTTCCTGCATCTTCTGGAAAACCATTTGTCGAAAGGGCCCTCTTTTCTGTCACTCACTGCGTTTTGTCACATAACCTTTTGGTGTGTGTGTGTGTGTGTGTGTGTTGTCATTGGTGGTGGTGGTTTGGGGGGGGGGGGGGGGGGGGTTTACGGGGGTAGGGGGGGGGGGGGGGAATTCTCTTCCTCAGTTTTATTCTGTAATTCTTTTCTTTCTTCTTTTTTTTCTGTCTTGCTGATTCATTGACTAGTATTTTGTCAAGAAATTCTCCCTATAAACCAGGAGTTACCTTTTATTGCTATGATTTGTGTGTACATGTTCTACCTGGAACATGTTCATTGCTTTTTGGCTTTTCTAGGGGGAGGCAGATAGGGGGGTAGGGGTGGAGGAGAGTGTGATGAAGAATATGCTTTTGTTTTTTGTTGGTTTATTTTGTTCTTGGTAATTTCAGTGAAGTAGTTAGTTTGTTTCATTTTTTTTTTCCTGTTCTTTGGTGGTTATTATTTTTTTTTTTTTTTAATGCTAAACATTTAATGATCAAGTCTTGAATTTTTCCTGATTTTAAAGTTCTGAAGATGTTGAGATTTGTCTTAAACTGTTTAAAAATCTGTGTAAGAAATGGTATTTTATTTCCTTCAGTCAGTTTCTTTCTGTCTTTTTGGGGTTTTTTTTTTTTTTTCCATGTCATTCTCAAGTTTCGTTTTATGCCTACTAGGTCCTTTCATCTCTTGTTTTGAAGGAAGTTTTTCCTCTCTTTTTTCCTCTCCACCCTCCATAATCTGTGTAAAATGTTCTTTATTTTATTTTGGTGATTTGTATGAAGAGGATATGCACACAGGTCGTGCATTTTGAAATGTTATTTGGCTTCAAGCTGTTCAAATGAATTTTCGAAACTTTTTTTTTTAATTTAAAAAACTCTTCGGGTTTTTTTGTTTGTTTGTTTGATTATTGAAGGTTAGTTGTGCATTCTGGAATGCTTCATGATCAGTTTTTATGTACTTTATTGTTTGAAGGTTACATTTTTTTTTCTGTTTTGGGTTTGGGTTGGGGGGGGGGGGGTGTTGGAGGGGGTAAAATAAATCTTTGTGCTGTTTTCTTTTGAGTTTTTTTTCATTGTTGTTGCTGTTGAAAATTAAGGGATGATTATCGAGGAATAACTAATCTTATTTATATCCTTCAGTGCAATTATCTTAGCGACTTTACAGAAAATTACATGGTTTTAACATGTAATCAATTTTGGTTAAACTTTTTTTTTTTCATAATCAATGGATAAACAATTTTATCCTTACCTTATTAAATTTACTCTATGAAATGACAAGTTTGAGATATCATACATCATTTTTTCCCTTTTTTGATGGAGGTAGGGTGGGGGGTGGGGATCGAGGGATATCCAATTTGACAAACATCTTCAGAATATATTTTAGTCATTAATTAAGGAACCATGTGGTCAAGATTGTATTGTATGTTATAAATGAGTCTCTTGCAGGTTGGTTATAGTCATGTGGTACCAGACAAAAATTATCAGTTTGATGTTGTTATTAAACTTGATATAACTAATGTAATTATGGCCAAAATTTGGCATAACTAGGCTGCCCGGGCAACCAACCAACCAACCAAAACAAAACAAAAAAGCAACATTATAAACGTATTTGTTAATTTTGTTTGAAGTACACCAATGCATGTTGATGCTGTAATGGACAGTATTGATATATTTTGTTTGTTTGTTGATATGTTAGATTTTAATGGAATCAATGCGATGACAAGCCTTAATTAGTATGGTTGGTGTTCTGGGTTTGATGGTCTTAAAAGCAATGAATGCTTGTTTTGTATTGATACATGCATGTTGGTTTGTTTTTTTGTGAGCATCCTATCCATGTCTTTCTGTGAAAGGCATTTGTTTGTTGTTGTTGGGGTTTTTTTTTGGGGGGGGGGGGGGGGGGGGGGAGTTGTATGATGACATTTCACGATTTCTACTTCTCTTCTCTCTTTAAACCAAAGGCACTGATATGCTGGTTTAATTCCTTTTTTTTTTTACTTGTTTTTTTTTTTTCTAACGTAGACAAGGATTGGGTTGGGTTTTTTTTTCTGTTTCTCAACAACTTGTTCTCCTAGGTTCACCAATGGTGAGATTTTTGCGTATGCTACCGTTTTTTTCCCCTACTATTAAGGTAGCCTTACTCCAATTTCAGAGATGAAGTGTTATATGGGTTGGGGTTTTTTTTTGGGGGGGGGGGGGGCATTTAGTGTGGGAGGGGGGTGGCGGTGTCATCCATTCCTAACCAGCACACCATGGCCTACTCTTCCAAAAAGTGGAGCAGGTTTTAACATAGTGTGTAAGATGTTTTACATGAATTTATAATATAATATTCATAAAGCCTCGGTTTATAGTCTGATCCACTGGATTGAAGTCTGTATATTTTATGTTAACTCCCTGGGGGGGGAAAATCCCCCTTGAATGGGTGGGTGTCGCTGTGGTGGCTTAAACCTGCGTCTTCAGATTGGCAAGCCCAGTGCTCTAACCACTTGGACACCCTGCCCCATGGGCAAGATTTCATGAAAACTGAAGTTTCCAGAGTGTTCACAAAACCTTGATATTGTTTTATTGACAGAAGATTAGGAGGTACTTAAATAGCTTTTTTGGAGACGTCTTGAATCGGGTATCGGCTGATTGAGAATGGTAGTGTTTTTATTGGGGTTTTTTTTTTTTTTAGTTGATTGACAGTTCATTTAGATTGACAGTTCAGATTGAATGACAAATCAGTTTGATTGACAGTTCAATTTGAACAACAGTTCAGTTTGATTGACGGTTTGGTTTGATTGACAGTTCAGTTTGATTGACAGTTCAGTTTGATTGGATATTTAGATTGATTCACAGTTCATTTTGATTGACAGCTTTTTGATTGATGGCTGAATTTGATTGACAGTTCAGTTCAGTTGACAGTTCAGATGGATCGGCAGTTCAGATTGATTGACGGTTTAGTTCGAGTGACAATTCAGATTGATTGACAGCTGTTTGATTGACGGTTGAATTTGATTGACAGTTCAGTTTGATTGATAATTCAGTGTGATTGGCTGTTCAAATTGATCGACGGTTCATATTGAATATGTTGAACACCAGTGAAAGATCTTGTTGAATCATGTTTTGATTCTAATTAAGCAGGGTCGTTAACCTTTAACCCCCAATTTTTTTAAACATTGTTTCCGATGCTGTATATGTATGCTGAAATGATATGTGTGAGGGCATACGGTGCATTTTCTTATGATGGACATTTGCTATTAGTTTAGTTTACTCTCTGAACTCTGAAAGAATTTATTCACAAAGAGGCCGTTGAGAGAGAGCAGCAGCTATAATAATTACTTTGTTCCAGACTCTCAGCAGGCTTTGTACCTCTAGCCTGATAGAGCTTTGACATGTGGTAGCAATTAGTGATGGTCACTGCCTGATGGAAAACTATTGTGTGTAAATCCCGGCAAATCCTGGTTCAGATTCGGGGGGGGGGGGGGGGGGGGGGGGCAATTATTCAATCCTGGCAAATCTCACTTTTGGACTAAGAGTGTTAAATGCTTGGCAATTATTCAATCCTGGCAAATCCCGGTTCAGATTCAGGGGGGGGGGGGGGATTATTCAATCCTGGCAAATCCCAGTTTTGGACTAAGAGTGTTAAATGCTTGGCAATTATTCAATCCTGGCAAATCCCGGTTCAGATTCAAGGGGGGGGGGGGGGGGGGGGGGGATTATTCAATCCTGGCAAATCCCAGTTTTGGACTAAGAGTGTTAAATGTTTGATTGTAAGAAAAAGGGAGGATGGATGTCACTGAGTGGGGAATTGATAAGAGGCATAGCATAATTCATTGTTTTAGATGCATTTAATCAGGCCTTTTTTTCTGTCTGTCTTTCTCTATTTTCTTCTTTTTTTTGTTTGTTTAAGCCTGTGTAGAAGACATGAGCATTCATTTTTTGGAAAGCTTTCATAACGCAATAATTATTGGGGCTTTTGTTTTTGTTTTGCTTTGTTTTGTTTTGCTGTTGGGTTTGTTTGGCTGTTTTGTTGTTTGTTTGGTTGGGTTTTTTTTTTTTTTTTGGGGGGGGGGGGGGGTTCTATTATGTTTAGGTATGCTGGTTTTGATAGAAGCGGCTGACTGTAAGGTTATGTTAAAACTTTAAAATTCACCATTGCTAAATAATTGTAGCGTGCACGCTTTATGTTATATTGCTGTGTTGTTGAAATGCTTTCCATTTATCGCTATGTATACAAGTGTTAATAACGCATGGATTTTGTCAACTTTTTTTTGGTTGGGGGGGGGGGGGGGGGGGACTGCTGTAGTGATGTTCCTTCATAATGATGTGTATAGCTTGTTCGGTTGGTTTTAAGTTGGCCTGGTTTACTATGTCTTTGTTTCTTTCTTGTTAAGGAACACCACAGAAAAGTGTGTGTTTGTTTAAGTTGTCGCTAGAAGGGGAGAGAGAGAGAGCATTTTGTGACGCTTTTGCCAGCCAGAGTTATGCTTTCTTATTTTTTTGTTCTGTGTTTTGGATCACACATAGAACTTGTGAGTGTGCGCTCACAATGTGAGTGCGCATGCAGAGACGGAGAGAATGAGGAGTATGATGCACACAGTAAGGGAGAGAGAAGACTGTGTGGAGTAAGGGTTTTGGGTTGGTTTTTTTTTTTTTTTTTTTTTTTTTTTAATTCATTTTGGAATCTTTTGGAGGAGGTGGGCGGATATTTTGTATCACTACCATAATCAATTTTGGAGGATTGTTTATTTCATTTCAAATCGGTTTATTTATTTCAGATTTTTTTTCAGATTGATTTTAGATTGTCATCTTATTTATTTTGGATCTTTAACCTTTCCCTACAGGTAACCCCGCTACAGGTAACCAACCCTCTACTAACTCTTCCCTTCCATATCACCCACACCTGGGTTACGGTAGAAGACAAATGTGCACAGTGCATGTACTGGGAAAGAGGGGGTTCTCTCCCTTAACGTAGAGATGTGTTAAAAGAACTAATATTGAATCATTCATTGATTTTATGGGTTTAATTACTATCATATCATTATTTTGTTGTGGTTTTTATTTTTTCAACCATTAATTGATTTTTCAGTTAATTATTTCATATCTGATTCTGGTTTGTTTGTTTTTTTCAGACCATTTTATTGATATTTTTAAAATATTTTATCATTCTCTGAAACGTATTTGGGGAGAGATGTTTTGTGTCGTGTGGTTTTGTTACGTTGTCGAGGGTCTCGCGTTGCCACCAGAGGGTTGTGATAAAATGAACATGCATGCTTCTGCCTTTGCCAGTAGCTTGTTGAGCATTCCATATGTTTTGCTTTTGTTGTTGTCGTTGCTTGGGAGGAGGAGTGTGGGGTGTGTGGTGGGAGGGGTCTGGTATATTTAAAACCAGATGGTCACAAGTAGGGGAGTTGATGTCACACAGGTGTGGGGGGGGGGGGAGGGAGGGAGGAGAGGAGAGAGAGAGAGAGAGAGAGCAAAATCTGTTGTGTCATGTGTGTGTGTGTGAGTGTGAGAGAGAGACAGAGACAGAGTTAATTCTGTGATCTTTTGTGTGTGTATGTGTGTCTGTGTTTGAGTGAGAGAGAGAGAGAGGGGCATGTGTGTGTGTGTGTGTGTGTGTGTGTGTGTGTGGTCTGTTCATGTGTGTGAGTAAATGATAATGATTATTCTGTATGTATGTATGTTGTGTGTGTATGTGTGTGTGTGGTTGTGCGTGCGTGTGTACACATGAGTGCATGTATACACAGTTTCTGGATCTTCCTGAATGCCAATGTATACAACAACAACAAAAAAACAAACAAGGGCCACACAATCCTTCTCAAATCAACCCCCGCCCCTCCCCCTCCCCACTTCCCTGTAAAAGACTACCACTCTTGTGGATCTTATACATATTCAAATTGCACAAACAGGAAAAAAGAAAACTTTATATATGGTTTGGCAGTTCTTATCTTTGAATGTTATTGGCTTCACATTTCTTTTTTTTGTATGTTCCTTTCTTTCTTTCTTTCTTTCTCTCTTTCTTTTTTCTTTCCTTCCTTCCTTCCATCTGCCGTTGGGTGTAAACATTCTTTTTTGTTGTAGATGTCGTTTGAAATATGAGCGGTTGCTTCAAAGCTTTGGCACACCGATGAATTCTGTGATGGTGTTGAACAGGAAATCCTGAGAAACTGTTTTTTTTGGGGGTGGGTTTGGGGTTGTTTCATTTTTTTTTTTTTTTTGGGGGGGGGGGGGGTGGTTTGGGGAAGAGGGGAGTTACAATCTCAAGATTTTTTGGGGTGGGTTTTTTTTTTCTTCAAATTTTGATTTTGGTGGGACTGATCGTTCAGCTGTGTACATAGTGTGTGTATGGCATTGTGTTTTTTTTCTGCCAGACAAATATTAAACCGTTTTCAATCGTTCGTTCGAGTTGGGAGGTGGTTTTTGGTGTGTGTGTGTGTTTGTGATGTATGGATTTGAGTGGGTTTCAGTGGGTTTGTGTGTGCATGTAGTGTGTGAATGGTGTGTGTTTTGAGCATGGTTGAGTGTGGGTTTGTTTGTGTATTGTGACATGTGTGTGTGTGTGTGTGTGTGGTGTGTGTGTGTGTGTGTGTGTTGACTCTGAAAGGTTTCATGTGGTGTTGGATTTTAGTTCCTGGGCTAAATCTCCAAGGTTCACCATTGGTGAGATTTTTGCATGTGGGACCGTTTTGTACACACCTTTTAGGTAGCGCATTCTGACTTCAGGGATGGTGTCGAAACATGACCCCAGTGTGGAATAGCTTCTTTAAAAATTTTAATTTTTTTGTCATCTGTTCTTACCATGCATGAATGGCCTACTCCTTCTAAAGGCAGAACTGGTTTTTAACATCATATGCACAAGGTGTTCTTTGCATGTTTACATGCAGGACTTTTTTGGTTTTCTTTTTTTACTTTTTTTTGGGGTTGGTGATATATCTCAAATTAAATTTTTTTTTTTAAATGTCCCTGAAGTTACTGATTTGATATATCATACACCCCTGGGGGAGGGATACCCTTGTGATAAAGAATGCTGTGCTTAAAAAAAAAAAGAAGAAAAAAAGAACATTGTGCTCGCAGTCTGATGGCCCAGGTCTCAGCCACCAACAAGGTTGCCCATTGAAGGGGATTTTTCCCCTGCAGCTAACATCAGTGCTGATTTGCTCCCCCACTCCAGTGAGTCTCCCCCCCCCCCCCCCCCCCCCCCCCCCCCCCCCCCCCCCCCCCCCCCCAGTGATGAAACTACCAAACCAAGGTTCCCTGTGCAAGAACATCTTGCACACATGTTTGGTGTCAAATAAGTCTCGTTCTAACTTAATGGCAATAAAGTTTTCTGATTCTTATTCTGATCCACACACTAGGTTCTGCCTGAAGAGAAAGGCATTTTGTGTGAATTATATGAACGGACGACAAAATGTTCGAAACACATGCACACTGGTGTCACGTTTTGAAATCATCCTCAAAATTGGGTAAGCAGCGCCTTAATTGGTGGGTAAATGGTTGCCTACACAAAATCTCACCATTGGTTAATCTTGGAGCTCTAGCTGAGGAACAAAAAAAAATTATGAATAATATCTCATCTTTTCTTCCACTTTTTCCTTCTGTGCACTTTAACCCCCTTGCATTCAGATTCTCTGAACACAAACTGCCCCTAGATTTCGCATTCCATCATGAAATCAGGTCAGGCACACATGCTCCCTTGCCTTTTCCTCCTTCTAAGTACACATCAGCAGCTATAATTACTTCCAGACTCTCAACAGGGTTTCTACCTCTAGCCTGATCGCGCTTTGACATGTGGTAGCACTTAGTTGGGGGGTTTGGGTTTTTTTTTATGTGGTAGCAATTAGTGATGGTCACAGCGTGATGAAAATCTACTGTGTGTAAATCCCAGCAAATACCAGTTCAGGATTCAGGGGGGGGGGGGGGGGGGGGGGTAATTATTCTATCCTAGCAAATCCTGGTTTGGGACTAAGAGGGTTAAAGCATGACTGACAAAAACCATTCATCCCTTCAATAACACAACACTGGGCGAAGACATAACAACACAACTAGATCCAGATTTGTAAAAAGAGATTTATTTTTAGTAATCACAACATAGTTCACTGCATGAATTAAAAAGACCAGAGTAGTTTCATGTTATATGACTCTGAAAGAAAACATGATTAAAACATTGCAACCAGGAATAGGATAACTCAGTGGGCAGAGCACTCACTCTCCCCATGCTAATTTAGTAAAGTTAAGGAGCACTGAGTGTGGTTACTTTGTGTATTCGTATGCCTTGGCTTCAGTATGGTTCCCCAGTTCACCCAGCTGTCAATGGGTACCTGCCCTCTTTATGAAAAGGGAGGACAAAGCAGTGAGGATGTCAAAGAATATTTTTTACTACAATGTTCCACAAATATCTTTAAAAAGTGTTTTATTTTGACTTTTTTGGTGTGTGCTTTTTGTTTTTTTTTTTTTAAAACACACTGACATATTTCTTATGAATTCTGCTACATAAGTGTACAATCTTTATCAACCTTTGAAAGTTACTGCATGGCTATTGCTAAGTTATGAACAACTAAAAAGTAAAAATCTTAAAAACTCCAAACTGATGAGAGATTATAGTAGTGACTTTTACTCTTGCTCCCAAAAAAAACCCAAACCCAGCAATAAATACATTTTAAAAATACTGACCAGAGCACATTAGAAGTTATTAAAAAAATTAAATATATGAAGCAAAACATTGTGCGTAATAACAATATCCCGAACGTTAAGGGAGAGAACCCCTCTTTCCCAGTACATGTTATTGTGCGCATTTGTATGCTTCCGTAACCAGTAGTGTGTGATACAGAGGGAAGGGTTAGTATTTGGTTAATTACCCTACAGCGGGTTACCCATATAGAAAAGGTTAAAGCTGATTGTAACGCGGAAGTCAAGTATACCACTGTCTTGTGTCTCTTACACAAAATCTAACCTTGTTTTTTTTTTTTTTAAACTTGTCACACTGTGGTTTTGAAACAATATAAAGTCTTGTTCCAAAACAACACAGGGAAAAGACAGACGCATGCCTAAACAGCTCAAAATCCAAATTATAAACTTCATTTGTACTGCAGATGGGTTAGAAGTTATAAAAAATAAAATGGATAAAGAACAAAATAAACAAGCAATGTGGTTATAACAATAGGTTAGGCGGGCCGCCGCCGTTAGTACAGGGGTTAGGGCGCTTTGTGACTCGTAATCCTAAGGTTGCAGGGGTTCGGTTCCAGCTTTAACCCTATGGCGTTGACCCTTAGAAAAGGCAACTTTACGGGTAGTTCTCACCCACGCTGTGTTTAAAAAATACAACCTGTTTTTGTTTTTAACACACTGCGGTAGACTATGCGTTCAAACAACAAGGAGAGAGACCAGACGCTTACCTAACATCCAAAACCAATATAAATGCACTGGCCTGTATGAGCTTAGGCTGGGGCACAGGACTTTAAACTATAAACTAACAGGTTCTCCAAGGTAAGGTTGAGGGCAGAAGGAAAAAGAGGCAGACCACCAACATCCTACATTGCCAACATCACTGAGATCAGCAGGTCTGGGAGGGCTACAGGAGATTGTAGAACTCAGCAGAGACAGAGAGAGATGGTGAATTAACCCTGGTGGCATTGCATGGAGCTCCTACCATTTTAATAGGATGTAAAAAAAAAAAAAAGCACACGAGTTCTTATTCCATGATCCTCATATAAGAGAATTAAATTAAATTTAAAAAATAATAAATAAAGCAGGTGATGAAGACCAGTGAAAAGGTGGGGAATGTTCCAAAACATTGAACGATACTTTTCAGATAAAAACATTTATATATGAAGTGCCAATCTTGGCAGCTGTATTTCATCTACTCAAACTTTTAAGGGGGGGGGGGGGGGGGGGAGTAAAGCTTGTAGTCTTGTCACATGTAATTGGAAAGGCACAAAATGTCAATTTTCATCATAAATGCATGGCGCTTTAACGTTGCTCCACAAAACCTGTCAACAGATTTTTTGGGGGGGGGGGGGGGGGGGGATAATGCCCAGTTTTAAATACATTATCAAAAATAGTGCTCTGATTATCAACGTATGACTACAGATCATAAATGTACATAATCAATACCAAATAAACTTGTAGTAAATCAGTCGTACGATATACTAAAAATCCAAACCTATTATCAGAATGTTTGTAAATAACGCAAAAAGAAAGTCATTTAACAATGCAGAAATTGCAAACTAACAATTCCTCATTCAAATAATGTATAAAGCATTAGCAATTTTTAAAAAATAAAAACCATTTTTTAACTGATACAAAATAATGTATAAAACATCAGCAATTTCCCATTTAAATGCAATCAGTCTATTCGCAAAAGGTGGTTACAGTGAACAAAAATCACAAAAATGCTTTGGTAAATTACAAAAACAGTGTTAGACAACAAATATTCCTGTACATTCACTAATGCACACAATACACACGGATTAAAAAAATTTCAATAAACCACTGACTTAGCACAACAATACCTGAGTTATATCCATCTTGTTTCAAGATGTCCACCCTGTTATGTCGAACTAGTTTGTTCCTGAGGAGATAGACATGGGGAGGTGGAGGACAGACAACATCTCAGACTGGACAGGCCTGATAGCTGAGTGAAGGAAGCACTGCGAGAGAGAGAGAGAGAGAGGGGGGGAGGGGGGAGGAGGAGAGAGAGAAGGAAATGGGAGGAGAAGGAGGACAAAATCTCAGACTAGACAGGGCATGAGGCTGAGTGAAGGAAGCACTGCCAAGAGAGACAGACACAGAGAGAGACAGACAGACAGAGAGAGAGAGGGGAGAGACAGACAGAGACAGAAGGAGAGGAGAGGAGAGAGGACAGACAGACAGAAGACGAGAGACGGAGAGAGAGAACAGAGAGAGAGAGACAGAAGAACACAGAGAGAGAGACAGAGACGGAAGGAAGGAAACAAAAATGGAGAGGGCTGGTTGTCAAGTCCTACCCCCAAATCCAACATCACTCAGTCAAGAGTGCTAAATTTAGATGCCCTTTCCTTTTACCTAGTCCGAGTGTGGTCAGTTCCGGCTATAATTAGCAGCAGCTGGGCTGGGATGGAATGGATAGCAGCTGAGAGTAACTGAAAGTAGGTGACACTGACAGTTGTGTCCATGGTGATAACACACAAATCCAGCATTTATAACTCAGTCAAGGGTCTTGGACCCAGTGCTAAAATTAGCCCACCCCTTCCTTTTACCCAAGTTCTGATGTATGTCAGTTCCTGCTATAATTAGCACAAGCTGGGATGGAATAGAATGGAATGGAAGTAGCCGAGAGAGGCTGAAAGTGGGGGGAAACTGACAACCGTGGGTGCCCCCCCTATGGTTGAGTAGACTAGTGGATATGTGATGTAAAACTGTACCTGAGGTCCATAGTGTTAACTGGATTCCAAAATTGAATCCAATTTTTTTTTTTTGAGGTACCTATGAACAATATGTATAACAGCAAGTGTCCTTTTTTTTTGTCTCTGATCACATTATATATATATATATATATATATATACATATACATATACATATATATATATATATATATAAACCTGTAGCAAAAGAATAAAATACTGTGCGCAAGTCTTATTCCATGTAGAAAATCAGACAGGACAATAAAATTCTACATGTGTACACAAAATTCTCCTGACAAGGAAAAAAAATGCACCTGAATTTTTAAAAAACCCAAAAGTTCCAAATTTATCACTGTTATTGCCGTCACCATCATTATCCTTATCACTCTCATTATACTTTTATAATCATTAATCTGATCAAAACATCATCATTTTAGTCACCACCACCACCATCACCAAAAAGCCATAACAAACACACACAAACACACACAAAAAAGTCAAGGACCCTGTATCAACGTTACAAAAAAAAAAATCTACCAGTGAAGGGAGGTCATTCCGAGTTCTGTTGTTCCAGACATGGCTGACACCACATCATGCCGAGCGTTGCAGACGTTCGTCCGTTTTCACACTCATCAGTCATCGGTTTCTGAACAGCAGAAGATCCCAACGAGCACCCATCTGAAATCAAATAACTCCCCGAAGTCAGACTACAGCTACCTTTAATGGCGTGTAAATGGCTGCATAGACAAAATCTCACTGTTGATAAACCTCACAGCTCTAGCCCAGGAACAAGATTTTTTTTGGAAAGAGTAGGCCCATTGTGTGCTGGTGGGAACGAATGACAAAATTAACAAAACTTCCTACACACGGGGACTGGATGTAAAAAAAAAAAGTGCACAAGTGCTCATTCCACTTTCCTAAAAAAAAGAATGAAAAAATAAACCTCAACCAAACCATAACAACAAAGTCTTTTTTTTCTTTAACTCTTAACCACCTTAGGTAACTTTAGTCGACACCTGCTTTAACTGCCACAGGCAACTTTCGCTGACAGCGCAGGTCATACTAACCCTTACAGCACTGAATATCTGCTGACAATTACTTCCCCTATCCTAAATTTCTGCCCCAGCGCTCTCCCCTTCAGTCCTGTCAGCTGATTTCCTGGCGATAACGGTACCAGAGGAGGGTTTGTTTATAGTGATCCGTCATGCGGCTAACTGACATTAACGGACTCCGGGAAAGTAGTTTTGGTACGGCAAACACTGTTTCTCCTTTCCCATGAGAATGTTTATAGAGCTTCGTGTGTGTGTGTGTGTGTAAGTAAAATTTACCTAGGTATCCGTTTCGCACTCTTCTGCACCTCAGAAACCCAGGTATTCAAGGAAAATTCGGCTGCGCTGGTTTTCCTCCTTACAGGACTGAAGGGTAGCAGAAAGCTGAGCCGGAAAGCAGGCTTGCCGTATTGAAAGGGTTAAAAAGGTCAGTTTTTCATACAGTAACAAGGTTTCACACCTACAGTTGACTTGCGTAGATAACAGCAGACATACCGTCCTATACCCTCTGCTCAGTTTTCAGTGGAAAAAACTGACTTGTGTAACAGTGCTGAAATAGACTTTCCTGCTGAAGAGAGCTCTTCAGTCAGAGACTTGGTGGTGAAAGAGTTAAAGTCAAAATGTAAATTGTGTGGATGAATATAGATTAGTGTATGACACTGTGACAAGGGGATAGGATAGCTCAGTGGTCAGAGCACTCGCTTGACCCCAAGCTATGGTTAAGCAGCATCGGGCGTGGTTACCAGTTGAGTTGGATGGGTGATGGTTGGCGCGCCTTGGCTTCAGTACAGTCCCCAGTTCACCCAGCTGTTAATGGGTACCTGCCCTCTTTAGGGTCACGGATGGTAAAGCAGCGAGGGAGAGGAGATGGGTGCCGCCCTCAATATGCTGGCCCCTAGAGCAGCTGAGGTCTCTGACGCCTCACTCCCCTACGACCACACAGGTTATGGGACACCTTTACCTTACCTTTACTATGACGCTATGGTACAGCCACAAGAGCAGCTTCATTTGCCAAGCTGACTGCCCTATAGTTGCTGACTGAAACTGTGACGTATGTTAGTAGTGATCAGAATGCTGACAGCAGCACAAGATGATTGTGTACATATGAAATGATAGTTGTTCAGTTATTCGAATGCATTGTCAGTTGAAAGGAAGACATCACAGAGTAAAGACGTGGAAGCATTCGCTCTGCCTTTGAGTCTTTTCTTGAAAGAACGAAACATGGTGTCAGAAGTGGTAGTGTCAGCAGTACTTTGAAGCAGAGAAGAAATCTCAACATAGAAGACTGAAGAAGACTGAAAGAAAGTTCAGCCATGGATGATGAACACGAAGAAAGAGGAGCAAATCGATGACGTGCGAACATTCCTCTACCCCCGAAACTTGATGTGAAGGGAGGATGCCTGCAGAGCAGCTGGAGAAAATTCAAGAGGCTTTGGGACAGCTACGAA
>CM060339.1:21099696-21104696 GCA_030674155.1 Stramonita haemastoma
GGATTGAGCTAGCACCGAGGCACCCATTCAAGGGGATTATTCCCAGGAGATAACATCAGCAACAACCCCACTTTCCCGTAAGTCCTTCAATTGAAAGGCTCGAGTCCAGTCAAGGAGATTTTTCTCCTGGAGTTAACATCGGTGCTGACTCCACTCTCCCTAAAAGTCCTTTGGATGAGACTTTAAACTGAGGCCCCGTTGTGCGAACGCACGCAGAACATCTTGCACACATGTTAAATCCTGTTCGCTTTTCATAAGAGTAGGCCATCATGTGCCAGTGGGAACAGATGACATTTACAAAACTGCATACACACGGGGACTGGATGTAAAAATGCACAAGAGTGCTTATTCCATTACCCTCGATAAAAAGAATAAATCAATCAAATCAATGAGACTATAAACTTAGGTCCAGTGTGTGAATACACGCAGAACATCTCAGGAATATGTTGAAAACCTTTCCTGCCTTTCAGAAGAGTAGGCCATTTTGTGCCAGTAGGAATGGATGGGATGGGTTTTTTTTTTACTGCATGCACACAGGGGTCATGTATCTAGACAACATCCCTGAAGTCAGAATGCAGCTACCTTAACAGAATCTCACCAGTGGTGAAATTTGGAATCTAGCTGTCGATCAAGAAAAAAAACAAAAAAACACCACCTTTAAATCATTCTTTTTTTTCATTCCTTGGTTAGAGCTCCAAAGTGTATCAATGGTGAGATTTTTGGGTATGCGACCATTATTTTTTTCCCCCACTATTTAGGTAGCCCACATTCTAACTTTTGAGATGGTGTCTAAACACTATGCCTATGTGCATAAAAATGCATAATTTTTTTTTTCAATTAAAAAAAAAAAGTTATCCGTTCCTACAATAAAAAAAATGGCCTACTTTTCTGAAAGGTGGAACAGGTTTTTAATGTGTACAGAAGATGTTCTGTGTACATTTGCATACAGGGCCTCAGTTTATAGTCTTATCCAAAAGACTTTTACGTTCAGTTGATTTTTCATCAAACTGAGAAGAAAGGGTGAGACTGGATATCAAACCCAAAACTCATGGTTTACTTTTCAGACAAGCTAACACCTTAACCGTTCTGCCACCTTCCTTCTTCCAATACAATAAAGAACTCACCTTCCACCACACCTTTGATTCCGTACGTTCTAATCCCCGTGAACAGCGGCCGAACCAGAGACCTAAACACGCCCCGCTTCAGACGGAAGTGGTTGTAGAGGGCCACTGTGGGGTCAGTGAAGAGGTCACCGCAGAGAGGCATGCTGGGAGATCTCTGAAGAAACTCTGCCATTTGCTCAGGAGTGGAGCTGCCGATGAAGATGACGCGCGTGTTGTTTGACGACAGCACCTCCGCTAATGGGGCGATGGCTTGGATCTTCAGCAAACTGCCATGTGAAAGATAATGATGACGATGATGATGATGATAATAATGATGATGATGATGATGATGATGATGATGATGATGATAATGATAATAATACATGGAATTTATATATCGAGCTGTATCTTGCAAAAACAAATCAAAGCGCTTGCATTAGACCTATACAACAACAACAACAACAAAATAATAATAATAATAATAATAATAATAATAATAATAATAATAATAAATTTTAAATAAAATAATAATAATAATAATGATGATGACAATGATAATAATAATTCATGGAATTTATATATCGAACTATATCTAGCAAAAACAAATCAAAGCGCTTGCATTCGACCTATACAACACACAAGCAATCAATGACCACACACACACACACACACACACACACACAAAACAACATCACACAATCACACTTGATGTGTATTAAATTTCAAAATGCACTCTTGTGTATGTATGGTTGTGGTTGGTGCGGGGTTTGCTGTTGTGTGTTGTGTTGTTTGTGTGTGTGTGTGTGTGTGTGTGTGTGTGTGTGTGTGTGTGTGTGTGTGTGTGTGTTAGAATTTAGCGATGATTTGAGAATGCACAGTAATTTTGACTTTTTTGTTGTTGAGAATGCTCAATAATTCGGACTTTTGTATTGAACAAAAATCCCCGTGTCAATCGCTTATATACAAGCTACATGTATGATACACCTGTTGCTTTATCCTATCTCTACTACCCCCCCCCCCACCCCCCCCCCTCCCTCCAAGCACCTCCCCCCTCCTTGCCCCCACGTCAGTATATAATCAGAACTTTCACAAACTGGGAGAAGTGTCCACATTTTATTGATTTCTTTTTCGTTTTCCTTTTTGCTCTTACCATGCCACTCATGCAAAATTCCGGAGGAAAGATCACCAGTGAATGTTGATCGTTTCCGTTCGGTAGAATATCTGAGGCAGAAACCTTCTGGCCTTCAGAATTGTAAACTTGGAATTGACTCAAGGCCGAACTTTCAACCCCCTTGTCCGCCATGTTGTAAACAACGAGTCAGGAACGGCTACTCTTTCGTAGCCGTGTGTGTGTGTGTGTGGGTGGGTCGATGTATTGTTGTTTGGTATGTTCGCTTGTTGAATTCGTTTGTAATCCTCCATGTAATGCCCCTAAAGGGGTGAACGAAATTAAATTTTGGATCGTGTGTGTGTGTGTGTGTGTGTGTGTGTGTGTGTGTGTGTGTGTGTGTGTGTGTGTGTAAATTTACATTTTCATCCTTAATGTTGTCACTGAACGAATTTCCAGACATTGAAATGCACATAGAACATCGCCCACAAAGTAATACCAGAAATCTGTTAGAGAGAGAGAGAGGAGAGAGAGAGAGAGAGAGAGAGAGAGAGAGAGAGAGAGAGAGAGAGAGAGAGAGGTATATATAAATATACAATAGGGTTTTCTTTTTTTCATCCCACTCATTTTTTTCCTCTTCCAAATTTCTGCCCAAATCCAAAGAGTTTATTATCATTTTTTTGTATTGTGTTGCATTGTATTGTTGTAATACACCACGTCAAATTGCATTGTTTTGTTAAAAATTGCATTGTATCATATTGTGTTGTATTGTGCTGTGTAAGTGTATTGTACTGTGCTGATCTGTATTGAACTGTACTGTACTGTACCGTACTGTATTGTATTGTATTGTACTGTTAACTGTAACGTACTGTACTGTGCTGTGCTGTAGTGTGCTGTGCTGCGGTGAGCTGTACTGTACTGTAATGCATATCCCTTTCAGTCACAGGCATGACATTTGTGCTGCTCTCTCTCAATGGGAGAAAGTGCTCCACCACTGGAAACCCCCCCCCCCCCCCCCCCCTTTACTTTCTTCTATTATATAGTTTACTGTGTGCGTTTTGGATTTTTGGGGTGTTACACACACACACACACCACACACACACACACACACACACACACACACACACACACACACACACACACACACACACAACATATAATATATAGATATATATATATAATATATATATATAGATATAATATATATATATTATATATAATATTTTCTCTTCTATCAGAGTGTTGTTGTTTTTTTCTCTCTCGCTGTATAGGATTTTACCAGATCTCACAAGCTCTGGGTTGCTGGGTGTTGTTTTACGTGTGTCTAAAATATCTGTTGCAGACATGACCTAGGTTGATTCATCTCATCTGAAAGACTAGCACTCAGGCCACCATTTAAGGTCAAGTGGATGGTGAAAAGTTTGGGTTCGAACAGGGGATCGAACCCGTGACTCCTTACAATTTTTTTTTTAAAGATGGATGCCTTACCCATGGACCACAACGTTACATGGAGGTGAATTGTCACCAGTTTTGTTGAATTCTGTTTTCTTTGATTATTTTTAAAAAAACCTGTTTCCTCTGGAGGCTTTGAAAAAGTGTTACTCGCTTTTGTTGTGTGTCAGAGCTTTGTGTTTTGTTTTTTTCATCCATGTGTGTGTGTGTGTGTGTGTGTGTGTGTGTGTGTGTGTGTGGAGAGAGAGAGAGAGAGAGAGAGAGAGAGAGAGGAGAGAGAGAGAGAGAGAGAGAGAGAGTCTTTTGTGTTGTGTGTGTGTGTGTGTGTGTGTGCGTGTAGTGTGCGCTTGTGTAGTTAGAACGATATGTTTTGATGCAACTTGTCAAAAACTTTACAGTACTAACTCGTGTTTTAAGTCTTTTTTTTTTTTTTTTTTTTTTTAATAATCTGAAATAAATATTCAAACTATTTGTGTGTTAATGTGCAAGGCACTCGAGTTGCACGTTCCTGTGGCGATGAAGTTTATCACAGAATGTAGCTTGTATAATTCAAGGTCAATTGCTGTTGTTAGGTGTAATTGCCATTAAAGCTTACGAATGACGTAATTTCCGTTCCATTTCTCCCACTTAAGCAGGCAGTGTACCGCGCTGCCTGCCGTTCCATACATTACACTGACGCCTCCCTACACGAACTCGGTGCAAAGATCAATCGCTCTATTTAGAGTCTGCGAAAGAACAGCTGAAGAAAGGCGCTTGAAATAAATACTCTATTCGACAGATTTCAGGATCATAGTTATGTAAAGTATACTCTATTCGACAGATTTCAGGATCATAGTTATGTAATGTTTCTTCGGTTGTTTTTTTTCTGCTGTTGCTGGTGCTGCTGCTGCTACTACTACTACTACTATTGCTGCTGGTGTTGGTGCTGCTACTACTTCTGCTGCTGCTGCTGCTGGTGCAACTGCAATTGCAGCAGCAATAGCTGCTGCTGCTGCTGCTGCTGCTGCTGCTGCTACTACTACTACTACTACTACTACTACTACTACCACTAGGCCTACAACAACAACTACTACTACTACTACTGCTGCTGCTGCTGCTGCTGCTGCTGCTGCTGCTACTACTACTACTGCTGCTGCTGCTGCTGCTGCTACTACGGCTTCTTCTTCTTCTTCTTCTTCTTTTAAGCTAGAACTACAACAACCACCACTGCTGCTTCTGCTGCTATTACTACTGCTGCTGCTGCTTCGAATGGTGTTATATTTTCTCTTTAGTTTCAAGGGGGGGGGGGGGGGGGGAACCTTTCCAGACAAGGTTGATGAATGCATGGTTCTGAGATG
>CM060339.1:21107196-21124696 GCA_030674155.1 Stramonita haemastoma
AAACCCCCCTCAAACAGGTGATGGCTTAAACCAAGGCCATTTGACCAATGAGCTCAATGCTGTAACTGCTAGACTATATTGCAGGAATTGTGTTGTTCTTAGCTTATAGCTGTATACACGTACGGATTTATATTGATTAGATTAAGCATCCCTTGTTGCTATTATTATCATTTTATTGTTACAATAATAATAATAATAATAATAATAATAATAATAATAATAATAACAACAACAACAACACAACAACAACAACAACAACTACTACTACTACTACTACTACTACTACTACTACTACTACTACTACTACTACTATATACTACTACTACTAATGACACTACTACTACTACTACTACTGATAAGAACAAGATATTATTATTATTGTTATTATAATATTATTATTATCATTATTATTGTTGTTGCTATCAGCATCATCATTACCATAATTGTGGTAACTCAGTAGTAGTAGAAGTAGCAGCAGTCATAGTAGTAGTAGTAGTAGTAGTCCTGTGATCATCACCACCACCACACCACCACCAAACAATCATCGTTATCATTATCATAATTGTGACTATTGTCATTATCATCCTCGTAATTATTATTATTTTCATCATCATCATCATCATCATCATCATCATCATCCATCATCATCATCGATATTATCATTATTGCCATTTTTCCTCCTTTTTTTTAAATAGGTTATTCCACTGGAAAACTGCTCCAGCTGGGGTCTAGCCCACAGATGTCCAGAAATGAGAACCAGCCTTTCTTAGTCACTCTAGTGGGTAGATGGAGAAAAATTTATTCATCGAACTCTTTATTAGAACGGAAACAATGGGAGTCACCGACAAATCATTGTTGTCGATCACGTAACCTTGCTGTGTAAGCTTTTTGGAAAAATTATCATCACAATCGCAAATTATAACTATCCATGTAAAATTTGTGGTCTAAAATGAAAGCAGACGGCTCCATAAACAGCTTTAAATATAGGAGAATGAATCATGTGCAGACGCGAATCGAAGCGGGAGCCGCCATATTGTACACAACAGTTGGGATTTCGACACTAACCGCGGTTTCTAAATATAGCATCAACTTACATTCGTGGACATGTTCATGCCTGGGAAATCCCCAATGGAGACTGAAATGAGCGATCTCATTGGTTCAAAAGACCCCATGTGATATGTGGGACTTTCCCTGGCAAGTCGGTGCTTTCCTGACATTCGCAGGATGTGGTTTTTCCGTTAAATTCTTCATGTTTGCTGCAAGAACGCCGATATGCTGGTTAGTGCTGTCGACCTTGAAACCTGCAGGTGTCAACCATGACCCCAAGAGCGCAGGACAGTGCAGGTAAAGGCTGTTTATCTGGTGTACATAGTCGACAAACGAATTTGACCCCGCGACACGTAACCACAACTCCGAACATGTCAGCCCAAAGCGCCATGGACCAAAAAGAATTCGAGGATAGGCTAGCTGCCGCGGAGGCACTTTCCTCGCTCGGTTCCATCACATCTATAGCTTCGGCTTTTAAGGATTCGGATTTATTAGCTCAGGTATCATCCGAGTCGAGTGCGGTTCCTCCAAACGAGAAGCGAAGCAAAGGTGAAGCGAGAGGTCGAGGAGGAGGAGGAGGAGGGAGGAAGAAGGACGAAAAAGGAACGGGACGCGAAACCAAAAGTAGGTCAACGAGGGGAAGAGGGAGGGCGAAAGTTGTACAAGCCGACAGTAGAACTCCCACCACGTCTGTCGTCACCGCGACCACATTCCTACCTCACGTGGAGGGTTTACCACACGAAGCAGCCCCTCACGCTTCTAGCGCTGCTGCAGCAACTACTACTCCCAAACCCTCCACCTCTCGGGGTCGCGGAAGACCGCGAGGTCGGGGTGGGGGCGGCGGAAAGAGGGGAAGCAAAACAAGCCAGCCCGTCCCGCAAGATGGGGGGGTGGTGGCTTCTTCAGCCTTGTCAGAGAGTTTGGCCAGACGTGACTCTGTCCCCCCAGGCTACCTGCCGCAAAGTGCCGTGCTGTTGCCGCAGACCGTCACAGAGAAGACAGGTGTGCATGCCTTTGTTATGGAAAAGTCCGGTGGTGGTTACGTCCCACATCCCTTTACGACATCAACAGGGGCAGCAGTGTCTTTGGCCAGGAGCATTCCTCAGGCAGCATTCGTTCCAACTCTTGCATCGGTGGCTGGTTTTGTAGGGTTAGACGGTAGAGCAGTGACGTTATCCACAGTTGGTTCGTCATCGTCCACATCATCCAATATGACATCATCATCATCATCATCTGCTGTTTCTTCTTCATTACTGCACACTGCCAACAAATCCAAATCCGCAACATCACCGCCATCATCCACAGCGATGACACGACAGCGGCGACTTTGTCGAGTCAGGCCAACTTCAGCAGCAGCCTTCACCTCGACAGTTTGCCAAGCTTGTCCCTGGGAAGCACGGTTTTCCCCAACCTTCCCAGCATCCCCAACCTCCCCAGCCTCCCTAGTGCTGTTGCGTCGCTTCATCTGGCAGGGGCGAGTCTCCTGAAGGAGATGCCATCCGTGTCTGAAGACGCCAGTTCTCAGCTGAGTCCTCAAAGCAGAGACAGCGGCGAGAAATCCTTGCCTCTGAAGAAGAGGAAGGTCATTGATTCGTCGCCACTGGTGTCGGCGTCACCGTCATCGTCGTCAGTGCCAAAGGCCAGTTCTGTGAGTCCTGTGTCTCTGGCGGTGAAGAGTCCTGTGGATGCCGTGAGTCCTGTGGAGTCTGTGCCGTCCACCAGTGCTGGAACGGTCCTGCAGGCTGAAAAATCCAGTGATGAGGGTATGTATCATTGTATGTAATACATGTATGTGTGTATAATGTTAGTTAAAGTCTGTCCCGAGCCTAAGGCTCATCAGGCCGGTGCTTATCCCGGTTTCTGTGGCGTTAAGCGACTGAGAGTCATAGACTCCCCCCTGGATAGGATGCCAGTCTATCGCAGGGTTAACCCCCAACACAAGGTTGGTACCCCTTTTACACCTGGGTGGGGTGAGAAAATAGCCGTAAAGTGCCTTTTCCAAGGGTACAACGCCATAGCCGAAAGCTGGGATCGAACCCGCAACCTTTAGATTACGAGTCCAACGCCCTAACCACTAGACTACAGCGGCGGCTATGTATAATGATATGTATTATATATGTTATACATATATTAAAATAGCCGCAATGCCTTCAGCACCTTGGCTTTACCACAGTTCTTGCTTAAACCATTGACGCTGGGGGCAACAACAAAGTGAGAGGCTGTATGATCAGTGGCTTTCCCACTCATGGAATTCCACTTTACAGCTTAGTCTTTAGTGATCGACTATGACTCTCTGATTAGGAGGCTTGACTTGCACAGTCCTTATGTGCTGCAGCCCTTGGGAGCATCTCCATTGCTGACTGTCCTTATGCCCACTTGGCCGAGAGAGTGGGGATGTACTGTGGGCAAGGCATCTCCACCATAATCAAATTTCTCCCCAGTTTCCGAAACAGCAGCTGCCTCCTCTGCTGTGTAGGTCATCGTCGAACACGACAGACAAACATGTACAAGTATTCATATAAAATAATAATACAGGATATAATATATATACATGTATGTATACATACATACGTACATTGTATGTCATGTGTGGTGTATGTATGATGCATTAGTTAATTAGTTAGTTGGACTAGTGTCTCTGTGTTGATAATGGTTATTATGGTAGTGAGATTGTAATGGTAATAATAATGATGATGATGATGGTGCTTTTTAAATTTTTTTATTGAGGGTAATGTCCTAATCATGATGCAATCGGCTTTTCTATACATACTTTACATGATACTGTCCCATGTCCATGAATATACACACACACACACACAACACACACACACACACGGTTACACACGTAGCTTACACACTCACACTCGCATGCATGCATGCATGCACGCACACACACACACAGATGCATGCACGCACGCACACATGCACGCACGCACACACACACATGTATACACACACACTCACACACACACACGCTAGTGACACACTCATACACATGGTTACAACACACACACACGCACGCATGCACCACGCACACACACACACACACCACACACACACACACACAACACACACACACACCACAACACACACACACACACACCACACCACACACACACACACACACACACACACGCAACAAGCACCCACACACACACGCGCACACACACGGCACACACACGCACATGCACACCCACACACAAAGTCAAAAGTGCTTTACTCAACATAGTAGGTAGCGGCAGCAAAAAATTTTTTATGCAATTATGGCCTTTTTTTTTGCTTTAGAAGTGAAGATATTATTAAAAGAAACATAACAACAACAAAAAAATAGCTTGATATCTTATATAGTTTTTGAGATATGGCCTTTTGAATTTTGATGCTACTGTGAAGTGCACGGAAAACAAATAATTGGCCAATTTTGAATGATCATATTTCTTGCAAATAATAAGGCACACTCTGAAAACATTCAAGCAGTTCTTTTATTTACCACAGAGAACATGAAAACCAGAAATGAAAAGAATCTGGGTGGTACTGGTAGAAAAAAAGTTATGGAGCATCAAAACTTACATAGTCTTATACAGACCTGTGTACAGAAATTTCCCCAATATAATATTTAATAAAGACTGTTTCAGTAAAACTTTATAACTGCTATCAGTGTATACTGTATTATAGTGTATATACTGTACACACACTAACTGAGACAGACTGACTGACATAGACTGATACTGTGACAGATATTGATCATATATACTAAGACTATCAGAGTATCATAAGTGTCAAAGAGTGTAAAGTCATACTCACAGACACTTCATAAAACACCGTTGTACCAGTTGACTCCACTCTCCTCAAAAGTCCTTCAGATGACACTACAAACCAGAGGTGCTGTGTGTGAACGCATACAGAATATCTTACATTCTTAGGCACATGTGTTATGTTAAAACCCATTCTGCATTTTATAAAAAAGTAGGACATTGTGTGCTGGTAAGAATGGATGTCAAAACGAATCCCCCCCCCCAAAAAAAAAAAAAAAAAAAAAATTAGTCCCACCTCCCCCAAAAAACTATAAAAAAACTAACCCCCCCTCCCCCAAACCTGCATGCACACTCGTGTCGTGTTAGACATCATCCCTGAAGTCAAAATGTGACTATTTTAATGATGAGCAAAAACAATCGCATAACTGATATTAGTGATAAGGATAATCAAAAGAAAAAATTTCATTATTGGTGAACCCTGGAGCTGTAACCAAAGAACAACCCTTCCCCCCAAACCCCCACCCCCTAACAAACAAAACAAACACCCCCCACCCCCTAAAAAGAAAGGTGATTTCTGTAAAGTACTAGTATACTGTGTAGTACTTACTAGTAAGTATGTGAGTACTTACTCACCCAGTCGCACTATCATATTAACCCCAACAAAGAGGATTTTTTTTTTATAGCAAAATGCTGATGAGTATTGTATGTATCATTACAGAGCAGAGCATACAGAAACTTGTACAGTACAAGTTTACAGTAATGACTACAAAGTTCTACAAGCATGGTAAAGTACTAAAACATGTTTACAATTTACATTCATGAGTATTTAAGTTTCATAATTACAAAGATCTACAAAAAGTACAAGCTTATAAGTTACACGAGTATTATAAAGTTCTGCCAGTATAACGACAAGTTTACATGAGTACAAAACTACAATCTGTACAAATACAAAGTTTATGTGAGTACAAGTTTACGGAAGAGTTGGCCATTGTGTGCTGGTGATGACAAAATTGACACACAGAGACTGGATGTAAAAAAAAAAAAAAAGAAAGCACATGACTGCTTAATTTAATTATCCTCGAAATAAAATAAAGTATACAGATAACTTAAGAAAATAAATGAAATGAAGTGTACAGTCTGGCATTATTGGAGCAGATGACAAAATTTAAAATTTTAAAGAAAAACCCAGCATGCACACAGGTGTCATGTTTACACACCATCCCTGAGGAAAAATTGGGTAGTTGGAGTCCCCAGGGCGGCTTGGGGCTGTATATAAAAAAATAATGGGTAGGCACTGCATTTGCGGCGACGCGCTCTCCCCGGGGGAGAGAGAGCAGCCCGAATTATATGTAGAGAAATCTGCCGTGACATAATGATAAAGTGGTATAAAAATTTAAATTTTTTTTTTTCGTTTCTCTGTGTGGCAGCGGAATCCCCGGGCCCGTCCTTCCCATGAACCTCCTGGCTCAAGTGCTGCCCCCTGCCATGTGCAAACAACTCATGTCCGAGATCGAAACGGCCATCACTCCCGACGAAGATGGAGACGTGTATGTTGAACTTTCTGTGGAACTTTTGTGTTTGGTGGGGTAGGGTGGTGGTGGTGGTGGTGGTGGTGGTGGTGGTGGTGGTGGTGGTGGTGGTGGTGGGTGGAGAGGAATGGTGGTGGTGGTGGTGGTGGTGGTGGTGGTGGTGGTGGTGGTGGTGGTAGGAATGGTGATGGTGGTGGTGGGGTGGGAGGAGTGGTGGTGGTGGGGGTGGTGGTGAGGAATGGTGATGGTGGGGGTGGTGGTGGTGAGGAGTGGTGGTGGTGGTGGGAGGGTGGGGATTGAGGTTGGGGTGGGGGATAGGGGTTTGAGGGTGGTTGTGTGTATACATAGTATGTGTGTGTGTGTGTGTGTGTGTGTGTGTGTGTGTGTGTGTGTTGGCAGGTGGGGTTGGGGGTAGGAAGGAGTGAGGGTGGGAGAGTGTGTCTGGGGGGGGGGGGGAGGGGGGGCAGGGGGGGGTGTGTGTGTGTAAATTAAGGGCCTGGGATTTTTATTATTCATGATCATTCGAGTCGACTTCATGACCTGCTTGAAGTCCATTGATTCTCTTCATCTTTATTATCCATGCAGGAGGTCAAATTGATATTATTTTATTAAGTATTAATTGTAATCTTGTCAACATGCGGTGGGGGTTTTGCAAAATATTTTATACCCAGCATGCACCCAGTTTCTGGAGAGGGATGGGCTCCGCTGGGTTCCACTAGCTAGCCCAAGAGACATGGTCTGAAAAATTCAGTGCAGTGTAGAACTTCTCCAAGGACTCCACAGGGAGTTTAAGGAGAAGAGAGGATTTGATTTGATTTGATTTGTTTTATTCTTTTATAATATATCGAGGATAAATAATGGAATAAGCACTCTTGTGCTTTTTTACATCCAGTCCCCGTGTGTATGCAGTTTTGTAGATGTCATCTGTTCCCACCGGCACACGATGGCCTACTCTTACAAAAAGCGGAACAGGATTTAACGAGTGCACAAGATGTTCTGCGTGCATTCCCACACAGGGCCTCGGTTTAAAGAGAAGGGGAGGGAAGGGGAGGGAGGAGGAGAGAAGAGAGAGAGAGGAGAGAGAGAGAGGAGAGAGAGAGAGAGAGAGAGAGAGAGAGAGAGAGAGAGAGAGAGTAAATGTTCAGCAACCAGTGACTTTCCGTGAGGTTATAATGTTGCATCAGACACTGTGCTGACTGTTAGTAATGAGACTGAAAGTGAAACTGAAAAGTATAGTACTAGTACTTAGCTTATGTTCTACTTAAAAAAACCGAAACAAACATAAATTTAAAAAGCTCTCTAGGCATCTGTGTAGATCTGTGTATTATTTCAGTTTGTGTTTCCCTAAAACTTTCAGGAAGTATGTGCCATCTTTTTTTTTTTTTCCTGAAAAAATCATGGAGCCACCACAAAGACACCCACCCAGGGATTTTTCCCCCTGGAGTTAACATCAGTACTGACTCCACTGCCTTGAAAAAGGCCTTTGGATGAGGCTATATTTATTTATTTATTTTGATTTATTTATACCACTTTATCATTTATGTCACAGCAGATTTCTCTGCATGAAATTCGTGCTGCTCTCTCTGTGTCTCCCCAGGAAGAGCGTGTCGCCTCAAGTGCAGCGCCTACCCTTTTTAAAAAACTAAATTTTTTTATATATAAATATATATATATACAGCCCTGAGCCGCCCTGGGGACTCCCAACGCCCCGATTTTCCCTCAGGGATGGTGTCTAAACACGACACCTGTGTGCATGCTGGGTTTTTTATATTTTTTTAATACTTTTGTCATCCGCTTGTAAACTGTGGTCCTGTGTGTCAATGCATGCAGAATGTCTTGTTCACATGTTAAAATCTGTTGAACCTTTTGGGCAAGTTTCGGAGGAGTGGGCCATTTTGTGCCAGTATGAACAGAACGGATGATGCTTCAAAAAAAAAGAAAGAAAAAGAAAAGCACACTGGTGTTGTGTCTAGATCCCAGAAGTTGGAAAGTGGTTACCTTAATTCACTCACTCACTCAGTCCCACGTCCCAAACGACATAGGGGGGACATGAGAGAAGACGCAACGGAGATCTTTTTCCATGCTTCACGATCCTGTGTGGCTAGTAGGAGGTGTTGCAGGGGTTGGGCAGTCCAGTCTTTGATGTTGTCAACCCATGATTTCTTTTGGCGGCCTCTTCTTCTCTTGCCCTTGACTGTTCCTTGCAAGATGGTTTTTGCTAGGGTGTTGTGTCTTGTGGTGTGACCAAACCACATCAGCTTTAGAACTCCTCTTTATGGTGGAGAGCAAAGGCTCTTGGGGGCCCACACGCTTTTTGATTTCTTCTTTCACATAGTTATTGGTCTTGTGTTCTTTGTATGATATTTTGAGAGTCTTCTGTGGCACTTGTTCTCGAATGCTTGGATTCTCTTCTCTAACTCTGCTGTCAGAGTCCATGATTCACAGCCATATAGGAGGATAGATATCACGAGGGATTTGTAGAGGTGGTATTTGGTGCAGAAGCTGATGTTGTTGCTTCTGATGATCCTCTCGAGTCTGACTAGAGCAGATGTTGACTAGAGCAGATGTTGCTGTTGCAATGCAAGCTTTCACTTCATTGTTTGATGTGCCATCTTTTGTTAGGATGGAGCCTAAGTACCTAAATTAATGACTGGCAAACAGTCGCTTGTCCGCCTTGGCGCAGTGGTTAGCGCTTTGGATTTCGGACTGGAAGGTCGAAGTTTTGATTCCCATAAGAGTCATAGGGATTTTTCGGATTCAGGCCAGCTCCTACCCAGAGTGAGTGTGCTGTGGGCTCGGTGGGGAGACTGGGACCACACAGTCGAGCTTCATCCACTTTACTTTGAGAGTGTTGCTCAAATTACCTGACCAACACTGCAGGTGTCTGTATCTCTCGGGGCCCGGTTGACGCCGGGATATATTATTATGATGGTAAGCGAAGAGAACAACCCTGTCAAGTAGTCTCAAAGCGGATGCACTTCCACAGCAGCATCATTACATCATCTCCATTACCATTGATCATCATGCAATAATAAAAATTGCCTCTGATTTGGTGGCCCCCGTTGCTCTGGTCTCATGGTGACCTCAGATTCGGTTTTCCCATACACTTCTGTGCCCGTGGTGAGTTTGTGTCAAAGCCTTTGGGGTTTGTGGTTTGTGGGGGGACGGCCGTTGGAGGGACGTTGTCGTGGTCGCCACCTCGGGTGGGTGACTCACTCTGTCTGGCTCCGCAACTTAGCTAATATTGTCGTTAGTAGGAGGCTTAGTAGGTGGTGTCCTGCATATGTTAGATCAGAACAGGCACCACTGAACACCACCAAAGTGACCCGGCAGAAGTGCAGGGCCCCTCTAGCTGGTGGCCTAACGGCGGCCTAATATTGATGGGCTCCCTGTGGACTCCCAACCCTGGGGGTGAGACACGACGAATCTGGGTATGGCTGTGGCGGGGAGATTGAAATGAGCGGCGTGGGAACAGCAGGATGGGTACGTCACAGAAGACGAGGCAGCAAAAAAGAAAAAAATCTCACCATTGATGAACCTCAGAGCTCTAGCTTAGAAACGGGGGGAAAAAATCAATAACAAAGAAGACATGTCTGTTAATCTGCTAATTTTTAGCAGGTGTGATCTGCAAGATAAAGCCTTTCCAACTGTCTGGTGTATAGAATGAAAAAAACGCACACACGCACGCACGCACGCACACACACACACACACACACACACTGTACACGCACTGTACACACACCACACACACTGTACACACACAACACACTGTACACACACACACACACACACAACACACACACACACACACACACACACACACACACACACACACACACACACACACTGTACACAACACACTGTCACACACACAACACACTGTACACACACACACACATTCACACACACACACACATCACACACACTGTACACACACACACACACATTCACACACACACACACACACACACACACACACACACACACACACCACACACACACACACACACACACACACACACACAGAATCTAGCTAATTCATGTCCTTGCTCGAGACCTCACCTTTGATTATTATAGTTCAGTCAACAGACTGTTATTCATAACCCATCAGTTTTGACGGACTGTGCTAATCTCTACCAGCTTCTTTGCTCACTATGGGGTCAATCCCAGGTTTTAGCTACCATGGAGAGGTTCGTTCAAGGGGATTTTCTCCCTGGAGTTAACACCAGCGCTGACTTCACTCCCCCCCCCTCTCCCCCCCCACCTGAAAGTCCTTTGGATGAGAATTTTAAAAAAATCTGAAGTCCCATGTTTCAAATGCGTGCAGAACATCTTGCGCACATTGTTAAAACCTGCTCCGCCTTTCAGAAGAGTAGGCCACGGTGTGCTTGTTGTTGGGAAGAGAGGGGATGAGATTTAAAAGTCTGCATGCACACTGGTGTTGTGTTTAGACATTATTCCCAAAGTGGGAATGGAGCATGCACACTGGTGTTGTGTTTAGACATTGTTCCCAAAGTGGGAATGGAGCATGCACACTGGTGTTGTGTTTAGACATTGTTCCCAAAGTGGGAATGGAGCATGCACACTGGTGTTGTGTTTAGACATTGTTCCCAAAGTGGGAATGGAGCATGCACACTGGTGTTGTGTTTAGACATTGTTCCCAAAGTGGGAATGGAGCATGCACACTGGTGTTGTGTTTAGACATTTTCCCAAAGTGGGAATGGAGCATGCACACTGGTGTTGTGTTTAGACATTGTTCCCAAAGTGGGAATGGAGCATGCACGCTGGTGTTGTGTTTAGACATTGTTCCCAAAGTGGGAATGGAGCATGCACGCTGGTGTTGTGTTTAGACATTGTTCCCAAAGTGGGAATGGAGCATGCACGCTGGTGTTGTGTTTAGACATTGTTCCCAAAGTGGGAATGGAGCATGCACGCTGGTGTTGTGTTTAGACATTGTTCCCAAAGTGGGAATGGAGCATGCACGCTGGTGTTGTGTTTAGACATTGTTCCCAAAGTGGGAATGGAGCATGCACGCTGGTGTTGTGTTTAGACATTATTCCCAAAGTGGGAATGGAGCATGCACCTGGTGTTGGTTTAGACATTGTTCCCAAAGTGGGAATGGAGCATGCACGCTGGTGTTGTGTTTAGACATTGTTCCCAAAGTGGGAATGGAGCATGCACACTGGTGTTGTGTTTTAGACATTATTCCCAAAGTGGGAATGGAGCATGCACCTGGTGTTGTGTTTAGACATTGTTCCCAAAGTGGGAATGGGGTTCGCACACGGTGTTGTGTATAATTTTCCCAAAGTGGGAATGGAGCATGCACGCTGGTGTTGTGTTTTAAGACATTATTCCCAAGTGGGAATGGGTGCACACTGGTGTTGTGTTCTAGACATTATTCCCAAAGTGGGAATGGAGCATGCACACTGGTGTTGTGTTTCTAAGACATTATTCCCAAAGTGGGAATGGAGATGCACACTGGTGTTGTGTTTAGACATTATTCCCAAAGTGGGAATGGGGCATGTCATAGTGGTGGGTTAACATAACCAAAGTGGAATACGCAAAAAAAAATAAAAAAAAAAAAAAAAAAGTCTCGCCATGGGTGAACCTTGGAGCTTCAAGCATAGGAACACCCCACCCCATCCCCCCACCTTCGCCTCCTAAAAAAAAAACAGAAGAGAATGCATTCTTAATCCAGCTGTCTGTGCATATTCACTTCTTTAGTCCTTCTGAAGGAGATTAATGACAGAATAATGACAGTTTTGCCTTGGGAGTTATGTGTGGATGTGTGATTGTGTGTGTTGTGTTGTGTGTGTCTTGATATTGTGTGTGTGTGACAGAGAGAGAGTGAGGAGTTTTTGTGCTGTGGGGTGTGTGTGGTGTGGTGTGTGTGTGTGTGTGTGTGTGTGTGTGTGTGTGTGTGTGTGTGTGTGTGGTAGAGAGAGTGAGTGATGTGTGTGTGTGTGTGTGTGTGTGTGTGTGTGTGTGTGTGTGTGTGTGTGTGTGTGTGTGTGTGTGTGACTCTGTGGTGTGTGACTCTGTGTGAGTGTGTGTGTGACTATGTGTGTGTGTGACTGTGTGTGTGACTGTGTGTGTGTGTGTGTGTGTGTGTGTGTGTGTGTGTGACTCTGTGTGTGTGAGTGAGTGAGTGAGTGAGTGAGTGTGGTGTGTGTGTTGTGTGTGTGTGTGTGGATTGTGGTGTGTGTGTGTGTGTGTGTGAGTTTGTGTGTGTGTTGGTGTTGTGTGTGTGTTGTGTGTGTGTGTTGTGTGTGTGTGTGTGTGACCTGTGTGTGACTCTGTGTGTGACTGTGTGTGACCTGTGTGTGACTCTGTGTTGACTCTGTTGTGTGTGTGTGTGTGTGGACTGTGTGTGAGTGAGTGTGTGTGGTGTTGTGTGTGTGTGGTTTTGTGTGTGAGTGAGTGTGTGTGTGTGTGTGTGTGACTCTGTGTGTGACTGTGTGTGTGTGTGTGTGTGTGGGCGGGTGGCGTCATCTGACATGCGCCTGTGTGGTGTGTAAAGCTCTCTTAAGAGTCTTAACTCCATTGAAAAACTCACTTCCTGCTTAGCTGGGGAAATTTAGAACTCTCTCTCTCTTTATGTATTCACCTATAAATCACCACCCTGGCATAGAATTGAAGTTTGCTGTTCAAATCCTTATTTACCAAGCTGTGTGCCTCTGTCTTTCCCTTGCCTTTACAACCACACTTTCAGAGGGGCTCCGTGTGCCACTCCCTAAGCAGTTAATAATCTGAGGTCCTTGATTGCATGTGGCATTAAAAGACAAAATGATTGGAAAAGAGAAATGCCCCTGGGAAAATACTCCATCCATGAAAATCAGTTTTGGGCAGCAAATGAACAGACACAAATTCATATGTTCACACACAGATTCATATGTTATCGAAGACTACACCAGTTAGTATCGGTAGTTGTGTCTAATGTGCGAAAAATGTCATCGGGATTAATCTGACAAAGGCTTTGTTTTGATTTATAAATTTAAAAAAATGTCTTGTTGGAATTTTGTAACCTGGGTATCTTTAAGAGAAAAAAAAAGACTACGTTTGAGATTTAAAAAAAAAGAAAAAGAAAAAAAAGAACACACACAAAAAAACCCCTCTCTGGCATAGTATTGATCCAGGCAGTGAATTTTTGATTGGAGCAAGGTGTAAAGTAGAATGGAGTCAAGTCCCAAGTTACAAATATCACAGGTTGATGGCATCTATGATCCAGTCTGGCTGACTCAGTCATAGTCAGAGCTCCTGTGTTTGAGTTCATGTGGAAGGACAGAATGGTGACTTGGTTTTTCCGTTTTTCAAGAGCATTGTGATGTGATATTTTAGTGTTACTCATCATTTGACTTATCTTGGCAGTGTCTCTTTAGCTTTGATTAGTCTCCTGAGCTTGATTCACACATGTATGCTTTTGAAAAAAGATTAAACTTTTCAGTTGTGAAAGGAAATATTTTAGAGTCTCTCTTAAAAAAAAACCCAAACCTGTGTGAGTTCCAAGTTGGGGAAGAAAATTCTACTTTTACATTTTTTTTTTTAACATTGACTTGCTTTTGGAAATTTTTTTTTTTGGGAAATAGAGAGGATGAATAAGATCAAAGTCTGATGGATGTTATAGCCGTGTGGATGTTTTGAGTTCAGTCCCATGGATCCATGAAGTCATGGTTCGAATCTTGGCAGTTTCTGATGAATTAAATCTTGACCATCTTGCAAGTCAACTTCAAGTGCAGGCCTGCCAGTGCCTTAATTCCCTTCATGTATATTTGTATATATATCACATGCAGAGCATCAGATATATAAATGCACATTAAAGATCCCATAATTCATGTCAGTGTTTGTTGGTTATGGAAACACAAATATACAACAACAACAAAATCCAAGCCCTTTAAAAGCTGTATATTATCAAATAATGTGTTGGGAAATAATGTTGGGAACAGAACAGTAATGCAGTATGAAGTTTGAACTTTCCTCTGATATAACCTACAGGCCAATGCTTTTTTTTTATGTTTGTTTGTTATTATCATTATTTTTTTTATTATCTATTTTTTGGTATTTCCTTGGCCAGAACTTGGGAGGTTCATCAGTGGTGAGATTTTGCCTATGAGACTGACTATCTCTACCCACCATTAAGGTCGCGGCATTGTGACTTTTGTGTATTGTTGTAATTGAATTTATGGTTTACAATCAAGCTCTAGAGCAGGATATCCTGGTGGTTAGAGCCTTGTCAGTGTGCTCTGACAGTGTGGGGTCAAGCCACCATTGATTCGAGGGGATTTTTTTCTTCCTGATTTCTTTCTTCCATCAGTACTGACTCCACTCCCCCGGAAGTCTTTCGAATGAGATTTTGAATTGAGATCTTGGGGCAGGATACTCGAGTGGTTAAGAGTATTCTGCTCAAGATCTGGTGGCCTGGGGTTTGAGCCACTGTAGAGGTACCTGTTTTAAGGGAATTTTACCCTAGAGTTAACATCAGTACTGATTCCACCCCCTCCTCCCCAAAAGTCCTTCAGATAAGACTATAAACCGAGACCCTGTGTGGGAACGCACGTAGTAAATTTTGCGCACACTTTAAAAACCTGCTCTGCCTTTAGGAATTGTAGGCCATTTTGTGCTGCTAGGGACAGAAGACAACATTTATAAAACGCATGCATACAAGTGTCATGTTTAACAAACATCATCCCAAGGTTGGAATGAGGCTGGCTTGTTTAATGATGGGCAGGAACATCGCATATATAATGATATGTGACGCTCCACCACGAAATGAGTTGCTTAGCACCTAACCCGCTTTTCCGCTAGGAGCCATTAAAGGCAGGTGGGGTCAAGTTGGCAATTTTGAGATTTTGTATGATTATAAAACTATAGCCATTATTTATTCTACCTCATAATGAAATATCAAATCATAATTTTGTCTCCTTTTGCCTGAAAACATGTTTTAAAAATACCCAAGCCCTCATTCTGACCACCTATTACGATATTTAACTTGTCAATTTCTCATTTTGTCATTTCCTGGAATCTATCATTTCAACTTGTAATATTTAACTTTTCATAGAATTGTCCGCTTTTCAATCTGTTTTTTGTATTGTAGAGCCATTTTATTGCAGTTTGATAACATGTCAGTAGCTAAAAATGGTGCAAGGCGACGACTCATTATGTGGTGGAGCGTCACATATTATAAAATTTCTAGGCAAAATCTCAGGAGTGTTAATTAAACCTCGGAGCTGTAGCCAAGGAACGAAGATAGAAGTTTGTAAAGAGAGTCATCATAGACAAGGAAAGAAAAGAAAAGAAAAGAAAAAAAAAAACCCACCAAAGGAGACAAAAGGGATATTTCCTGAAAAAGAGGAAGGTCTCAAATTGTTCAAACCTGAATTATCTCATTGTCCTTGTTCATTCAGCTCAGCAGAAAAAAAGGACATAGTTTGAATTTTTGTCATGTTTGATCGCATGCTTTGTAATTCAGACATCTCAGTAAGCAGTTTCCTGTTTCCATAATCAGTGAGTGGGCAAAGAGAAACTGGTAAACTCTTGGGCTAAGGGAAGATAACTCTTGTTATGGCATTTTTTTTCTCTCGTCCCTTTCTGTTTCTTTTTGTTGATGTAGATCTTTAATTCACAGGGGCTGTAAACAAGGTCTGTAATATTCCTGACATTGTCTGTACTTTAAAAAAAAATAAAAAAAAAAAATTTTGGTGATTTTTTGGTGATTTTCATTTTGTTTTTGATGTTCCTTAACTAGGTTTCAGAGGTTCACTGTTGGTGAGATTATTCATGTTTTTGCCCTCCATTAAGGTAGCTGCATTCCGACTTCAGGGATGATGTCTAAAGATAATGATAATGGTGATGATGATGATGATATGATGATGATTGATAACAATAAAGGAATATTTATAGCACTGAATCTTGTAAAACAAACAAAATAGAACATGACACCAGTGTGCATGCCATTTAAAATGTTATCGTCCATTGCTGTCGGCATACGTTGGTTTACTCTTCCAAAAGGCAAAATCCTTTTTTATGTGTGAGGAAGATGTTCTATCTCATTGTGTGTTCACACAGGACCTCAGTTTATAGTCGAGTCTTATTCGCAGGATTTTTAGGGGAGTGATGTCGGTACTGATGTTAACTCCAGGTAAAAATCCCCTTGAACAGGTGTCTTGGTGGTGGTTTGAACCCAGGCTGTCAGATCAGGAGCTCAAAGTCAAACCACTAGGCCATCCCCCCCCCCCCCTACACCCCTATTGCCATTTTGAATCTACTCTAGGTGGGACATGTGTGTGTGTGTGTGTTGTGTGTGTGTGTGTTGTGTAAATTACAAATCTGTTAATCTTTTGTGAATGGTCACATGCATATCACTGTATGAATACTTTGAATAAAAGAGCTTTGATTTGTTTGCTTTACGAGATTCAGCACTCTGAAAATTCCATAACGTAATTAATAAATCATCATTATTAATTATTAGAATCCCCATATTTTGCAATGCATGTAGCTGTTTTTTTTTTGGTTTTTTTTTTATACTAAAACACCCCCAAGATATAGGCCACTTAACCCTCTTAGTCCCATCGGATTTGCCGGGATTGAATAATTACGCCCCCTAAGTCCCAATACCCATCCAGGATTTGTGATCTGTGATTTACACACAGTAGATTTCCATCACACTGTGACCATCACTAATTGCTACCTAATGTTAAACCTCTATCAGGCTAGAAGGAGAAACCCTGTAAGTGTCTGGAAGTAATTATAGCTGCTGGTATGTACTTAGAAGGAGGAAAAGGCCAGCCAGCATGTGTGCCTGACCTGATTTTGTGATGGAATGCGAAATCTAGGGGCAGTTTGTGTTCAGAGAATCTGAATGCAAGAGGGTTAAAAGACTTTGCCTTAGTGTACCTTTTTAGCAGTTTTTCAAAGCGACACTGACCGCCGTTGCTGTTGTTGTTTGTTGTTATGTCAGGCCTCTGCACATCGCGGTGGTGCAGATTTAGGCCACTTAAAGACTTTAACCCCAGTGACCTTTAATAGCGTTTTTCAAAGCCGCTGACCCCCTTTGCTGTTGTTGCTGTGTTATGTCAAAACCTCCCGCACATTGCGTGGTGCACAGTTTAGGCCACTTAACCCTCTTAGTCCCGATCCGGGATTTGCCAGAATGGAATAATTAACCTTTCCCGCCAC
>CM060339.1:21132196-21142196 GCA_030674155.1 Stramonita haemastoma
AACCCCGAGAGCATGTAGGTTAGGTCGTGTGAGTAGAAGTGAAGGAAAATAGAAAAAAAAGGACTTTGAGGCAAAGAAGGCCAATGAATACATTCCACCCAGCAAACTCTGATGGAGTCCTTAAAAGGTTTGGTAAGAGCCACATCCACTGGCTGTGCCAAAGGGGTGCAGCCTGCAGGAATGAACACGGTGTCCACTTGCTGCGCTTGGAGTGAGGCCCTGACTTTCTGAGTCCTATGGTCACTGTAACAGTCCAGAAGCAGGAGGCGGCGTTCGTCGGATGGCCCAAGGACACGCTGAATCCAGGCAATGATGGTGTCTCTGGTCATCCAGCCTTTGGCTGTCGCACATACACGAACACTGTCTGGCACTCTCAGCTGCAAAAAAACCCGGGTGTGAATGTTCCCATTTCTCTCTTGCAAGATCACAAAAGCTGGCAATTTGGTTCCATCTGCTGCCGCCGTAAGTGCCACCGTGAAGCCTCGTTTTTCAGCCTTTGGGCTCAATTCTAACTTGTTGTGCACCTTTCTTGTTGGTACAGGCTGGCATCATGTCAAACCGACCATCGTCTGATCCATGTTCATGATGTTGGACAGAGGATAACCATGGCGATGACGTAGTTGCAGAACGTTCCGTCGGAACTGAAGAAGTTGATCCTCAAAGTCTGCAGGGAACTTTTGGCTTGAACTGGTTCCCTGTCGACAAGACACCAAGTGGCGCTGTTTCCAGCGACTTAACCACATGTCTGATGCCGAGAAGCCCACCACATTGAAAGCACCTGCCAGTTCCATCGCTTTCCATTGTAGGTCCTTGTTTCGCAATACCCTGCCTTCAGATCTTTCATCTTCCAGATACAGATAATGCAGCCAACCTTGGTCGACATGTTCAGATCTAACTGCTGGTCCTTTTGACAGTTTCCGTTTTTGTTTCTCTTTTCCGTTCTACTGTTCAAGATGACTTTTAGAACAGTCTGCAAAAATCCTAATGAAAGTGAGCATAGTCTCTTTGAAAAAAGCAGGGTAGGCGTTTGCTAGGTAGTTACCCCTGCGCACAACTTTTGGCCCAAAGTGGGAGGTGGGCGTTTGCTAGATGGCGGGCTTATGCTAGGGATTTTACGGTATATATATATATATATAAAATATATATATATATATATATATATATATATATATATATATATTTTTTTTTTTTTTTTTTTTTTTTTTTTTTTTCTTTCTTTTTTTTTTTCTCTATAATCTTACTTTCTTCTCGTTCCCCCCAAAACATTGTCAAACACTATAATCCTACTTTCTTCTCATCCCCCAAAAACATGGTCAAACACTATAAATCTTACTTTCTTCTCGTTCCCCAAAAACATTGTCAAACACTATAAATCTTACTTTCTTCTTGTCCCAAAAACATTGTCAAACACTATAATCTTCCTTTCTTCTAGTCCCAAAACATTGTCAAACACTATAATCTTACTTTCTTCTTGTCCCAAAACAGTGTCAAACACAATAATCTTACTTTCTTCTTGTCCCAAAACATTGTCAAACACTATAATCTTACTTTCTTCTCGTTCCCCAAAACATTGTCAAACACTATAATCTTCCTTTCTTCTAGTCCCCAAAACATTGTCAAACACTATAATCTTACTTTCTTCTTGTCCCAAAACATGGTCAAACACTATAATCTTACTTTCTTCTAGTCCCAAAACATTGTCAAACATTATAATCTTACTTTCTTCTAGTCCCCAAAACATTGTCAAACATTATAATCTTACTTTCTTCTTGTCCCAAAACATGGTCAAATGCTATAATCTTACTTTCTTCTCGTCCCCCCAAAAACATGGTCAAACACTATAATCCTACTTTCTTCTTGTTCCCAAAGCATTGTCAAACACTATAATTTTTTTTTTTAACACTATAATCTTACTTTCTTCTCGTCCCAAAAACATCGTCAAACACTATAATCTTACTTTCTTCTTGTCCCAAAACATGGTCAAACTCGATAATCTTACTTTCTTCTTGTCCCAAAACATTGTCAAACACTATAATCTTACTTTCTTCTCGTCCCAAAAACATTGTCAAACACTATAATCTTACTTTCTTCTTGTCCCAAAACATGGTCAAACACTATAATCTTACTTTCTTCTTGTCCCAAAACATGGTCAAACACTATAATCTTACTTTCTTCTTGTCCCAAAACATGGTCAAACTCGATAATCTTACTTTCTTCTTGTCCCAAAACATTGTCAAACACTATAATCTTACTTTCAAAAAAAAAAAAAAAAATCTTACTTTCTTCTTGTCCCAAAGCATGGTCAAACACTATAATCATTTTTTTTTTTTTTTTACACTATAATCCTACTTTCTTCTCGTTCCCAAAAACATTGTCAAACACTATAATCCTACTTTCTTCTCGTTCCCAAAAGCATTGTCAAACACCATAATCTTTTTTTTTTTTTTAACGCTATAATCTTACTTTCTTCTAGTCCCCAAAACATGGTCAAACACTACAATCCTACTTTCTTCTCGTTCCCAAAAACATTGTCAAACACTATAAATCTTCCTTTCTTCTCGTCCCCAAAACATGGTCAAACACTATAATCCTATTTTCTTCTCGTCCCCCCAAAACATGGTCAAACAAATCACCCTCCTTCTGGTTCTACCTTTTCAGACCCCAACACCGGACGACAAGAGAGGCTTGCCACATCCCCCGCCACACGAACAAACCTCGAGACTCTCCACCCCCACCCCTACCCCTACCCCCACCCCTACCCCAGCCGCCCACATCAAACACGCGGGCAAAACCAGCCTGCACAGCCCCCCTCCTCCACCTTCCCCCACCCCCACCAACCCCACCTCCCCTGCAGCGTCAACCGCCCCCTCCATCCTGCAGAGCAGTTCCCTGTCTGGCAGCGGCAGTGGCGCTGTGACCCGACCTTTGCTCTTGGCGAGGTCGGCGCCTGCCTCAGGGAAACCCGCCCACGCCGGCCCCGCCCCCAGACGTCCCCCCCTCCCCCCCACCCCCACCACCCCCACCCCCACCATCGTCAGAGCCACCCACTCCATGCCAGGCGTTGTTTCCAAAATGGCCAAAGGGTTTTCCGCAACGTCCGCGAGCGTTTCCAGACCGGCCACGACATCGATGATGGTGCGGAGGAATTCGGTGCCGGTGAAAACGGATCCGCACGCGACCTTGACCTTGACCTCAGCCCCGCCCCAGGTGAAAAGCGCCACCCCCCCTCCTCTCAATCTAGCTGCTACAGGGCTGGTGGGGGTGGGGGGAGGGTTGTTGCCTCTGGGGTTGGTGCGAGCTTCGGGTAGCGTGGGGGACGAGCGGAGGAGTGGTGGTGGTGGTGGTGGTGGTGGGGAGAGGGGGGTTGGGGTTGGGATCAAGAGGGAGGTGGTGGTGGGGGGTGAGGAGGAGGAGTTGGAGAGGCTGGAAGCTGTGAGAACGGTGCCTTGTGTACCTGCTACTTCTGTACCGACTTCCATTGCTGCTGCTGCTGCTGCTTCCGCCATGAGCCCGGACGACGTCAAGAAACTGCTGATGCACAACCTGTTGAAGTTCGTGGCACAGAAACAGAACGGGGCAGGTCAGACCCACGGGGTCAACTGGCCCTCCCACCTCCCCCTCCCCCTCTCCCTAGCCATGCCCATCTCCACCACTCCCAGCCCCCTTCCTCCTCCCCCCCCTCCTGCGACCAACACCAGCAGCGGTGGTAGTGGGGGGTCACGGTCACAGGTCACGCCGGTGCGAGGGGTCAGCCGCACGATCCCGCTTCCCGTGCCCACGTCGAGTGTCGTGACCTCCCCTGCGGCTGGAAGCGAGCGAGGGTTGCTGGCGTCTGTCTCGGGGGGCACCGCTGCCACTGCCACCGCTACCACGCCCTCTGCCGCCCACGCCCACCACGCCCAGCCCACGCGGCCGCTGCTGGTCGTGAGGTCGTCGGCCCTTGACCCCGGGTCGGCCGACGGGCGGCGAATGGGGTCGGTGGAGCTGCGTCACGTGACCACGGACGCCCTGCTGGCCCTGCAGCATTCCTCCACCAACTCGGTGAACTTTGCCCCCGGCCAGAATTTGACCTCTCCGTCGTCGTCATCGTCTTCGTCGTTGTTGCCGTCGTCGTCATCGTCGTTGTTGTCGTCACCGTCGGCGCTTCGCTTTCAGCAGCAGGGGCAGGGTTTCCTGGCCGGGGGCAGCAGAAATCCTGCTGCCGGGTTTGCCGTCTCCGCCGTGGAAACGGAGAAAGTCCCGCCCGTGGCCAATCATGTTGCCCGGAAGAACCTCCCGAGTCAGGTGGCGGCGGCGTACGCTTCGGACGGTTACTCTGACGAACCCAAGGACCTGTCTTTGAAATCCAAGAAAAACGCGGGGGGTTCGGAGAGTGGGGGTGTGGGGGCGGGGGGTGGGGGTGTGAAGAACGTGAAGCCGGACTCCGGGCGGTCTCCGGCCGAGGGAGCCAAAAAACCCTCGGCCGGCTCGAAAGGAGGAGGAGGAGGGGGGGTTGGAGCAAGGAAACGTCACGCTGAAACGCCCGCCCATGCTCCCTCCTCTTCCAAACCTCCCGCCAGAAAACTCGCCAAAGTCGGCAGTCCCGAAAGCAGGATTCGAGCGAACGAAAAACCACCGACGGCGGCAGTGTTGGAAAATCAACTGGCGTCCAGAATCCCGCCACCTCAGGGGAGCAGTGTGTCGGTGTCGCCCAGCCCAGGGGGCGCTGTGATTTCCATCAGCGAGAGCGGCGTGGTCAAGACGGAAATGACGCTGGAAGGTTCGGCGCCCATCGTGGAACTGAACAAAAGCGCGGCGAGCGTGGTTGTGGGGACGAGGAGGGAGGAGGATTCTGACCTCCCCATGCGGCTCACGCTCCCGAAAACCAATCGGCATCCGGAAGAAGAACCGGGCTTGCTCTCGGAACCGTTGTTCCACGGGAACCCGACCTTGACCTCGACCTTGACCTCGTCCTCGACCTCGCAGCAGAGGTTACGGATCCCCGACCCCAGAAAGAAACTGACGAAAGGGGTTGTCTCCTCTCGTGGCGCGTCACTGCCTTCAACATCACCACCATCGCTACTGCCACAACAACCACAACAACAACAACAACAACAACAACAGTCGCCGATGGACGTTTCAGACCGGAGAGACAACAAGGAGATGAACAGAAGCAGCGGAGCGCGACCAAGGGGGGACCACCCTCAGTGCTCGAACAGTGAAGGTCAGGACAGCCGGAGTCCTGATGACCTGCGGGTCAAAGACCCGAGCCTGGCCATTGGCTGAGGGGAGGAGGTCGAGGGGGTTAAGAAGCCTCGACCTTTTGACCTTTCCTCCCGGGAAACTGCTGTCGTGTTGGGAGCTCTCTCGGATCGTCCATTAGGGTCTGTTGGCATCCTCTGGGCAGCATTGGGGCATGACGTCAGTGCAGCGAAGTATAGCGTGGAGCGGCATCGTTGTCACACAGTCTGGTGGTCGTGCGGTATGGAGGAAGGAACAGGAAGGGATAGTGTGTCGTTTCTTGCAGGAAAATGTGTTGTTTCTGGCAGGATAGTGTGTCGTTTCTGTCAGGAAAAATGTGTCGTTTCTTGCAGGAAAATGTGTCTGTTGTTTCTGGCAGGATAGTGTGTCGTTTCTGTCAGGAAAAATGTGTCGCTTCTGGCAGGAAAATGTGTCTGTTGTTTCTGGCAGGATAGTGTGTCGTTTCTGTCAGGAAAAATGTGTCGCTTCTGGCAGGAAAATGTGTCTGTTGTTTCTGGCAGGATAGTGTGTCGTTTCTGGCAGGAAAATGTGTCTTTTGTTTCTGGCAGGAAAATGTGTCGTTTCTGGCAGGATAGTGTGTTGTTTCTGGCAGGAAAATGTGTCTGTTGTTTCTGGCAGGAAAATGTGTCTGTTGTTTCTGGCAGGAAAATGTGTCGTTTCTGTCATGAAAAATGTGTCGCTTCTGGCAGGAAAATGTGTCTGTTGTTTCTGGCAGGAAAATGTGTCTGTCGTTTCTGGCAGGAAAATGTGTCGTTTCTGGCAGGAAAATGTGTCTGTCGTTTCTGGCAGGAAAATGTGTCGTTTCTGGCAGGATAGTGTGTCGTTTCTGGCAGGATAGTGTGTTGTTTCTGGCAGGAAAATGTGTCTGTTGTTTCTGGCAGGAAAATGTGTCGTTTCTGTCAGGATAATGTGTCGTTTCTGGCAGGATAGTGTGTTGTTTCTGGCAGGATGGTGTGTTGTTTCTGTCAGGAAAATGTGTTGTATTTGTCAGGAAGATGTATTCTCCTCTCATAGACGGGATAATTTATGTCTGACAGGATAGTGTGTTATCTCTGTCAGGATGTGTTGTCTCTGGCAGGATATTGTGTTATCTTCGGCAGGAGGATTTGTTATTACTGATGGGATAATGTGTCATCACTGACAGGATAATGTGTTCTCTTATGGACAGGATAATTTATCTCTGACAGAGTAGTGTGTTATCTCTGGAGGGATAGTGTGTTATCTCTGTTAGGATAATGTGTTGTTTCTGACAGGATAATGTGTTATCTCTGACAGGATAATGTGTTGTCTCTGACAGGATAATCTGTTCTCAGGCAGGATAGTGTGTTATCTCTGTAAGGATAGTGTTGTCACTGGCAGGATAATGTGTTATCTCTGGCAGGATAATGTGTTACCTCTAGCAGGATAATGTTATCTCTTTCAGGATAATGTGTTATCTCTGACGGGATGGTGTATTATCTTTGTCAGGATGTGTGTTTATCTTTGTCAGGATAATGTGTTATCTCTGACAGGATAATGTGTTGTCTGTCAGGATAGTATGTTATCTCTGACAGGATAATGCGTGATCTCTGGCAGGAAAATATGTTATCTCTGACAGGATAATATGTTATCTCTGACAGGATAATGTGTTATCTCTGTCAGGATAATTGTGTTGTTTCAGTGTCGGGGTTGTGGATGAATTATACCTGGCAGAAACATGAGGATAACAGGGTTCGCAATAACCGGTAATTGTCAGTATTTTACCGATTGTGAACAGGGAATACCGAAAATTTTCGAAGCAGCCGGTACCGCGTACCGATTCTGTTTGCCTGTGACCGATTAGATTTCCGTCTCCAAAAAAAAATGTCTGAAGTGACATTTTCTGACAGTCTGTCATGCGCCTGTACTGTGCTTACGCACCTACCCCTTCCTACCCCTTCCGACGAACATCTTTGGCGCCAGCCTCATTTAATTAGCCTAGCACGCAGAACAGCAAGCTTTACTGTGAAAGAATAGAGCTTTGCGCTCTTCTCGGCATGACAGTGACTTCCATTCACAATGAGTAAATGGGGCCTAGATTTATTTATTCTTTATTCTTTTAATCTTTTAATATATCGCGATATCGAGGATAATGGAATAAGCACCCCTGTGCTTTTTTACATCCAGTCCCCGTGTGTATGCAGTTTTGTAAATGTCATCTGTTCCCACGGGCACACGATGGCCCGCTCTTACGAAAAGCGAAAAGCGAGGGTCTATGACTATGAATTTGCGCGTTGCTTTGAGAGAGAAGAGTCGAAAACTAAATCTAAAGTGAACCAAAGATCTAGATAAGCGCTAAGCACAGAAACAAGAAAGAAGAATTTAAGTCACAGGAATGATGCCATGCAAAACAACAGACTGACACAGACGGTGACACAGGGGCTAGAAAAAAAATCCTATTTCCTGCGTGGCTTTGTGCCCAAGACCGATTTTGGGGGAGTTGGTCAAGATATCTCTGAAATGGCAACTCACAGTACCGGTTTTAAAAAATCCTAGCGCGAACCCTGGGATAATTCTCAAAAAGCACATAATCCCCAACCAGCGATGCTTAGGATACAGCCATTTAAAGAGGGTTTCTAAATTCAAGGGTCAAAGTCTTTTCAGATCGAATCATTTTCTGATTTCATGGGTCAAATTTTCCCTTGTTTTTTAATTGTCAGATTGTTTTATTAGATTGCTGGGGTAAAATTGTTTTAGGGTCCAAACGTTTCCTGATTTTTAGGGTTAAGATTTAGATTGTTGTATTATTGTTTGCTGATTTTCAAGAAGGAAGGTGGCAGGATGGTTTAAGCATTCACCTGCCCAACAAGTTACACTGTGATGTTCTCAGATCGATTCCGGGCCTTGTACTTTCTTTCCGGTTTGACGGGAAAATGGAACTGAATGTTGTAGAGGAGGTTCAGAATCAGTTGGACCCATGGGCTTACGGACTTGTGCACATGAAAAGAACTCATGACAGTTGAAAATCGGAAAGAGCAGGGAGGTACCTCCCTGCTGTCATGGCAGAATTGATAGGTTCAATTCCCCATAGTTGGAATTCAGCTACCTTCTTTTGTTGTTGTTGTTTTTTTTTGGGGGGGGGGGGGTGGGGGGGTTACAGTTGCATAAAAAAAAATTTCACCATTGATAAAGCTTGGAGCTTGTAGCCAGGAAACAAAAACAAAAAAAGTATAATTTTCAAGAAGTTAGGGTCAAATTGTTTTCTGATTTGTGAAAAAGGTCAAATTGTTAAAGCGTCTCATGATTTTCTGATTTTTAGGATCAGATTATTTTCAGAATTTTTTTTTTTTTTTTGGGGGGGGGGGGGGGGAAGCAGATTTTGTATAATTTCACTGAAATGTGAAATGTACACAGAGCAGTAAAAGACGAGGGCAAAGTCCAAGAGTGAACATGTGGGAGGGGGGAAGGGGGGGGGGGGGTACCTGTATCCTAAGCATCATTGGCTCTGTGCCTCTGATAAGAACAAACGTTGCGTTCGTTATTTATTGATTATTACTCTTCAAAATCCTGACCTCTTTGCTTGGTGACAATATTCGGCGGTGTGGTGGTTTGTTACTAACTTCATATTGACAATGACAGTGTCGGGTGTTGTTATGCGCCTTGCATGCATAATGAGGATTGACATGAATGAATGAATGAATGAATGAATGAATGAATGAATGAATCATGAATGAATGAATGAATGAATGAATGAATGCTGGCAACTCCTGCACCAATAACCTGGCCTTCTCTTGTGTACTGGTGTGATTGTCGTGATTGTTTGTGATTGACATTATTATCATCATAATTTATTGAGTTGATTTACTCCCTTTTTTATTATCGTTATTATCATCATTATTTATTGAGTTGATTTGCCTCCCCTTTTTTTTTTTAAATGGTTGATATTGAGCTGACTGTTTACAGGAGAATCATTTAACATTAGGGATTGTTATGTAACTTAATGTTGACAAAAGTATTGTCGAGTATCCACACTATTCCGTAAAAAGAAAATCATTAATGTTAGTTAGTGATCATTATTATTTACTGAGTTCTTACAGAACTAAAAATCAGATTTTGTGCCTACTCCACAAAAAGAACATCCTTACATATGTATGATAATTGTTAATATTATGGATGGGATATTTCAGTGGCCAGAGCACTCACTCTCCCCAAGCTAAGGTTAAGCATCGTTGAGCGTGGTTACCTTGTGGGTGGTTGACTGTTCCTGCGCCTTGACTTCAGTACAGTCCCCCAGTTCACCCAGCTGTAAATGGTCCCAGCACTCTTTATGGTCAGGGAAGGTAAAGCAGTGAGGGAGAGGAGATGGGCGCCACTATCAATACGCTGGCCCCTAGAGAAACTGAGGAAAAGGATAAATATTATGATAATTATCATTAACAGTGATGACAAAGGACTTTCTGAGTATCGAGAAACTTTTGGTTATTCACATCTCAATTGCATAGATTTAAATTTGAATTACATTAATTCATGCACACTTTCTTCTTTTACAGTGAATTTCCTCTTTTTGCTGGTAGATTTTCAGTGTTGTTGCAGGTATTAAAAACTGCATGATCCAAGACTGAAGAATATATAATAATAATTTTTTTTTTTACCAATTCAACAAATAAATCTGAAAATGTGGTCAATTTCCTGGGAGGAGAAGGGATAAGAATTTAAAGATGAGGTGGAAAGCCAAGTAGGAAGGGAAACATTTGAGAATGTTGTAATTCTTGAATTATACAAATTGGGGATAAAATTTGAG
>CM060339.1:21147196-21189696 GCA_030674155.1 Stramonita haemastoma
TCTCATCCGAAGGACTTTTGGGGATAGTGGAGTCAGCACTGATGTTAACTCCAGGGGAAAAATCCCCTCGAACAGGAATCAAATCTGGGTCGTCAAATTGCGAGAGAGAGAGAGAGAGAGAGAGAGAGAGATAGAGAGAGAGAGAGAGAGAGAGGTGTGTGTGTGTGTGTGTGTGTGTGTGTGTGTGTGTGTGTGTGCGTGTGTGTGTTCTTTCTTTTTTCTTTTATTCTTTTATATTGAGAATAATGGAATAAGCACTCATGTGCTTTTTTACATCTAGTCGCCGTGTGTATGCACAGGGTTCAAACAGATCTTTGGGAAGAAAATTCAAGGACTTTTCAAGGACTTTCAAGGACCTCACTCTCAATTTTCAAAGACCTCCATCGACAAATAGTGCTTACATTTTAACAATGTCCACACACTTTACAGCTGAAAAGAAAATATCTATAGCCATTTGGTCCAAATTTTCTTCATAACAAGAAATATTTCTACAGCAGTTAACTGGGCTAAATCAAAAATAATCGTTGGCCTAAAGTGTGCACTTCGCTTAAAACAATTTCAATCTAAGTGATCACCCCATTTGTTCATTCATAATTTCTCTGCATGCTGGTTCTCAAAGTCTAAATATGTGTAAAGCTCCCTGTGAGTTACTTTACCCAGGAAGACTAATAGTTTACAATAGTAAACATTCATCCTCCTGGATAACAGGTTGGAAGGGAGGGGGGAGGGGCTGGAAAGGGGAGAATAGCTTATGGTATTGCTGTGGACAGATTTTCACATCACAACACATTGACATGGGTGAAAGTGAAAAAAATCTCTCATTCCACATTTTTTTGTCCTCTGGACATTCCAAATCCTGAAGAAAAAAATCAATCCTGAAGCAATTTAAGTATAATTCCCCCCTTATTTACTGTATGCACATCCCGCGGTGTCTCTGATGCCCCATCAAGTTTCAGTGTTGCAGGGTAGGAATTGACAGACTCCAAAAATCGTGAAAGGTGGGGGGGGGGGGGTTCCAGGGGGCATTGCCCCTGGCGGGGTGAAGGGGCAGAGCTCCTTGTGGGGGTCCGGGGGCAACGCCCCCTGAAGCTGAAGATTTTTCAACAATTCTAGCCTGTTTAACGGGCCTCTCCTTGAACTAATTTCAGTTCTTGATACTAAGCAATTTCTGCCCTGAAATAAGCTCTCCAAGTATGACTTTTTCTGCCATTTCTTCAATCTAAAGGAGGTTCTATTCCCAAGTAATCACATAGCAAAAATGAGTATATTTCTAGACAAATGTGCACTAACGCAGTTAAAGTTAAAGTCTGTCCCGAGCCTAAGGCTCATCAGGCCGGTGCTTATCCCGGTTTCTGTGGCGTTAAGCGACTGAGAGTCGTAGACTCCCCCTGGATAGGACGCCAGTCTATCGCAGGGTTAACCCCCAACACAAGGTTGGTACCCCTTTTACACCTGGGTGGGGTGAGAAAATAGCCGTAAAGTGCCTTTTCCAAGGGCACAACACCATAGCTGAAAGCTGGGATCGAACCCGCAACCTTTAGATTACGAGTCCAACACCCTAACCACTAGACTACAGCGGCGGCTGCACTAACGCAGATAGAGGAAGAAAGAGAAAGAAAGGACAGACACACATAGACAGAGAAACAGAGAGAGAGAGGGGGGGGGGGGGAGAGAGGTGTGTGTGTCTGTGTGTGTAAGAGACAGGGAGAGGTGGAGAAAATGAGAGAGAGACAGAGATAGAGAGAGAAGAGAGAGAGAAGTTGTGTGTGTGTGTGTGTGTGTGTGTGTGTGTGTGTGTGTGTGTGTGTGTGTGGTGTGTGTGTGTGTGTGTGATTCAAGATTCAAGATTCAAAATATTTTATTGCCATTTAAGTCATGCAGACTTATTTGACACAACAAAACAAACATCAGTTTTAATTATCTTTCTGCCCAAAATGATGTCCACTAAAAACATGTTGCATTCTTCTTCTTCTCTTTTTCTCTTTTCTCAAAACATTCATTCACATATCTAATGATATCTGCTTGATATATATCAACTGCGATTATGTCGCTTACCTTATCTATATGTTTTTTACGTTCTTTGTCTTTGGTTTTAACTTCAAATAACAAATTGTTTCTGAGTTCATCATATAACACACATTCATCGAGTACATGAAATTCATCTTCTATTTTGTTACAGTATTTACATTTTCTGTCCTTTCTGGGCATATTTTGGTGTCTCCCTTTCTCTATCATTAAATCGTGACAGCTTAAGCGAAATTTACAAAAAGTATTTTTATGAGTTTTGTTTTCTTAGTTAATAAGATATGGTTCCAGTCTGTATTCCTTGGTTACAAAATCATAAAATTTTAGTTTGGAAACTGTTTTTTCTGGTAGTTCCAGACTGTTTTATACATAGTCTGAAGCTTTCTTTGAACAGCATAACTTAACTGATGAACATCAAAAGTACTCTGGTTTTACCATACACGTTTAAACCCAATTGTGTAAAGGATATTTTTTACTGTATTGATCCATTTATCACATGTATTCGTCTGATACAAATAATCGTATACTATTCTAATATAAGAGTTTGGTTTTGATTCTGTTAAATGAATCCAAAAGGATATTATCTGGCATATGATTTTAAGAGTCAGTGGAAATCTTCCTAATTCACCCAGAGTGGGTAGTACCAATGCTTTTTTATGAACTCCCAGTATTTGTTTACAAAATTTTATATGAAAAGTTTCATACAGAAACTGATTTGATAAGCATGTCTTGAACAATTCATCAATATGAAATTCTGTCTCCCATGAAAACAAAAAGGAAACCAAACTTCTGCTCCATAAGTTAAAACAGGAGTTATTAATGAGTCAAATAAACGCATTATTATAGTAGTCTTTAAATTTTGTCCATGAACTGCTCTTTTAAAGGCGTACAATGCTTTATTACTTTGTTTTACTAAATGTTCTTGTGTTGCTTGAAACTTACCATTCTGATGAAAGATGACACCTAGATATTTGTAAGTTTCTACTGTTTCAATTACACGCTCTCCACACTTAAAATGTATGGGAATTTTAGGTGGTGATCTCGTAAAGACTATTACCTTTGTTTTGGTTTTGTTTATCTTTAAGCCCCAGTTTGAACTGTATTCTTGAAGTTTATTCAATTTAGTTTGAAGACCTACTTTGGTTGTTGATAGTAATGCTAGGTCATCAGCATATAGTAAACAAGGAATTCGGTCTCTCAAAGTTATATATGGTGAATCTTTCTCGTCAATATACTGAACTATATCATTGACATATATATTAAATAATGTAGGGCTTAATGTATTTCCCTGATGCACCCCTCTTTTCACTCTGATTTCACCAGTGTGTTTTCCTTGCCTATTTGTAATTACTGTTGCATTCCAATACATGTTTTTAATAACATTATAGGTTTTACCTGTTATCCCTATTTCGTTTAGCTTTATTAGAAGACCCTCATGCCACACATTATCGAAAGCTTTCTGAAAATCTGCAAAGCAGCAATAAAGTCTTTTACTTTTTACTTTTAGCACTTTATCTATTAAATTGTTAAGTAGAAAGATATGGTCCGTTGTTCTGCATGTTTTCCTGAATCCAGCTTGTTCTCTGACAATACTATTGTTATTTTCTAAATATTCAGATATTCTTTGATTTAGTATTTGACAAAATAGTTTTCCAATAGTGTTTGTTAACGTAATTCCTCTGTAGTTTTCCGGATTATATGTGCATCCACTTTTATAGATCGGGACATTCACTCCCACTTTCCAGTCAGAGGGATATATACCCGTTTCTAACACTAAATTGAAAATATCCCGCATTGTCTCTATAAGACTAGGTGAAACTGATTTAATCATTTCATTTGTTATTCCATCTTTTCCTGTAGTGTAGTCAATCCTTGCATTTCGCAAAGAACTAATTGCAATAGTTTTCAAACTTGGTGCAATGGGTAGATAAAAATACCATAAACAACATATCTAAAAAGTAGGAAAAAGTAGGTGTCGGAAGATGCCGAAAATCAATAAACAAACACACTAATAAACGATATTTCACACTCTGAGACTGATCGTTTGCTAAAGCTGGCCTGCTTCTGGTGCCGCGGCATCCTCCCTTTTTTGGTCAGGCTCCACCCAGTTTTGACCGAGAAAGACCCGTGGCTGCAAGAGAAAGGACCTTCGTGCCAAAGCTGTAATGCTACTTATTCTTATTTCGTTTAGCATTAATGACTTATCTTTTGAAATTTAACACACATTTTAACTGCTTAATTGTTTTTTTACGAGATGCATGGTATGTACTGCGCTGATGTGCCTATTTGACCAGACAGCATCGAAACAACTGTCCACGTGTGTTGGGCCAGCTCCTACATTATACAGTAATGTAGGAATGTATGTATGGTAACCACTCTTGTCAAAATCGGCTCTCTGTGTGCATTGTTTTGTTTTATTTGAAAGTGTGTTTGACTTTAATGAACATGGCCAGAGGTCCTGGCATTAAGAGAAATAGTCATTGTTTAGAGTTTCAAACCATGGGCCTGATATATATATGTATATAATATTATATATATATATATATATAAAATATATATATATATATATAATATAATGATTTATGTATAATACATATACATATACATACATATAATATATATATATATTATATACATATACATATACATACATACATATATATATAAATATATATATATACATATATATATATATATGTGTGTGTGTGTGTGTGTGTGTGTGTGTGTGTGTGTGTGTGTGTGTGTGGTGTTAGTGTGTATATAACACATTATATAGATAAAAACGCATGCATATATAATATATATGTATATATATATATATATATATATATATATATATATATATATATATATATATATATATATATATAAAATATATATACACGGGATTGTTTGTCACGCATTGGACTGAACAGCCACCAGCAAGCCTGCACCAGACGTGGACAGTGCCCTTAATCTTCGTTCGCAAGCCAAGCCATGATGATGATATATATATATATATATATATATATATATATAATTATATATATATATATATATATATATATATATATATATATATATATAATAACAGTATCAAAAAGTGTATCCTGCAGTCCTTTCTGATGGAAAAGCATGTGTATCAGTGTATGTGTGACAGTGTCACATCATCCTTTCACTTTCTGTCCTTCTCTTTCTTTCTCTGTATGTGTTTCTTGTCTCTATCTGACAGTGTGCATATGATCTGAATTTAGTGGATCCTATTTACGGCACTGATATATCTTTAGTTCTGAATGAAGGGATGCAACTTTTTTCAGTTTAACTTTAACCTTAGGGTGATGTGTGACTTAAAAAAATGGTTTGTTTATCTTTGTTACCTGCTCTACAAAATCACTGATCTAAAGCATTGTTTCGTTGCAATTTTGTTGGGCTTTTCACCCCAGAATTTCACCCAATGGCTGATCACATTTTTGTCCAGATGAAAGGACTGACTTTTTATGTCTGTGTGTGTTATGTGGAGAAAGACTGCTGACGGATAGCCAAGATGTAGTGAAGCAGACTGATAAAGGCGTTGCAGGTCGTGGTACAGTGGTCGTAAACTTTGGTTTAATCCTGGTAAAATGCAGGAAAGCATACATGATTTTGCATGCTTGTGGGCTGTGAACGCTTAATTTAGCATATGTGCAGTATACTTTCATTGCTTTTTGCTTTATCTTGCGTTTAATGGTAATTCTATTATCAAATTCATAATCAGTACGTCGAACGCTTTCCAACGATTTTTTTTTTTTTTTTTTTTTTTTTTTTTTTTTTTTTTTTTTTTTTTTTTTTTTACGCATTGTTTTTGCAATTTTTTGGCTTTAACCACAACAAAAGTTTCACCAATGTGATCATTTGTCAGAGAGAGAGGGCTGTTTGTCTGGGTTTTGGAGAAAGACTGCTGAGGGATAGCCAAGATGTAGTGAAGCAGACTGATAAAGGCGTTGCAGGTCGTGGTACAGTGGTCGTAAACTTTGGTTTAATCCTGGTAAAATGCAGGAAAGCATACATGATTTTGCATGCTTGTGGGTGTGAACGCTTAATTTAGCATATGTGCAGTATACTTTCATTGCTTTTTGCTTTATCTTGCGTTTAATGGTAACTTTTATCAAATTCGTAATCAGTACGTCGAACGCTTTCCAACGATATGCCACAAGACCATATTACAAACTGTTTAAAAATATGGTAAAATCCAAAATTTTATGACGTCCCTAAAATCTTTCAAAAAAGTGACCTTCCGACACTTAGATCTCCCTACTTTTTGAATGTGTTAATAGCTAGCTACTTTTCTATCCAACATCGCGAAAGCATTACTATTGCACATAGTTCTTTTCTCGGGCATTTTTTTGCAAATATTGACTAGACCACATAGCAAAAGAGTTAATAATGATATGCAGAGAGAGAGAGAGAGGGGGGGGGGGGGGGGGGGGGAGATCATCCAATATTATCCTTGATTTTAAAAAAAAAAGTATGTTTACAGGAAGGGTATGTAAGGCTTTGCTTGGCCTAGAATCTGTATTCTTGTGTATTAAAGATCAGTCATTCATTGAGTCATTCATTCATTCATTCATTCATTCATTCATTCATCTCTCTCTCTCTCTCTTCTCTCTCTTCTTCCTCCTCTCTCTCTCTCTCTCTCTTCTCTCTCTTCTCTCCCCTCTCTCTCTCTCTTCTCTCTCTCTCTTTGTGTTTTTGATACTTTGGTTTATTATTGTTGTTGTTTAATTAGATGGCTTTTTTTTATATCTTGATCTTATCCCTGATGAGGGTGGGGACTGGATGTAACAAAAACACATGAGTGTGTATTCAACTGCCTTCAACATCTGAAATTCCCGTCACCCTGCCAAAGTGTATAACCTCGATAAGTGTGTGTGTGGTGTGGTGCGCGCGCGCGCGCACGTGTGTGTGTGTGTGTGTGTGTGTGTGTGTGTGTGTGTGTGTGTTGTGTGTGTGTGTGTGTGTGTGTGTGTGTACATTCGAATTTTGCTCAAACTATTTATTGTCATTGGTTGCTTGTGTGCTGTGTGGGTCGAGTGCAAGTGCTTTGATTTGTTTTTGCAAGATAAAGCCCTATCTAAATTCCATGTAATATTATTATCTCATCATCATTATCATTATATTATTATTATTATTATTATTCATTATCCTTGAAATAAAAGAATTTTGACTTGACTGACTCTCTCTTCCCTCTCCCCTCCCCCTCTCTCCCCTCACCACACACACACACACACACACACACACACACACACAACACACACCACACACACACACACACACACACACACACACACACAGAGCACACACACAGAGCACACACACGGGTACGGGGATAACCTAGACGTCAGAACATTGTGCTGGCAATTTTGACGACCCAGGTTCGATTCCTGTTGGAGGGGAATTTTCCTCTGGAGTTAACATCAGTGTTGACTCCACTCTCCCCAAAAGTCCTTGGATAAGACTATAAACCGAGGCCCCCGTGTGCGAACGCACACAGAACATCTTATGCAAACGTTAAATCATGTTCCCCTTTTCGTATGAGTAGGCCATTGTGTGCCGGTGGGAACAGATGACAAGATTTACAACACTGCATGCGCACGGGGACTGGACGTAAAAAAGCACATGAGTGCTTATTCCATTATCCCTGATATAAAAGAATATTTTAAAAAATCAAAACACAAGATTTACAAAACTGCGCACACACGGGGGATTGGACGTAAAAAAGCACATGAGTACTTATTCCATTATCCTCGATATAACAGAATAAAAAAAAAAAAAACACACACACAACACACACACACACACCAACCCACACAACACACACCACACACACCACACACACAACACACACACACACACACACTGATCTACAATGCCAATGATCAAAATATATACAAACATCAGAAACAGGAATGAAGGAAATAAGACAATATTTACATTTTTGCCCCATTAACTGAACAACTGACTTCACCTTCACCTCACCTTCACCTGTCCCGTAGTCCCGTGGACCCGTGGGGGCACCACTGAAGATTTGGCAACAGCTTCCTCCACTCCCCACTGACGACTACTCACATAAAAATATTTAGAGTTCATAGGTTGTGGGTTTTCCAGTTTATTTATAGAAATCTCCGAAAGTATGGATATTGCCGGAAACACAATAAAAATAAAATGAAATTTAAAAAAAGAAGAAACATTAGAAAAACAACATTTTAGGATCATTACGGTAAAATAGAACACAATGCAGCACAATAGGAATTTTTCTATATCCTACATGCTTCTCAGCCTGAAATCAGATATATATTTCCCAAGTTCACTTACCTCATAAACAGGCACAGTGGCCTGTTGGATAAGACGAACAGACTTTGTGGTCTGTATGTCCCCGTGTGTCATGGGTTCGAATTTCAGTGGGAGTTTTACTATGTACCTTGTAGTTGACAAAACTATGCCCTTTAATTTAAAAAAAAAAAAAAAGAAAAAAAAAGATATATATATAAGTACATGGAGGGTGGTGGAAAGTTATGGGGGAGTATGATGGGGGCAGGTATGATGAGGGCCTGCTCCAGAAAGACCATCTCCCTGGGCAGCCTGTCTTAAGCTGGGCCCCGCTGGGGGGTTATCCTGAAAAAATCAACTCCAGGCCTTCTTTCCTGGTGACCTGCAAAAGGTGAATGATGCTCCTCAGTCAGAGAAGTGAGCAAACTGAAGATGGGCATCATATGATACCCTTCAGGAGAATGTAGAGAGGGAAGGGGAATGTAGAGAGAGGAGAAAGGAGGAGGAGAATAAAGCGAGAGGAGAAAGGAGGAGGGCAGTCAAGTGAAGAGATTGGGGGGAGGCAGTCAAGTGAAGAGATTGGAGGAGGGCAGTCAAGTGAAGAGAAAGGAGGAGGGCAGTCAAGTGAAGAGAAAGGAGGAGGGCATTCAAAAGAAGAGATTGGAGGAGGGCAGTCAAGTGAAGAGATTGGAGGAGGGCAGTCAAGTGAAGAGATTGGAGGAGGGCAGTCAAGTGAAGAGATTGGAGGAGGGCAGTCAAGTGAAGAGATTGGAGGAGGGCAGTCAAGTGAAGAGATTGGAGGAGGGCAGTCAAGTGAAGAGATTGGAGGAGGGCAGTCAAAAGAAGAGATTGGAGGAGGGCAGTCAAGTGAAGAGAAAAGGAGGAGGGCAGTCAAGTGAAGAGATTGGAGGAGGGCAGTCAAGTGAAGAGATTGGAGGAGGGCAGTCAAGTGAAGAGATTGGAGGAGGGCAGTCAAGTGAAGAGATTGGAGGCGGGCAGTCAAGTGAAGAGATTGGAGGAGGGCAGTCAAGTGAAGAGATTGGAGGCGGGCAGTCAAGTGAAGAGAAAGGAGGAGGGCAGTCAAGTGAAGAGATTGGAGGAGGGCAGTCAAGTGAAGAGAAAGGAGGAGGGCAGTCAAGTGAAGAGATTGGAGGGAGGGCAGTCAAGTGAAGAGATTGGAGGAGGGCAGTCAAAAGAAGAGATTGGAGGAGGGCAGTCAAGTGAAGAGATTGGAGGAGGGCAGTCAAGTGAAGAGATTGGAGGAGGGCAGTCAAAAGAAGAGATTGGAGGAGGGCAGTCAAGTGAAGAGATTGGAGGAGGGCAGTCAAGTGAAGAGAAAGAGGAGGGCAGTCAAGTGAAGAGATTGGAGGAGGGCAGTCAAGTGAAGAGATTGGAGGAGGGCAGTCAAGTGAAGAGAAAGGAGGAGGGCGTGTAGAGAGGAGAATGTTTTATTTTATTATATTATTATTTATTTTTTTTTTATTCTTTTATGTGTTATCAGTGTATATGTGAGTGTCACATCATCCCTTTCTCTTTCTCTCTTCTTCTTTCTTTCTCTGTATGTGTTTTTTCTTTAAAGCTTCAGAAAGTGAATGAATTTGACTCACACCGGTGTGCCTGATTTTGATTGATTCTGCTGCTTCATTTCATCCCAGCAAGAGTACCCTAGATAAACTGAGCTTTCAATAACTATCAGATGTGTACTGATTCTTCGTTGGGAACTATGTTCTGATTATGCCGACTGAAGTGACTTGCCACAGTGATTATTTGAACTAACTCTGATGCTGTTTTCCTGTACCTGCACTGTTTTATTTTATACTCATTGTAAAGTTCTGACCTTCAAGGAGAGACTATCACTTTACTCAGCCGTGGGGACTATACAGTGGTCGTAAACTCGGTTTAATCCTGGTAAAATGCAGGAAAGCATACATGATTTTGCATGCTTATGGGCTGCAAATGCTTAAATTAGCATTATGTGCAGTATACTTTCATTGCTTTTTGCTTTATCTTGCGTTTAATAGTGATTCTATTGTCAAATTCGTAATCAGCATGTCGAAAGCTTTCCACCGATATGCCCACAAGACCATATTACAAACTGTTTAAAAAAATATGGTAAAATCCAAATTTTATGACGTCATAAAATCTTTTTAAAAAGTGACCTTCCGACACTTAGATTCCCCTACTTTTTGAATATGTTAATAAGCTAGCTACTTTTCTATCCAATCATCGCAAAAGCATTAGTATTACAATTAATTCTTTTCTCGGCACTTTTTTTTTGCAAATATTGACTAGACTACTGGTGATTTTTTATTTTTCAGTCTTTTGATTGTTTTTTGTAATTTCCTCCGTTGTAAATTTCTTTATCTAGGAGTGGATTATCAGTTATTTTCAATTCATCGAACATTATTTGTATTTGCTTTTTGCGGTCTGGTCTGGATCTATTTGCGGTTCTTTTCCAACAAGTGTTTTTAAGTGTTCAGTCCACTTACTGCTACTAATGTGATTTTGATGTTTCAATCCATCATCTTCACTTTCTTTTAATTTTTGTAAAGTTTTCCACAATATACTCGGATCTTCTTCAATGGCATCATGTAACTGCGATACTAACTTATTTTTGTAGAATTTATTTTTATTTTTTATCAAAGTATTATACTGTTTTCTTTTTGAAAAGTATTTTTGTCGAAGTTCAATTTTATATGGGGTTCTGTTCATTGCATTTAGTAAAGATTTTACTTCTTTTCTCGTACTTGTACATTCTAAGTCAAACCATCTTTTATTGCGTTTAATTCTTCTGAAAGGTTTTGACTTTCTGGTCTTCAAGCTTAATTTCGCCACTTTGATAAAGATATCAGATAGTTGCTTGGAACATTCATTCACTACATTTGTTGAATCATACTGCCTTGTATTTTGATTTATTTTGTTCTAAAACTGCATGTGTTTTAGTTTTTATTTGTGTTATAATGTAATTGCATTGATGGTAGTAAAAGAGACTTTTGAAATTGTTCCTTGGAATTTTTATACATACAAAACGTATTTGTTCTGGTGAATCTTTAGTAATACAATCTGCCTGTGTATCTCTTATTATTTTGACGGACTTCTGACTTATTCTACGCTTGGTATATTTATATCTAAATCAAGTTGACAATGATCAGAATAATCCATTAAATCTTTAACTTTCATATGTTTTACCTGTTTCGTAATGATTTTGAACAAAAAAAAAAATCCACAATACTACACCCTTGGGGCTGAAAGCAAGTAAACCTACCTTGTAAATCTGTGTGTGTGTGTGTGTTGTGTGTGTGTTGTTGTGTGTGTTGTGTGTGTGTGTGTGTGCGCGCCTGTGTAAGTCAGTCCATTTACTTCCAGTGTGTGTGTGTGTGTGTGTCAGAGAGAGAGAGAGAGAGGAAAAGAGAGAGAGAGAGAGAGAGAGAAAAGAGAGAGAGAGAGAGAGAAGAGAGAGAGAGACTATAGAGAGAGAGAGGGGGGGAACTATCCATGAAAAAGGGAAGGCCAGTGGGCTGCTGACTGTTGTATTTAAATTTAATATAACCATTGCTCTCTGACCCCACGTGGAAAAAGCCAGTGAAAGCCTTATATTAAAAGCTGCTAGTCCATCCCTATCATGAAACTTGACACCCATTGTTGGTACACATGGTCTTTCAACAGAAAAAAGTTGTCTTGTTAGGCCTACCTAGGCTTGAATTGCCTTGTGACATAAAGCAGAGAAAGGGAGTAATTACTAACCGGCATGGAAGAGTTAGTTCCCTTGGCCTGCTTTCGTAGATTTCTTTTTTTCTCCTATTTTTTCTTCTTCTCTTTTTTTACTTTTATAAAAATTCCACGAATTTACAGTCAGTACCATATCTGATCTCACCATGCCAATCTCTCTCTCTTTCTCTTTATCCTTCTCTTTTTCTTTGGTAACAGTAAAATTCAAGGACTTTTCAAGCACCTGGAGGCATATGCCTGATTTTCAAGAACTTTCAAGGCCTTGAAAAGGGAGGTCCAAAATTCAAGGACTTTCAAGGACCGTACGAACCCTAATGCAGATTTGTAAATTTTGTCATCTGTTCACACCGGCACATGATGGCCTACTCTTAAGAAAAGCGCGTGTGTGTGTGTGTGTGTGTGTGTGCATGTGTGTTTCATTTTGTGTGTGTGTGTCTTCGTTTGTAATGTCTATCCATCTGCTAAAAAGTGATAATAGACAGGCAGTGGAAAGGGGAAAGAGATGAAAAGTTTATGTCAGATGTGTGCGTGTGTGTGTGCATGTGTGTCTAGCTGTTGTTGTTTATACCAACGGTACCCTCACCCCATACTTCCTCCCACTCATCCTTCATTCTTGAATGCCCTCTCTTGGGGGCAGGATACTCTAGTGGTTAGAGTATGAGACTGTAAACCGAGGCCCAGTGTACGAAAGCACGCAGAACATCTTGCACACACGTTAAACCCTGTTCCGCTTTTTGTAAGAGTAGGCCATTGTGTGCCAGTGGGAACAGATGACAAGATTTACAAAACTGCATACACACAGGGACTGGATTAAAAAAAAAGCACATGAATGCTCATTCCATTATCCTTGATATTAAAAAAAAAAAAGGGTAAAGCCCCTGATGTGATGACCTGGTTTTGAGCCTTTATTGGGGACCTGTCCTAGGGGATTTTTCTCCTAGAGTTCACTTAACATCAGTACTGACTCCACTGCCCCAAAAGTCTTTCAGGTGAGACTAAAAACCAAGGCCCTGTGTGCAAACACATGCAGCAGATTTTGCCCCTGTGTGAAAACTTACGAGTTTTAAACTGTGACGAGGTGACGACCCCAATATGGCCTGTGCAGTCGGCGGGGCTCAAAGCAACATCATCGGATTGGATTGGATGTGTAAACCTGTTCCACCTTTCAGAAGAGTAGGCCATTGTATGCTAATAGCAACGGACGACAAAGTGTAAAATGCATGTGCACTGGTGTTGTCTTTTGACATCGACCCCAAAGTCAGAATGCGGCGGCTACCTTAATGATGTGCAAAACAACCAGTTCCATATGCAAAATCTCACCTTTGGTGACCTTTGGAGCTGTGGCTGTGGCTGAGGAACAAAAAAAAAAGTTTAAAAAAAATCTTGATGGATGCTATAGCCAAGTGGTTAAGACTGTTCGACTTCAATCCCTTGCGTCCATGAAGTGGTGGGTTCAAATCTTGGCGGTGTCTGGTGATTTAAGGGTGAAGATTTTTACCATCTTCCATGTCAACTTCAATTGCAGACCTGCCAGTGCCTTCATTCCCTTTGTGTGTGTATATATACACATATTATATATATATATAATATATATATATATATATATATATATATATATATATAATATATATATATATATGCCGCCGCTGTAGTCTAGTGGTTAGGGCGTTGGACTCGTAATCTAAAGGTTGCGGGTTCGATCCCAGCTTTCGGCTATGGAGTTGTGCCCTTGGAAAAGGCACTTTACGGCTATTTTCTCACCCCACCCAGGTGTAAAAGGGGTACCAACCTTGTGTTGGGGGTTAACCCTGCGATAGACTGGCGTCCTATCCAGGGGGGAGTCTATGACTCTCAGTCGCTTAACGCCACAGAAACCAGGATAAGCACCGGCCTGATGAGCCTTAGGCTCGGGACAGACTTTAACTTTAACTTAATATATATCAAATAATGCATGTTAAAGATCGTGTCATTCATATCAGCGTTAGGTAGGTTAGGGAAACTTGACCATACCCGGCATACATTCCTGAAGTTGGAATGTGGCTACCTTCATGGTTGGCAAAAACGGTCCTATAGGCAAAATCTCACCATTGGTGAACCTTGGAGCTGTATGTAGCTAAGGTCCACCCCCCCCACCCGGAATTTTTTTTTTTTTTAGTATCTGCTGAGGCACCCAGATGAGTTAATAGTGGGCTCTTTCTTAGTGGGCTCTTTCTTAGTGGGCTCTTTCTTTCTTAGTTAATAGTGGGCTCTTTCTTAGTGGGCTCTTTCTTTCTTAGTTAATAGTGGGCTCTTTCTTAGTGGGCTCTTTCTTTCTTAGTTAATAGTGGGCTCTTTCTTAGTGGGCTCTTTCTTAGTGGGCTCTTTCTTTCTTAGTTAATAGTGGGCTCTTTCTTAGTGGGCTCTTTCTTTCTTAGTTAATAGTGGGCTCTTTCTTAGTGGGCTCTTTCTTTCTTAGTTAATAGTGGGCTCTTTCTTAGTGGGCTCTTTCTTTCTTAGTTACTAGTGGGCTCTTTCTTAGTGGGCTCTTTCTTTCTTAGTTACTAGTGGGCTCTTTCTTTCTTAGTGGGCTCTTTCTTTCTTAGTGGGCTCTTTCTTTCTTAGTGGGCTCTTCTTTCTTAGTTAATAGTGGGCTCTTTCCTAGTGGGCTCTTTCTTTCTTAGTTAATAGTGGGCTCTTTCCTAGTGGGCTCTTTCTTTCTTAGTTAATAGTGGGCTCTTTCTTAGTGGGCTCTTTCTTAGTGGGCTCTTTCTTTCTTAGTTAATAGTGGGCTCTTTCTTAGTGGCTCTTTCTTTCTTAGTTACTAGTGGGCTCTTTCTTTCTTAGTTAATGGTGGGCTCTTTCTTAGTGGGCTCTTTCTTAGTGGGCTCTTTCTTAGTGGGCTCTTTCTTTCTTAGTTAATAGTGGGCTCTTTCTTAGTGGGCTCTTTCTTTCTTAGTTACTAGTGGGCTCTTTCTTTCTTAGTTACTAGTGGGCTCTTTCTTTCTTAGTTACTAGTGGGCTCTTTCTTTCTTAGTTACTAGTGGGCTCTTTCTTTCTTAGTTAATAGTGGGCTCTTTCTTAGTGGGCTCTTTCTTTCTTAGTTAATAGTGGGCTCTTTCTTAGTGGGCTCTTTCTTTCTTGGTTAATAGTGGGCTCTTTCTTAGTGGGCTCTTTCTTTCTTAGTTAATAGTGGGCTCTTTCTTAGTGGGCTCTTTCTTTCTTAGTTAATAGTGGGCTCTTTCTTAGTGGGCTCTTTCTTTCTTAGTTAATAGTGGGCTCTTTCTTAGTGGGCTTTTCTTTCTTAGTTAATAGTGAGCTCTTTCTTAGTGGGCTCTTTCTTTCTTAGTTAATAGTGGGCTCTTTCCTAGTGGGCTCTTTCCTTCTTAGTTAATAGTGGGCTCTTTCTTAGTGGGCTCTCTCTCTTCTTAGTTAATAGTGGGCTCTTTCTTAGTGGGCTCTTTCTTTCTTAGTTAATAGTGGGCTCTTTCTTTCTTAGTTAATAGTGGGCTCTTTCTTTCTTAGTTAATAGTGGGCTCTTTCTTTCTTAGTTAATAGTGGGCTCTTTCTTTCTTAGTTGATAGTGGGCTCTTTCCTAGTGGGCTCTTTCTTTCTTAGTTAATAGTGGGCTCTTTCTTTCTTAGTTAATAGTGGGCTCTTTCTTTCTTAGTTGATAGTGGGCTCTTTCCTAGTGGCTCTTTTTTAGTTAATAGTGGGCTCTTTTCCCAGAAAAAACTAGAAAAAAAAAATCTCCTTTGCCAAAGTCAGATTCACTGGGCCTGCTGACTCATGCAGGAGAATGGACCAAGAAGGCAGAAAACAGACAAGAAGGAGGTGACAGGGAAAAAAAAAAAAAAAAAAAAGGAACAAGGTAAAAACAAAGAGAAGGATAGAAAAGAGGGAATTCCTTGCACAGAATTTGCAGAAGGTGGGGATGCTATTTGTACTGGGAGACACCTGGGGAGGGGGAGGATGATGGAGGTAAGTTTAGGGAGGAGGGGTGAAAGTTTGAGGGGGGGTGGGGTGAAGTAAGTTTAAGGGAGGAGGGGTGATGGTTTGAGGGGGGGGGGGTAGAGGTAGGTTTGGGGGGGAGGGGTGAAGGTTTAGGGGGGGGGGATGGTGGAGGTAAGTTTGGGGGGGAGGGGTGAAGGTTTAGGGTGTGTGTGTGTGTGTGTGGAAGGTTTAGGGGGGGATGGTGGAGGTAAGATTAGGGGAGTAGGGTGAAGGTTTGGGGGGGGGGGGGTGGAGGTACATTTAAGGGGATGCTTAGGGAAGTGGAGGAAGACAAGGGGAGAATACTAAGGGGAAGAAGGGGGGGGGGGGAGGTTTATGGGGAGGGGGGGGGTTTTAGGGATGAGGGTTTTCTGTTGTTTTTGATAGATTTTGGGTTTGTGAACTTTAGAGAAAGAGAAATGTTAATGTTCAGCCATTCAGCTATCACTGAAGATCATAGGGCTTTGCTTAGTTTTTTTTTTTTTTTTTTTTGCTGGATAACTTTTTTTTTATAGTGTTGACTGCTTTTGATATGTGAACTCAGTATCAGAGAATACGCATATTCTACTGTATTAACTTATAAAGCCTCTCTCTCTCTCTTCTCTCCATCTCTCTCTCCTCTCTCTCTCTCTCTCTCTCACACACACACACACACACACCACACACACACACACACACACACACACTCCTTCAGATGAGACCACAAACCAAAGTTTTGTGTGTAACACATGCAGAAATTCTTGCACACGTTAAAACCTGTTCTGCTTTTCGGAAGAGTAGGCCATTATGTGCCAGTGGGAACACAATTTACAAAACTGCATACACACAGGGACAGGATGTAAAAAAGCATTAAGTACTTATTCCATTTTCCTCAAAATACAAGAATAGATAAAACACACACACACACACACACACACACGTACACACACACACCACACTTTACTAACACAAGACACCTCAGTAATTTTTGTTGTTTTATTGACACCCATAAAGATGTAAAATGTTGGAGAGAAAAAAACAGGGAAGGGAAAAAAATGACAAGTAGAGAAAATAGCTTTTTTTTTGTTCAGTTACAAGACAACATGGACTAATGAACAGAAGAAAAATAACCACAAAAAATGCACACTCTATACACCATCACTTCTTCTAACCTTTGTCTAGCACTTGTACATGAAGTGCTGAAGTGCCAGTCTCTCACAAACTAATACTTATGCATGTCAGGAAATCTGTCACCCAAAAATCGTAACTTTAGTTGAAGTACCTGTGTACTCGTGTCATAGTAGTTTATGTACAGAAGTTTATATATTACAAATACTTTAGTGTCCTGCGTTAATTTTGTGTTCTGTCGTATCTCTTTGTAATTGAAATGTCAGTTACTGATGATGTCACTTGTACACTGAAGTGTCAGTCGCAAAACTATCACTTTTACACATTAGCAAAATCAGATCTGTCAAAAAAAAAAATCTATCACTTTGGTGAAGTGCCTGTGTACTGTTTACTTTCTAAGATATCACTAATTAATTGTCTCATGACTTTCTAAAACAATTTTTTTTATAACTCTGTTTAAATCAAGCACCTGTTGGAAACTTGCACTGGGATGTGCTTGTTTGTATACTTTACATTTTAACCCTCTTGTGACTTTTTAAAAAATAAACTATTTTAAAGTCAACTTCCTTGTTAGAAAATCATGTTCTGATGTGCTTATCTGAACTTCACATTCTAATTTTGTCTATGACATTCTGAAAGATAAAAACTCTAAGTCAAGAACCTGTTGGAAATTTACATTTGTGATTGCTCATTCAAGCTTGTCACTTCATTTGACAAAGCAGATAACACCAACACTTCACTGACATATGTCAGAGTCATAACACTTCACTGACATATGTCAGTCATGTCATAGACATGTCACTGACACCATGACCAACATGAAACTTCACTGACAGACAAAGAATGAACACTGACATGTCAGTCGACATGGCACTTCACACACATGGCAGTATGCATGGCACTTCTGACATTCGTATGTCACTGACATAATTGTATATCGCTGCGACATGTCGCGTGCTACGCTTCTTCGCTCGTGATGAAGGACCAAGAAGAGTAGATGAAGGGAGATAACTCATAACTGGGAACCAAATGTTTTGTCGATAATGAAAGTAGATGGTTCACATCCAGAGAAAGTTCTTAACAAAATATGAAACATAACAAAACAAGACCAAAACAAAAAAGAAAGTTTAAAAAAAAACAAAAAACAACCTTCATACAGAACCAATCTAATTCTATCAGTCAATGATAAATTAAACAACAACAACAAAAAATCCCAAATGAAAAAGAAAACAAACCAAGAAATAAAAAAAAACCTGAAACAAAACATCACACAAAAAACAATTGAACTAATATATATATATATATATATATATATATATATATATATATATATATATATATATATATATACATACATATACACACATACACAAAATAACTATTGTCAGAAAAAAGCACAAAATATGAATATAGTTCATTTACACACAACACAAAAAATTCAATATATAAATGACACCAAAAGCACACACCATAAATACACACATCTTCCTAACAAAACAACACTAACATTAATTTTCAACTACAAATTACAGAGAAAGAACAAAACACCACAGATCATAAATACACATCGTTTATTCACAAAACAGAGTTTCCAAAAAATTATTATTGTAAAGCGCTCCAAAAGCTGCACAACTTATGACATTTGTTTGTAAAAGGCAGATCTTAAAAATCTGTTTATCAAGCAGATAAAAGCAGACAAACAGACAAAACAAACCACACAAAAGCCCACAAGCAAAAAAAAAAAACAACCCAAACCCACATATATACTACTAGCAGCAAACAGTGAAAACAATACTTGACTAACAGACCAAAACAGAACGTACATCCCTTACACATATAAAGCATTATTAAAAGCTGAAAAAAAAAAGAATAATTCATACTGAACAATAATAACAGAGAAAACTTTAACACCACCATAACAGATAACCTTCCAAATATACAACTTGCAAGAATATTATAAAAAGCAGATAAGACGCACATACACACATAGGTGAAACAACTCCTACAAAGCATACAGACCAAAAGAATATACCTACATAAACCATTACTGCAAATAGCAAGCAAATAGTTTTAAATAACTTCAAGTTTAAAGCAGACACAAGTAAAATGAGATAGATGAACAAAGAAACAAATAGAAAGAGAAGCTCAAATGTCGATGAATGCTGAACAATTTAAAAGGTAAATAAAAAAAAATAAATTAACATGGAACATTCTTATAGACCAAGGACTGGGGCTAGATTAAGAAACAGCAGACAGAACAAGAACACAGGCGTTTTCATGATAAGCCAAAAAAACCCTAAAAGTTATAAATTTTCAGAAGACACGCGACAAACAGAAACATCCATATGGACTTTCTTGAAGACAACCTAGACTCTCCCACAAACAAACAACACACCAGCTTTAAAATCTCACAACACCGAAAAGAGCAATGTTCACAAAATATATAAGAAATCTCACACATAAGAAACAGAAGTTTGCAAAAATATAGATTCAAGACAGCAGACAGAATCCCCCCAAAGAACAACGTGTGCAAATATACAGTTGAAGACAAGCGATGCCATCTTTTAAAACAAGCGGACATGAATCCATGGACAGATCAAAGAGTGTAAACTGCTCACATGTGAATGAAGCTACCATCCACAGTACACTTTGAAAACTACATGAAGCAACTACTGATGCCCTCTTACCACAGGTTTTTTCCCCCGATGTATAATATATATTATCTCAGCTTATACTAGTCAGGTACTCAGCATCTTGCATCAGAGAGACTGGGAAGCTTGAGGGAAAAAACCCAACCCACTGATGTTTTTACACACAAATCAAATGTATTACACTACAATCAAATGCATGTTTCATGCCGAAAGTCGTGGATGTGCTAGGCCTGACGTGTCAGGTGCTTAACGGCAGCACAATGCATTTTTGTTCAAGTAACAGTCAACACTAGTTGCTGTCTAAGTTTCACTGAGAAATGTCTCTTTCAAAAACTAGTTAATTAAAGCAACTGCTGTTGTCTCTGAACCACAACATCGTTCAGAAATTCTCTGTATCAAGTGTTACTACTCGCCAGCTGTTTAGTTTGTTGCATCAACAAGATCACAATGAAAAACTCTGATGTTTTTCACACAAAATGAAACTACAATCTACAGTACATTAAAAAAAAAAAAAAAAAAAAAAAAAAGCAACTATTCAGGTCTCCTTACCATCATGTTTTTGACGTTGTATATTTTATATATATATATATATATATATATATATATATATATATATATATATATATATATATATATATCATATTGATGTGTAAACACTAGTCAGCTGCTCTCTACATGTTGCACCAGAGAGATTACACAGCTTAGGGAAACAACAATCAAAAATCTAATATTTTTTCAGAGTGAGGGTAAAAAGTGGGGGTTTAAAAGGACATCCTAAAACTATTGATGCTTTTGCAGTACGGGACAGGTCAGGTGAACACTGCTGATGTTTTTTCAGTGTGAGAAAAAGGAGAAGGTTGAAAGGACATCCTCAGAAAATTAAAACAGGTATGACAGGAACAGTAAGACAAAAAAGCGTTACAAACAATGAATGAAAAAAACAAAAAAAAATTACTGTCAACAAAAGAAACCTTGGCAAACGCTAATACTGAAGGAACAAACTAACCTAGTTAACATAACTCCCAGGAAGTGGCATACATTGGCAGAGCAACGATGTTGGCATGAGTAACATAATAACCACACAGCAAGTGACATATAATAGCAAGCCATAATATCAGCAGGAAAGATACAAAACTGTAAGCAAGCAAATAAACAATATCAAGAAATATTTTGTAAGAACAATATCAACCTCAACATCCAAAAAACAAGGCTTAAACTGTAAGAAAAAAAAGAATGGTAGACTGGCTACATCAATCTGAAGGATGGATTAAACAACGACAAACTTAACCTTTAGCTAACAGAAAAAGAAACGATTAAAAAAGTGACGAGGTATTGTATTATCAGCCTAAAGGACACAAGGTGTACACAAAGTGGACAGACTGCACCAAGAATAAGCACTGGCAGGAGATATATATTATCAGCAAAAACAATCTCTTCCCAATAAATGACAACAGTGCGACTAACAATAAAAAATAACAAAGAATAATATTATATCAGAAATTGATAATAATAAAACAGATTGAATTTACCAATTATATGATGATGATGATATGTATGATAATGATAACAACAATAATAACAGTAACATAACATAATAATATATGTAAATAGTAATAATAACAATGATAATAATGTAATATATAATGATAATGAATATAAATAATATAATAATAATAATAATAATATGATAAATAGATGATTATAAAGATGATGATGATAAAAACAACAATAATAACAAGAACAATAATTAATTTTGAACATTTATGACTATGATAAAGATGTTAAGAAATGATAAAAACAATGATAATTTCATTACCAATAATAATAAAGAATAATAACAACGATAGTATCAGTAAAACGACACAATATCAATAAGAATAACAGTAAGCATTGGAAAAGTGGTGGACGATAAGAGATAAAAAGAGACATGGCAGGATTCTTAATAAACGTTTGAACATCTTCATCTGTGTTGTATGGAGCCCCCTCTCCCCACCCCCCTCCAACAAACCCTCACCGATTCAGAAAAAAGCTTGCATGAACACTGCATCATGCACTGCGCAAACATAGGCAGAACGCATGCACAAACACGCACACACAGACACAGACGCAGCACACACGTTTACACAGGCGCACACCTTTCTGCAAACATTCACACACACCACACACACACCTACCAACACACACACACACACACACACAGAGCGTAGGTCTCATGTCCACTTAGACTTAACACAACAATCTGTATCTGGAGAATAATCATGCAGCCCTACACACATACTCAAAAGCATTTTTTGTCTTCCTCCCCCTCCCCCCCCCCCGTCATCCCTACAATATAAACCTGATTAGATATATAAAGCGAATGCACCCTTACTCTTGAGCTTTTTGGAATATAATTTAAAAAAACAACAACAAAATAACAACAATAATAATAAAAAAAAAAACACAATTAAGTAATAATGATGATAAGGGAAAAGCCTACATTAATAACAAAAATCTGAAATCTGATTTGATCTACAACATCAAAGTGCTTGCTGACTCTCTCTCTCTCTCTCTCTTCTCTCTCTCAACGATACAAATCCTTCATATGCATTCCCTTTACCTGAAATTCCTGTAGAAGCATTTTTACAAATAATCTAAGGCCAAGTATTTGAAATTTAAAAATCTTTTCATATCAGTCAATTCTGGGTGACAACTAGTCGTGATTTCAACATAACCCATACAATTCACCAACCCAAAGGTTTCCTCTTTTAAAAAAAAAAAAAATCCTTGAAATATTCCCACACTATCAACTTAAGCAACATTGCTCAGATCTCCAAACACCAGTGGTACAATACTCTAGTATCAAGAACATTGTTCAAATTTTTATAAAGTATATTGGATGAGAATTCCCAGAATTAAATGTTAGGTTCTTACCCTCTTTGGGTATCTTCCCCCCCCCCCCCCCCCCCAATTCAGTTTAGGTCAACCCCCCCCAAAAAAAAAACAAACCCCAGACCCAACCAACCCTCCCCCCCCAAAAAAAAAACCAACAATAAAATAACAACAAAACAATAAAACCACCCTCTGAAAAAGTTGCAAGTTTCCTCCACATTGTAAAGGATGCCTTCCAATTGAGACAGCTTCAAAATCCTGATGAGTTACAGTCCCTGAATTGGTAATCTCCGCTGGATTTTAACATAACCTCAACGACAACTAACCCTCCATCCCTCTCCCCTACTTTGAAAAAAAAAAAAAAATTCAGAAACAAACAACATGCAATCTCTCTCTTCTCCCCATGAAATTGAAATAAAAAAACAATGTTAACAATAACGATTAATACTAACTAAAGCACCGCACAGCAATAACGTTAATACCTTGCCATAAAAGATGACTCGTAAGAAGAACAAAAACAACAACACATGTCCCTGAAATTCGAGACAAAATCAAATCAAAGCTGAAACACACAGAGACAACTCCACAAAATTGCACTTTAATGCTGAACAAATGTTCATGAAGATATATATATATATATATATATATATATATATATATATATATATATATATATATATATATATATATATATATATATATATATATAAAAAAGAAACTGACAAAGAAAATAAAACGCAATATCAAATGTATGACCAAAAAAAAAGTACAATAAATGTAATATCAAAATTCACACTGCCCCAAACCAGGACCGCACAACTCATAGTATATTAAAACATAAAAAAATTACTGCAACAAGCATAGCATCAAAACAATAGATCAAACCTGACGGAGTATGTGGAAAAAAAGGACCAAAAAAAAAAAAAGACAAACCCTGGAAGGGGTTGACTGTGGTTATGGGGTGTAATGGTACAGGCAAAGAAGAAGAAACACAACAACAGCAACAACAAAAAAAGAGACAGAACAACTCGAGGGTTTCCAGCCAGAATGGTATATTCTGGTTGTGTGTGTGTGTGTGTGTGTGTGTGTGTGTGTGTGGTGTGTGTGTGTGTGTGTGTTGTTGTTGTCTTCAATTTAACGTCTGTTCACACTCAGTGATATTAGACGAATGTGTGTGTGTGTGTGTGTGTGTGTGTGTGTGTGTGTGTGTGTGTGTGTGTGTGTGTGTGTGCGGCGCGCGCGTGCGTGTGCGTGTGTGTGTGTGCTGCTGTGTGTGTGCGCTCTGTGTTGTGTGTGTGTGTGGTTGTGGTGCGTGCGTGTGTATGAGTGATTCAGAGTACTGCACATTACGGATGTTGAGCTGGGAAACAGACAACAACAACATGTCTCAATATACCCTTCTGGCTGGATAACCTCAAAGTGACGTGTAAAGAACCAACCAACCAAAATAAACAATGAAAAACAAAAAGAAGCCACAAACATAACAAGCAGTGGATACTGAAACAACGTGTCCCCCCCAAAAAGTAAACTATTTTGCAATGCTAACAGCTGAGTTCTCGAATATGCCAATCTCAACTATCCCTCATCCTGCTGGAAGCGATAGTTAAGTCCCTTCCCTTCTGTCCCCCAAGAGTGACTGTTCCTGTTGGACCTAAAAATGGTTGCCAGTGTTAAAAACAGACTAGAAAGGAAAAAAAACTATACTGGATGTAGAGAAGATTTTGGCCCCTCTCTATGCAATTTCTCTAATGATTATTTCTTCTGATTAAAGTGTTTGTTGATTTAAATGCAAACAAAAGAAGATGATTTTTTTCTGACATGATTTCAGAGAAGAAAAAAGCTAAAAAAAAAAAGGTTCTGTAATAGTCAATTTAATAATAATAAAAAAAAAAATTAAAGTACTGATTTATTCAATCATAGCCACCATGTCTTAAAGTGTAATGTGAAAACTAATGCTTCATGTAAAAAAAGAAACATGAAAACTATCATCAAGGGCCAGTCTAAACTAAGTAAATCTAAATAGTATGGTAGAAAGAACAACAACAAAAAACTAGGATCATATCATAACACGTATCGAGCAATTGAACTCCAGATATGCCTCTAGTATGTGCTTTTACATCCCTTTTATCACCAGAGAGAAAAAAAACAAACAAACAAATAAAATCCAAAAACAGAAAACCCCAACAAAAACCCAAACAAAACAAAAATCACAAAAGCAATACACACATCTTCAAATTGCTAAAGCAGCGAAAATGACACACAAAAATACCAACACAAAAATACACCCTACAGAAAACCAAAAGAAAACCTACAAGAAAAAATGTCAGTCTTATTAAAAAAAACAACAACCCCAGAACCCCCCCCCCCCCCCAAATAAAATAAGATAATAAAAACTTCAAAATTCAAAAATCCTTTTTAAAAAAAAAAAATCAGAAGCAAACAAAACAAAGAAAGCAAGTCCAGAATGATCAGATCTGTGAAGCCTCTGAATTATTGTTTTTTTTTCTTCATGATTACTGAAAAAGAGTCAATATAAGTGTTCGTTGACAAAAACATAGTTATATATATATAGTTATACTGTCAAAATACTTAAAAAATGGATTTCTATAAAATAAAATTTAAAAAAAGAGAAGGGTCGGAGTTTTGCCATAAAAAATCAATAATGAATACTTCATCGCAACATAATACTGTAGTTAGCCAAGAAATAAGTGTTTACATGTTTATTCAATGACATCTTGTAAAATAAAAATAAAAATCCCAAAATAAATTCAAGGCAAAGAAGAACAAAATCAAAATCAAACAAGGATTCTACGAACTAAAATGCATAAAATGGTGGAAGTCTATAAACAAAGAGAGAGAGAGAGAGAGAGAGAAGAGAGAGAGAGAGAGAGAGAGAGAGAGAGAGAGGTGGGGGGGGAGGGGAGAGAGAAGGGAGAGAGAGAGAAGAGAGAGAGAGAGAGAGAGAGAAGAGAGAAGACAGAAGAAGAGAGAGAGAGAGAGATTAGCAACAACACATTTCCTGATTAACTCCCCCCCCACAAAAAAAGAAACAAAAACCCCAGAAAAACAACAACCCCCTTCCCCCTCAAGAAAGTGAACTTCATAACCTCATGAAAGTTAGTTTCAAAAGAACTGGGACGACCTATAAAAAAAATTTTTTTTAATGCACACGGTAACTGACATAACAGCCAACAATGCCTATAGCTCCATTCGTTGCAGTTAATACATACATGAAAAGAAAACAAAAAACAAACAACTGATACCTGCAATTTATTGTTTTGAGCCATAAACAAGCTTGAAAAGACAAGCCTGACCTCAAAACTGTCAATAACTTAGATTCCCGATTAAATAACATACCCGAAAAAAACCTGGTGTCCAATATATATGAGATACAAATTTTGGATTGTCAATGGTAACAGCAAAAACGTAACATTTTTTTAAAAATGTTCCTTCACACTGCTACTTCTCTGCAATATATTTTGTTATTTATTTTACACAACACTGCTAAAAAAATAAAAAACTATATACTGTAGAGCATGCTCGACACAAACAAAATATTGAACACAAAATCTTACATTGATGATGAAGATATTGCTCGATGATTGTCAAATAAGAAATGCAGGCTTCTGTTCTTTATATATAAAAAAAAAATTAAATTAAAAAAAAAGCAATTCTAACTTCTCTAACAGTACATCAAACAACAAATAAACAGGCCACAAAAATAAACTTTTTTTCTTGAAAATTTATCTCAATGAGTTATTACCCTTCATCCTAAATGTTATCTTAATAGGTAATCTTTGTTTTAAAACCACCTATGTGACTTATCAATTATATCCTGCACTAGTGCACTTTTCACAATAATACAATATATATCCAACATATCTACTGCATAAATATTCTCTGACATCTCTTACCTAAATGATTTTACAAACTTACACTGCGTAGTGAAATGTAAACCTAGCAATCTGATGTCAGGTTATTTTTGGAATAATCCACACGACCATGGAGGATTTGTGAGAAAACGATTTTGAAATATTCTGGAGGCATGAGCGTGATACTCACCCCACCCAGGTGTAAAAGGGGTACCAACCTTGTGTTGGGGGTTAACCCTGCAAATAGACTGGTGTCCTATCCAGGGGGGAGTCTATGACTCTCGGTCGCTTAACGCCACAGAAACCGGGTTAAGCACCGGCCTGATGCATGAGCCTTAGGCTCGTGACAGACTTTAACTTTATGAGCGTGATTGCAATGTTTTAGCGCTTAGTTGAAATATTTGTGTGTTGCTGATACTTGTATGTGTGTTCAAAATATTATCCACAGTAAAAGGAGGGAACTGTAAGAGGCGTTTAAGGCTGAGAAGACGATCTGAATGTGTCAGCCTGAGTTTGAACTGTGTGTGTGATTGAAGTGTGGAGCACAGTTCATGACACCTATTAACAACAAACTGTACAATTGATTGTTATGTGTAAGTACTTACTAGAAAATGTTTCCAGTGTTTTATATTATGTGTTCTTTTCATCATCTCAGTACCAAACACTATAAATCAGGACCATGGCAAGAATAACATAGGCAAGTGTTTCCACTATCGTATAAAAAATATATGGCAAAACGGTTGAATAAAAGAATGTAACTATTTACACACACCCTAGCTGAAAAACTAAATTCAAAACCTAGTATTAAATACTGTACCACAACAAACTCGTATTCATCTTCCGAAACAACGACTTTATCTTGAAAACTTTCCATAATTTCTAAAAAGTAATTTCTAGTTGATATACTTTTAAAAGAAGAATCCTTTAACACTGTTATAGATTAAGAGTAAGAATAAATATTCACAACCATGTAGCATGGTCCATGAAGTATAAACGACACATATCGGAGTATTCTGTGTGACAAAAATCCGTGTTCAGATTCTCTACTCTCCCATGCAAAACAAAATTGCTGGAATGTTGATGTCCTATTGCACGTCTTTGGGGATAAAATGCTGATTATCTATCCTGCTTATACCTGAGCACATACCTGTCACAGAGTGAACCACACACACACACACACACACAGAAACAAAAAACCAAACAAGAAAAAAAGTACACACACACACACATAACCTAGAGTAAAATAGAACACTAAATTCAAAATACTCTAAATAGTAATTAAAAAAAAAAACCCCAAAAACCCAAAATTAAGAAAACGGAAGTTTCTGAGTGAGACTAAAGAGAAGATAATCACAAACCAACAGAATGAACAGTGACACACATGCAGCAAAGAGGGATAACCAAAACAGCTAAGTTAAAAAAAAAAAAAAAAAAAAAAAAAATTTTTTTTTAAAAAGCTAAGTTAATTAAAGTGAAACATAATCGATGTTGAAGTTGATGGCACATTTAAATAGTGTAACTCCTCTCCATTCCCCCCCCTTCCCCCCCCCCAAATGAGCAAATAGAGCTATAACAGTACAGCTATATATATTTTTTGTCTTTTTGTTCTCTGGCTCTCTAAATTTACCCTCTGCCAAAAAATATCTTGCGCAAAAAAAAAAAGATGTTTTGAGCATTTGCAGGAACTGGTAAAGCAAGAATATCAAAATAGATTTTGAGACAGAAAGTTCACGCACTCATCTTCAGCATGGCACAAGTCAGTTCTGAAACTGCTAAGGAATGAGGGAGGGGTGACACACCAAAATCTTTCTGGTTGAATATCATGAACCAAAAAGTTACCCAGGATCTTAAAACATGGCGATTCATTAATGAAGATTATATATATCTAGGCTGCCTAAGAAGCATTGCAACCTGTTATAATAACATAACAAACTGATAAGTTTTCGTATGCAAATTATACTAACAACCACCACAAAGCATGAAAAACAAAAACTAAACAACCGTCTAAAAAGAAACAACCCAAGCAAACAAAAAAGTAAACATAACCCCACAAACGAAAATAAAATGTTAAGAAACTGAGATTCACACACAGAAAGCATAAAATCTTGATACAGCAATCCATGTCTTCTATGCTTTGATCTATATCCACCTGGATGAAGTTTCCTGACTTTGGGGGTTAGTATTTTCCAATAAAACTTTTCCCGATCTACTGACGTCAATAGCTTTTTCAAAATGAAACTTACTTTCAAAAAGTGTTGAACAAATACTGAGTGAAATTTTACATATTTTACGGTTAGCATATGTTCGGAACAAAAGGTGTAAAAAACAAAAATTAAAGATATCTTGCACTTACCAAGAATCTGTCAGATATATCAATAAAAATGTTCAGATCATATCTTGCTAAAATTAATGACTATACCTTTTGCCCCAAAAACAGATGTGGCTACTTATAAATGGTGAAATGTACAGATATCTTGTATTGAAAAACAAATAACAAAACAACAACAAACAAACACACAAACAAACCTGCAAAATATTCTCATATAATGTTACTGCTCTAACAAATCATAGGAACTGACAAAATGGCCTCCATGTTATTCTAATTCATGTATGTTCATGATGAATGAATATCAGTTGGTGCATCAAAAAATGGTCATGGTATATTCTCCAACAGATGAAAAAAGAATTTCGTTACACTGTCAGAATGTGTATGATGGTAAGCTAGAAGGAAGATAAATATATTTGATAAAAAGATGTACACCTGTCTACACAGGTAAAAATGTATCCATATTGGTGGTTTTTCTTATATCTATCTTGTACACTTATTTATAGATATATAGATGCACATGTAGACATTCATACTCACACACACACACACACTATGGTATAATCTTTGAAAATGCTGCAGTTTAAAAAAAAACAAAAAAACAATAAAGATAAACTGACTAGTCAACGATTACTTGATACAAATTTTTAAAAAAAGTACAAGGTCTACGATTATCTCCTTTGGATTGCAAATTAAGGGTTGACATTTATCTTTTTAGATTGCAGATGAAAAAATAATGATTATCTTTATCTTAAATAGCAAATCAAAAATTTAACCTATCATCTTAAAATTGCACAATAAAGATGAAAAATCATTATCTTTGAACTGCAAAAAAATCTTGATGGCAAGTACAAAGGTCACTTCATAAACATACATAGATATATATACCTCCCTTGGTTAAACCACAAAAAAAAGAAAACAAAATTTTCTTTCTTTTTTCTTCTGAACATTTCATATGACTACACACAAAATAAACCCTGCTGGTTATTTCAACGCAAACCAAACACGAACATGGTATATTTCTTTCACTCAAGACATGCCTTACAAAAACCAATCTGAAAAAAAAGTAATTCACAGACTATTTTTCCTTTCACACAAAACACTTTAGCTAAATAAAACGATATGTCTACCAATGGGCTTATTTCTTGATTCTTAGTAATTTTGTTCCATACTCTCTCTCTCTCTCTCTCTCTCTATATTTCTATATATTTTTTTCAAAATGTTTTTCATAAAATATCTACTTTTTGTAATATTGGTCACTATTACATCATTTTAAAAAAATGTCCACGGAATGATATTTTTTTTGGTTGCAAATGAAAAAAAACAACCTTCTCGCTATCTTCAACAAATTGAAATCAGTTGGTCTTGAGAATTATTTATAACATGGAATCCTTGTCTTTGAAAAGTGAACAACAAAAAAAATATAGCATTTCTGAATGTTCACTGAGCAGAATCTCTGAGCTCTCTTTGGTATCAGTATGTGGCTTTATCAAATAACTAAATCATTTTTGACTGGTCAGTTAGGTAGTAAGAAAGGAATGCTGCTTTCCAATTGGTCGTTAGGGAAGAAGGAATACTGCTGTTTAACTGGTCAGTTAGTTTGAACTGAAAGAATGTTACATGATCTACACATCTGATTGGTCAATTAGTAAGAATGGACACTGTACTGTCTTTCATTGGTTAGTTATTTAGAGTGGAATGAAAACTGGCTTTTGAACGGTTAGTTGAAGTGGAAGGAATAATGCTTTCTGATTGTTTATTAGATGGAAAAACCCCCCACCTAATTCCAGATTGGTCACTTACTTAATTAGAAAGACTGGTGCTTTCTGATTGGGTATTAAGACATTGTTGCTTCATTCGGTCAGTTTGTTGGAATAAACATGGCTTTTGATTGGTCCATTACCCAAGAGTTAAAGCAATACTGTTATGTGATTAGTCAGTTAGTTAAGCTAAGGCAATAAATACTACAACAACCGATAATGTCAATGGTGGAGAGTATGCACTGTAGGGCTTCCCTTTTGTAAGTGGATATTTTGCTACATTTAATGTCTGCCTAAGCTACAGTAAAAAACCCAACAAGAAACAAACCACATTATTGTAAACATAATGCAAAAGACGTCTTTACTTCCTTCTTACTACATGTCAAGCTTTTGTGTACTGCGAACATGCATATGTGTGCGCACACATACGCATACACATGCATGCATGTACACACACACACACATATACAAACACTCACACACACTCCTCATGCATACATACACACACATACATACAATACACTCTGGTGTGCTAACCTAAATTCACTGACACATAAAGAGATTAATTGATAATCTATTTAAAAAAAAAAAAAGGCAAATCTGATCTTTTACTTTACACACCCATCAGCAGTAGAGCAACAAATATTCAATAACCAACACATGTATCAAACAACACATTAACTTACAATATTTGACAGCAAACAACACATTGACCAAACAACACATTAACTTACATATATTTGACAGCAAACAACACACTAACCAAACAACATATTCTCCAACAAATATCTGACAGTAAAAGAACACATTTACAACCATAACAGGACTTGACAGTAGTAATCAACACATTTACACATCAACACATTTACTTACAACACACAAAAACCACACAGAGAACTGATACACACAAACATGCTGATGTTGTCACCACTAACAACCCTATCACTATCATTGCACCTCTTCAACATTCTGCACAAATATTTCTCAATTGTTCACATATAAATGATAGTAGTTTCATCCCCAAATTATTTCCAAAACATATAAGCAACAGAGCTAAGAAAAGAATTAATGAACACAACATAAAAAAAACACCAACAAAAAACCACAGCAAAACAACAAAGCTTCACAAAAAAATGGCAAAAGAAAATTAATTAAGCATTCAATATCAGAAAGTCAATGCAAAAGTACTGCTGCACAAAAAATGAAATACAGAAACCCAAAAACACAACAAAGTTTTTTTTTGTTGGAAAATAAACGAAAATCAACATTCAGTTTCTAAAAAAAAACCACAATGCAGAAATATAACATGAACTACTCCAGTGTTAAGTCTTGAAATATAACCAACATCCTGAAAAAAAAACCCTAACTCCCAAGCAAATAAAAAAAACCCCAAAAACTTAACACCAAAATCCCGATTAAAAAAAAAAAAAAGCATACTCAAAATCTTTGCATATAAGAAGACAATAAGAACAGAACATAACAAACGAACAGCTGAGTCAGTTGGTGAACTTTGTCACTGACATCTGCAGGTGGCTGTTTCCCCTGGGACTGTGCCCAGCCACACAGTAGATGCACACATCAACTGCGCATAATCCTGGCAATACATCAACAATCTCTTACACAGATTAATGACACCAACCAAACAGTGACCAAAAAAATAGCTAACTTTAAGCTTTTAAGTATCATCAGGCATCTCAGTTTTCCTGGGACCCCCCCCCCCCCCCCCAAAAAAAAAACAACAAACAACCCAAAAAAACAACAAAAAAACAACCCACAAACAAACAAAAAAAGAACATAAAACAGAAAGAATAAATTAAAAGATTCCTGGGAGAGTTTCGCACATAAAATGAATCCCCCTTTTCTCCACCCCCCCCCCCCACTCAATAAAAAACAAACAAAAAGCAAAAAAAAAACAGGTGGGAAGATTCACTTGTAGGGATTTAAAAAATGAGGGTGTGGGGTAGAAGATGCGTGATACACTTACAATCCCCCCAAACTTTTTTTTTATAATTTAATGTGCACAGACTCAATTACAAGCCTCACTAGCCCAAGCTAAGTCTGCATGAATGGAGGAATCTGGTAAAATAGCTCTTCAGGGAAGTCCCCCAATAAATAATAACAAGGAGCTGAGGAAAAGGAGGAAGATGAGCACCCATACAGCTCCAATAATGAATGACAATTTTATTTAAAAATTTTTTGGGATAAATATGAATTTAGAAATACATTCAGAAATGGAGGTGGGGGGGTGGGAAAGGAAATCTTGAAATGCCTGACCATACCCTCACAAATTCAAAAGTTAATAAAAATTCATCATTAACAAAAACAAAACAACACAACAAAATCCCCCAACCTTTGGCCCCAAAGACACAAGCGTTGATGAACTCAAGTGTATGGAATACTCTCTGTCAGACTTGGTTCCATATCTTATCCACGAGAAATCTTGCCTACAAAATTAACATAACCAGAACACAAGCGTCTCCTGCATTGTATCTAAGAACATGATTTGCATGTTAACACATCAGCCTAGCTGGTTCAAACATAAAGAGTTGTGTACATTTGTATACAAAATAAAAACGGAAAACGTTAACACAACTAAAGATGTAACACGCGCTTATCAGAGGCTTCTTTCCCTGTGTACTGTGCAAAATTTAGTGTAGCAGCGCCGCAGCGCACACACACACACACATCACACATAACCACCCTGGAAACGAATACAGCTGAAAGTACCCCTAAGCAACATGAGTAAAGCAAATAAAATGTGCAGTGAACTCTAAACGGTTAACAGTTAAAAGTAGCCCACCCCAAAAATTGACAGCAACAAACTTCACACCCAGAGCTACACTGAACTGAAAAACGCAAGAAACTGAAACCCATAAAAAACATTGGCAGAGATTGCATATAGAACCATAGCCATAAAATCAAGCAACAAACAACAATATCAACTGATCTAGTGACCATTTTTTTTTTTTTTTTTTTTTTTTTTTTCTAAAAAAGGACAAAAAAAAAAAATGGCAAGAAAACTAAGCAACACAACAACAATAGCACTGACAGAAAATTAGACACAATTTAGGTAAATTGTAAGTAAATAAAAAAAAAAAAAAAAAAGTGGGAAAACTTAGCAACAAGACAGACTGAATATTAGACATGGTAAAAGTGAACTCCCAAGTTTAAAATAAAAGCGGGAAAACTTAGCGACAACATTGACATAATATCAAACATTATATAAGTTAAAAAAAAAGGTTAGAAAACTTAGCAATGGCTTTGACAGAATATTAGACACAGTATCATTAACTCCAATTTTTTTTTATTATATAAAAAAAAGGCGGGAAAACTTTGCAATGACACTGAAAAAATATCAAGATGCTACATCAACTCTTCAAAAAAAAATAAAGGGCAGGAAAAAATACCAACGACACTGACTGAATATCAGACATATAAATTGACTTTACACACACACACACACACACACACATACACACACACACACAGAGGCAACTTTAGCAATAACATCGACAGCACATCAGATACAGTTGACGAATCATCTCTAAGTACTACCTCTATCACCACCACACTTCCGTCTACAACAGTAAGGGAGCTAACCATCACAGTCTATGCGCAGCAAGCACAGAAAGACGGCAGTGGCCACTAACAACAACAGCTGCAAAACAACCTAACCCAGTAACGGGCCAAACCAACACCGTGGATGAAACCGACTCCAGGACAGAAATCTGATCCAAAAACCAGACCCCAAAAATACTCCTACCCCCTTAAAAAAATAAAAAAGCACAAAGAAAGGGGCCTAAGGTCTTACAGATCTTTGAAAACATTTAAATTCATCATGTACAGGCGTGTGTGTCTTCGATTTAATGTCTATCCACTGGAAAGTGATTTTTAGACAACCATGTACAGGTCAGAGGGGTAGGATACGTCAGAATTGACATGAAATACGTCTGTTCTTTCGGATCAGATTTTGTTCAAGAGTTTGTTTTTTTCCCCCCTAAACTTTACAGATGGAACTAAACAAAATTTATTCGTAACCCTTAGAGGATTGGTAATTTACTTATTTATTCATTCATTTATTTATTCATATCGAGGATAATAGTAGGGGACAGAGTGTAAGCCCTCTCAGTAGAACTAGCGTAGTAACAACTTGCTTTTTGTTGTTTTCAATCATATCCTTAAATTTTTTTTCTTTTTTCTAAGGATCTTGACAAGGGGTGAACATAGGCTTTCTCTACAACACCAGTACGCATCAATTTTTGAGTGGGTTTTTTTTCTTCCTTACATACTTTCAAAGTTTTTCTTTTCCTTTATTAAGTACTGAAACCAACATTGTTTACTATTTTATAAAGATTTTGTTCTGGATTTTGTTGACAAGAATGACATAAATTTTGGTGACTGAGTGTGTCTTCGATATTACACCTGTCCCCTTAGAGATATCAGGTGGACAGAAATATCAACTTGCACATTTTAGGAGCCTTTGGAAATGATGTAAATATCATTCATATGTGAAGGAAAATTGAAGATTAAGAAATGGAGGAGATGAGTAAAGAGTCTGTTGAAATTCACAAATTCACTTGCTTGACAACATAGCTATTTAATACATTGGTCAAACCAATTCACTTGCTTGACAACATAGCTATTTAGTACATTGGTCAAACCCTGGGTTCCTGTTATAGATAGAGTACATCAAAGTGTGCGTCTGCATCAACTGTGAGCACGAACTTGCAACTTTGTGCTGAGTGTGCGTTTTCCCTACAGCTCAAAGTTAATGCCCTCAGTACAGATTCTACTTTTCCTCCTACATTTCTCAATTTTGATGTCCATTCCTCTCCATCCCTTTCAGATTTTTTTTCCCCCAATGATATTATTCAAAGTCTCATTGCTATGGGATATGACTAGAAATAATTTTGAATGGAACTGTAAGTGCTTTATTTTACTATAAACAATTATAAATGGTTTTTTGGTTAGGGTTTTTTGGGAGGAGGGGAAGGGGTACAAAGTTTCATCTGATGACAAATAATCACAAGTAATCTCAGGCTACGCCTACTACCAATGCGCCACCGAGGACACAACATACGAAACAGAGTAAGCAGGGTGGGGGTATTAAACCACTTTGATCGTAACACACATGGACCAAAAAAAAAAGCGTTTGTAAAAAAAATACCATCATTAGTGAATTGAGAACAATCTGCAGCATGGGTGAAACCAGTGAACGGGCGTGAGTAAGTTATAATTAATTGAAGCTAGCTTTTGTGCTACACAACGAGATTATCAAAGTGAGTTTTGTTCACAACACTTAGGATTTTTCTGTCCGTCCCACCAATCGTAGTTTTCCCCCGATTCCGAATTTAGTCGCAGTCGCTGCAATGCTAGTTCCTTGGTTGTGGATTTATTTCTGTGGAGGCTCTAGACATCGCTAGTTTCATTTTCTTTCTGGTGTTCAGGAGTTATTTGCTGTCCTGTCTAGGCGTTGGCGGTTTTCTCGTCTGATGGCGGTTTTGTTTCCACGGCTGGCGTTGTCTCCCCTGTGGACTCTTTTGCAGGGGCCTCTGCCTCCTTCTTCTCGCCTGCTGCTTCCGTTGCCTGAATACAGGAATGCACACAGATTTAGTCATGTAGATACTTGCACACCCCATGCATGCATGCGTACAATTACGCATACATCACACATACATATGGATGCATGAACGCAAACACAAACACACATACATGCATGCATACACACACACAACTCCCCCCCCCCCTCCCCACACACACACACAGACAGACACAAACACACATACATGCACACAGATTCCATTATCCTCGATATAAAATATAAAAGAAGAAAAAAAAACCCATAAATAAATAGACACACACACACAACACAGCACACACACAACACCCTCCCCCACCCCCCCCCTACACTTTATCATAAATTCTGCCATTCTCAATTCGCTGACTGCCCCAATAATTTAATCTTCTTCATCAGGAGAAAAAAACTCCACAAAAACAAAAGAAGGAAAGACGAACAACAACAACAAAAAAACCACCAAAAAAAACCAAAAGGAAAGACAGACCACTTCAATGGGCAGTTTCTCCTCTTTGTCCTCTGGCTCCAGCTCTTTCTTCTCCTCCGTCTTCTCTCCGTCTCCTTCGTCTGTTCCGTCTTTCCCGGCTTCCTCCGCTTCTTTGTCCACCTCGTTCTCCGTGCGGAGAGTGCTGAACACAGGTCAGACACGGAGTAAGAATTGACACAGCGTAAGATCAATTCTAAAATTCTTAAGATATACCATCCCAAATTTAACCCTCTTGCATTCGGATTCTCGGAACACAAATTGCCCCTAGATTTCGTATCCCATCACAAAATCAGGTCAGGCACACATGCTCCCTCACTTTTTCTTCCTTCTAAGTGCATACCATTTGCTACAATTACTTCCAGACTCTCAGCAGGATTAGTACCTCTTGCCTGAGAGAGCTTTGACATGTGGTAGCAATTAGTGATGGTCACTGCCTGATGGAAAACTACTGTGTGTAAATCCCGGCACATCCCGGTTCAGGACTAAAAGGGTTAAGAAATACCAATCCAATCTAAAATGTTCAGAAATACCAATCTAAAACTTTAAGAAATACTAACCAAATTGAAAATTTTCAGAAATATCAATCAAACGTTAAAAAAATACCAATCTAATCAAGATTTTAAGAAATAGTAATCAAACATTCCAAAAACTATCAACCTAATCCAAAAATTTACGACATACCAATCTAAAATTTAAAATAACCAAATCAAAAATTTTCAGAAATACCAATCAAATTAAAAAGAAATTCCAACCCCAAATTTTCAGATTTACCACTATGATCCAGAATTTTAAGAAATACCAATCCAGATTATTTAAAGAAATATCACTCCAATCGAACATGTTAAAAAAAACCCAACCCAATGCAAAATTCTAAGAAATAGTGATCCAAAATTTTTTTAATAAATATTAATCCAAACCTAGTTTTCAATACCAACATTTTCAGAAATACCATTCCAAATCAAAATCTAAAGAAATCCCAATCCAATGATAATGTTTACAGCTCTACAGACCAGAGAGGCCATGTCATATGAGGGTTGTCACTTCATTATCAAACTATTTGAAAACGACTGATTCCAAAGGCTTCCTAATGTGTAAGGTGTTGGTGTCCCATAACCTATGTGGTCATTGGGGAGTGAGGCATATGAGGCCTCAGCTTTTCTAGGGGCCAGAATATTGAGGGCGGCGTCCATCTCCTCTCCCTCACTACTTTTACCTTCCCTGACCCTAAAGAGGGCAGGTACCCATATACAGCTGAGTGAACTGGGGGACTGTACTGAAGCCAAGGCACACACAAATGGTAATCCATCCAGTTGGCAACAATGCTCAATGCTGCTTACTTAACCTTAGCTTGGGGAAAGTGAGTGCGCTGACCACTGAGCTGTCCTGTCCCTAATGTGAAAGATCTCACCTAAACAGTGGATATCTTCTCTTTCCTCTGTGATAGGTTCACCAACTGTAACTTGAAGATCTGTTACAGGAGGGATTTTTGATGAGCAACCGTTTTCTCACGATCACTACTGGGAATAATGTCTAAACAAAGTCACCAGCCTGGTATGTGTAAAACAAGACCCCACCTCACCCCCAAAAAAACCCCCCAACAACACCCCCCCCCCCCCCAACCCCCTCTCCCCAAAATAAAAACAAAAACCAAGAACTGATAAAGAGTTTGACCTGGACTAATATTAAAAAAAAAACGGTTTGTATCTTGTCTACATACGTCAAGAGCAGACATCTTAAATCAATATACCAGGAAAACTTAACCCTTATCCCCCTGCTGCACCCATCAGCGCCCCTTTATAACGTAACCCTGTAGCGCCTATAAGCGCCCTCAGTTTTTTGTGTATTGACTATTGAAAGTTGTAAAAATGACTTCCCTTTGACACAAGTTTCACAGTGAATGAACCGTGTGACCCCAGGGGTATAAGGGTTAACTACCACAAACACTACTCACTCCTCTTTGTCTTTCCCAAGCAGTTTGGTGGCAGCTTCATCTCTGAAAACGAGCGAGCACATGTAAAATTTGAAACAAAGGAGTTACTTTTGCTTGCTTGGTCTTGTTTGTTTGTCTGTGTATTTGTGGGGTCTTTCCTTGACATGATTTTGTTAACAACAACAACAACAACAACAGCAACAACAATAGATTTAGGTTTTATTTATTTTATTTATTCTTTTATATCGAGGATAATGGAATAAGCACTCATGTGCTTTTTTTTTTACATCCAGTCCCCGTGTGTATGCAGTTTTTGTAAATCATGTCATCTGTTCCCACTGGCACACGATGGCCTACTCTTACAAAAAGCGGAACAGGATTTAATGAGTGTGCAAGGTGTTCTGTGTGTGTTAACACTCGGGGCCTCGGTTTATAGTCTCATCCAAAGGACTTATAATGATTATAATCCGAAGGTTATAATGCTTAACATACTAGGTTAAAATGCTTATCTTCTTCTTGCTTGTTCATTTGTTTATACTTGAGGTATATCCATTATAAATTTTTGTTAAAAGTCTTGCATCGTTTACTCATCTTCTTGTTTGTTTTTTTCATATGTATCCAGTATTGGCGTTGACCTCTGTCAGTCAGGTTTGATCGTGGGTGTACATCCTGTCTGGGTTTTTTTTGTTCCTCAGCTAGAGCTCCAAGGTTCAACAATGGAGAGATTTTTGCGTGTGCCACCGTTCCCCCTCCCCATTTAGGTAGCCACATTTTGACTTTGGGGATGTCCTGTCGGTCTGACTTTGGCATCATCATCCGTGGTTGCAGAGACAGATACAGGTCTATCATATGATTGTGTAAAAGTCTTGTATTACTTGCTTGTCTTATTTTCTTTTCCTGTGTTGTAGGAGTAGGAGTAGTAGGAGTAGTAGTAGTAGTAAGTAGTAGTAGTAGTAGTAGTAGTAGTAGTAGTAGTAGTAGTAGTAGTATAGTAGCAGCAGCAGCAGCAGCAGTAGTAGCAGTAGCAGTAGTAGTAGTAATAGGAGGAGGAGGAGTAGTAGTAGCAGCAGCAGTAGCAGCAGCAGCAGTAGTAGCAGCAGCATTTTCAAGGAACACCTACCCATTTTCAAGGAACACCTACCCATCTTCAAACAACACCTACCCATCTTCAAACAACACCTACCCATCTTCAAACAACACCTACCCATCTTCAAACAACCCTACCCATCTTCAAACAACACCTACTCATCTTCAAACAACACCTACCCATCTTAAAAAGGACACCTCATGGGACACATACCCAACTTTAAGGGACACCTACCTGTTTTCAGTGACACCCACCCATGTTCTGGGACAACTACCCATCTTCACTGGAGACAGCTACCCGTCTTCAGGGGACACCTACCCATTTTCAAGAGACACCCACCCATCCTCTGGGACACCTACCTATTTTCAAGGGACACTCATCTACAAGGGACACCTATCCATCTTCAGGGACACCTACCTGTCTTCAAAGAACACCTACCTGTCTTCAAGGAACACTACATGTCTTCAAGGAACACTACCTGTCTTCAAGGAACACTACCTGTCTTCAAGGAACACTACCTGTCTTCAAGGAACACTACCTGTCTTCAAGGGACATCTACCTGTCTTCAAGGAACACCTACCTATTTTCAGGGGACACCTACCCGTCTTCACAGGACATCTCAGGGGACACCTACCTGTCTTTAATGGGGAACACCAACCTGTTTTCAAGGGACACCTACCCATGTTGAAAGAACACTTACCCATTTTCTGGAGACTCCTCAGGGACACCTTACCTACCTGTCTCCTTGGGACATCTACCCAACTTCAAAGGACACCTACCCAACTTCAAAGGACACCTACCCAAATTCAAAGGATACCCACCCGTCTTAAGGGAACGCCTACCCATCCTCCAGGCCACACATACCCAACTTAAGGGGACATCTACCCAACTTCAAAGGACACCTACCTGTCTTAAGGGACACTTACCCATTTTGAAGGGACACTTACCCATCTTTAGGGACACCTACCCATCTTTAGGGGACACTTACCCATCTTTAGGGGACACTTACCCATCTTGAAGGGACACTTATCATTCTGGAAGGACACATACCCATCTTAAGGGGACATCTACCCAACTTCAAAGAACACCTACCCATCCTTCAGACCACACCTACCCGTCTTCAAGGGACACCTACCCGTTTTCACAGGACTTTTCAGGGACACCTACCCATCCTGAAAGAACACTTACCCATTTTCAGGTAACACCTCAGGGGACACCTACCCGTCTCCTTGGGATATCTACCCAAATTCAAAGGACACCTACCCGTCTTTAGGGGGCACATACCCATTTTCAGACCACACCTACCCGTCTTCAGGGAACACCTACCTGTCTTGAAGGGTCACCTACCCGTCTTGAAGGGACACCTACCCGTCTTCAGGGAACACCTACCCGTCTTGAAGGGACACCTACCTGTCTTGAAGGGACACCTACCTGTCTTGAAGGGTCACCTACCTGTCTTGAAGGGTCACCTACCCGTCTTGAAGGGGTCACCTACCCGTCTTCAGGGAACACCTACCCGTCTTGAAGGAACACCTACCCGTCTTGAAGGGACACCTACCCGTCTTGAAGGGTCACATACCCGTCTTGAAGGGACACCTACCCGCCTTGAAGGACACCTACCCGCCTTGAAGGGACACCTACCCGCCTTGAAGGGACACCTACCCGCCTTGAAGGGACACCTACCCGTCTTGAAGGGACACCTACCCGTCTTGAAGGGACACCTACCCGTCTTGAAGGGACACCTACCCGTCTTGAAGGGACACCTACCCATCTTCAGGGAACACCTACCCGTCTTGAAGGACACCTACCCGTCTTGAAGGGACACCTACCTGGCTTGAAGGGACACCTACCCGTCTTGAAGGGACACCTACCTGTCTTGAAGGGACACCTACCCGTCTTGAGGGACACCTACCCGTCTTGAGGGACACCTACCTGTCTTGAGGGGACACCTACCTGTCTTGAGGGGACACCTACCTGTCTTGAGGGGAAAACTCAGGAGACACCTACCCATCTTCAGAGAACACCTACCCATCTTCAGACCACACCTACCCGTCTTCAGACCACACCTACCCATCTCAAGGGACACCTACCCATTTTCAGGGTACACCAACCTACTTTCAAGGGACACTCATCTACAGGGGACACCCACCCATCTTCAAAAGAAAACGTACCTGTCTTCAGGGAAAAACTCAGGGGACACCTACCTGTATTCATACCACACCTACTCGTTTTCAAGGGGCACCTACCCGTCTTGAAAGAACACTTACCCATTTTCAGGAGACTCCCAAGGAGACGGGTAGGTGTCCCTTCAAGACAGGTAGGTGTCCCTTCAAGACAGGTAGGTGTCCCTTCAAGACAGGTAGGTGTCCCTTCAAGACCCGTCTCCTTGGGACATCTACCCCAACTTCAAAGGACACCTACCCATCCTTCAGGGGACACCTCTGGGGACACCTACCCGTCTCCTTGGGACATCTACCCCAACTTCAAAGGACACCTACCCATCCTTCAGGGGACACCTCTGGGGACACCTACCCGTCTCCTTGGGACATCTACCCCAACTTCAAAGAACACCTACCCTTCTTCAGACCACACCTATCTGTCTTCAGACCACATCTACCTACCCGTCTTCAGGGGACTTGCTGGATCCGGCAGCCCCCTCGTCCTTGCGGCCCAGCAGTCTGCTGAGGGTCCAGATGATGCCGCACTGCTTGGTTTTGAAGAAGGCGGCGTCCACCGCCACAGCCACCAGCAGCAGAATCACCACGATCAGCGCGACCACGCCTCCCGCCCCCAGTGCTGGTCCGTCTGCTTTTTGGGTTGGTTTTT
>CM060339.1:21194696-21242196 GCA_030674155.1 Stramonita haemastoma
ACTGCATACACAGGGACTGGATGTAAAAAAGCACAAGAGTGCTTATTCATTATCCTCGATATAAAAGAATAAATGATATAATAATAAAATAATAATATAAATAATAATAAAATAATAATAATAGAGGTCGTTGGAGGGGCGTTGTGGTGGTCACAAACCCTGGGCGGGTGTCTCACTCAGTCTGGCTCGGGACTGGATGTAAAAAAGCACATGGGTGCTTATTCATTATCCTCGAAATGAAAGAATTTGATTTGATTTGATTTGGCTCCACGACTGAGCTATTACTGTTGTTCAGTAGGGGGCATAGTAGGTAGTGTGCTGTGTATGTTAGCTCAGAACAGGCACCACTGAACACTGCCACAGTGACCCAGCAGAAGTGCAGGGCCCCTCTGGCTGGTGGCCCTAGGAGCTATGATGATACATCACTTGACACTTTCCACACAGAGGTCAGTTACTACTGCATGTCATACACCAATAAGACGGTTCTGCTTTTTTCTTGATGCGTAACCGACATTGTGTTTTTTCTCTTCTAAGCATATGATTGATAATAGAGATGATAATGTATGCATTCTGATGTACAAATATAGAGTGGGTGATATTTCACTTGATAGAATATTAACTAACAGTTGCATGCAGGAAAAAAAAAAAAAAGAGTAGGCGCAGCACTGGTGGCGACGCGCTCCCTCCCGCCTGAATTTCACACAGAGAAATCTGCTGTGACATAAAGTGGTACAAAATACAAATCTTGTTGGTCGGCATACATTGTGTCCTGCGTCAATAGTGATTTGTCTTGGTATATAAAAAAAGTGTGATGGTCTGTATGCTTCAATCACACACAGCAAAGCATTCACATATTCATATGTCAAAGGATGGACTTTTCTTTTCACCCGATCCTTGGCTTCAACTCTGAGGTTCACCAATGGCGAGACTTTTGTGTATGCCTCCGTTTATGACCACCATTAAGGCAGCTGCATTCCAACTTCGGGGATGATGTCTAAATGCGACACCAATGTGCATGCCTCACATACACACAGAGTGTGTGTTTATTTATTTTATTTATTCTTTTATATTAAGGATAATAGAATAAGCACTCGTGTGCTTTTTATTCATCCAGTCCCTGTATGTATGCAGTTTTCTAAATGTCATCTGTTCCCACTGGCAAATGATGGCCTACTCTTACGAAAAGCGGGACAGGACTTTTATCGTGTGCACATGATGTTCTGCATGCCTGCGTGTGTGTAATTTGATTCACAAACAACCACTAATACATCATTTCTCTCTCTCTCTCTCTCTCTCCAAAAAAAACAAAACAAAAAAATCCAGCAATTTCAACTTAGTTGTTGTTGGCTGCTTCATGTGTTATCAAGTGCCCACACTCCTGCTTCCTTGATGCTCAATCCAACCACATCACACACACACACTCTCTCTTTCACACACACACACAGATCCACACACAGAAACACACACACAGGCACAGACACAGACACACAACACACACAGACACACACACTCTCTCTCTCTCTCACACATACACATGCAGACACACACACACACACACACACACTCTCTCTCCTCTCCTCTCCACACATACACACGCAGACACACACACATCCTCTCTCTCACACATACACACGCACACACACACACACACACACTCTCTCTTCACACATACACACAGCCACACACATCACACACATACACACAACACACACAACACTCCTCTCTCTCACACATACACACGCAGACACACACACACACACACTCTCCTCTCTCACACATACACACACACACACTGTCAAGCCACACACACACACCCACACATACCACCAACACACACACAACACACGCCACACACACACACACACACACACCCACTAGAGCCACACACACACACCACACACACACACAGAGCCACACACACACAACCACACACAAAACACCACACACACACACACACACACACACACACACACACACACACCACAACACACACACCACACACACAGAACACACACACACACAACCACACACACAAGCACACACACACCACACCACAAACACACAGCACACACACACACACACAACACACACACACAGCACCACACACACACACAGACCACACACACAAGACCACACACCACATACAGCCACACACACGACACACACACACACCACACCACACAACACACACACCAAGCCCACACACACACACAGCAACAACAACACACACACACAAGCCACAACACAAGACACACCCCCCCAAGGCCACATTACCAACCCTGCACACACACTGCAGTGTTCAGTACTTAGCTTTTCTCAGACTCAGACGATAGTATGACCAGAATAACACTGGACTGAACACCTGTGTTGTGGTGTGTGTGTGTGTATGTGTTAGTGTGTGTGTGTGTTGTGTGTTGTGTGTGTGTGAGTGTGTGTTGTGGTGTGTGTGTGTGTGTGTTGTATATGGTTGTGTGTGTGTGTGGTGTGTGTGTGTGTGGTGTGTGGTGGGGTGTGTGGGGTGTGTGTGTGTGTGTGTGAGAGAGAGAGAGAGAGAGTGAGAGAGTGAGAGAGAGAGAGAGACAGAGACAGAGACAGAGAGAGAGGCAGAGACAGAGAGAGAGAGAGGCAGAGAGCAGAGACAGAGAGACAGACAGAGAGACAGACAGAGACAGACAAAAAGCAGACACAGATCCAAGCCATTCAGTCCAAGGTGGAATCAAACTCCTCCTCCACAAAAAAGAAAACTTGCACAAAAAAACCAATGACCAAGTCTTTTATTTATGGTTGCAAACTGAATGAGACATGACATGAGTAACAGTGTCCACTGTACATGGGTGATGAACACACACACACACAACACACACCAATGTTAAACAGAGAACCCCAACACACACACACGATAGCGACACAACGAAATTTGTCAAAACATCTACGACCACAACATGTTGCCAAAATACCCAACAGTTTTTGCTAGATGAGAAAGAAAGAGAGAGAGAGAGAGAGAGAGAGAGAGAGGAGAGAGAGAGAGAGAGAGAGAGAGAGGGAGAGAGAGAGAGAGAGGAGGGAGAGGGGGGGGGGGAGAGAGAGAGAGAGAGAGAGAGAGAGAGAGAGAGAGAGAGAGAGAGAGAGAGAGAGAGAGAGAGAGAGAGAGATTTTTTCTTTCTTTATTCAGATTTTTACTTTTAAAATAAGTTTTCATTCCTAAAAATAATGTAGAAAAAAAATCACACTAACAGTACAGAAAAAGCAAAAGAGAATGCAATGATTTTCTTTGCAAAAAAAAAAAAAAAAAAAAAAAAAAAAGCAAATTCAATGCAGAATTGAATTTTGAATTCAAGGCAGGATGCATTTAAAGACAGAATTCTATCCGAGATACAATAAGGTCTAAGAGAGAATTAAAAAAAAAGAAAAAAAAAAAGAATCAAAAATGCATTCTAAAACAGAATGCAATTTTAGACACATTGCAATCTTAGAATGCAAAGATAAAACTGAACAGAATCCAAGACAGAATGCAATTTTTGACAGATTGCAATCTTAGAATGCAAAGATAAAATTGAACAGAATCCGAGACAGAGGCCAATCTGAGAATCCACCCCAACCCAGAATTGAACGCAACCCTAGACAGAATGCAATGAAAGAATTTAACATAATCCAAAGCTGGATACTTAGAATGCATTCCTAGAATGCAAAGACAAAAATGAATGCAATCCAAAACAGGATGCACTCCTGGACAGAATGTAATAACAGAACTGAATGCAACCCAAGGCAGAATGCAATAAAGTCTTAAAAAAAAAATTAACACAAAGACAGAATCGAATGTAATCCTTGACAGAAGGCAATTCTACAGTGAAAAGACAGAATCAAATGCAATACTAGATAGAAGGCAACCTTGAAAAAAAAAACAACAAACAAACCCCAAAACCCAAATTACCCTGCAAAGACAGAATTGAATGAATGTAACCTAACGCAGGGTGCAACCTAAGAATGTCGATTCAGAACTGAAAGCAATCCCAGATAGAATGCAACCCAAGAATGTAAAGTCAGAATTGAATGCATTCTCAAACAGAATGCAAAGACTGAATCCAACACAATTGAAGACAGTATGCAATCCTAGAAATGAAAAGACACAATCGATTGCAATCCCAAACAGAATGCCAAGACAGAATGAATGTAATCCAAAGGCAGATTGCAATCCTAGAAATGAAAAGACAGAACTGAATACAATCACAACAGAATGCAAAGACAGTCTAACTGAATGTAACCCACGGCTGATTGCAATCTTAGAATGAAAAAAAACACAGAACTGAATGCAATCCCACACATGAGAAGGCAAAGCTTTTAGAATGCAACTTCAGACAGAATGCAAAGATAGAATACGAATACAACCTAGTAATAGAGAGGTAGAAAGACAGGACAGTACCATCCTTTTCACTGGATACAAGTGTGTTTGGGATGATGTTGCGAGTGTCGTAACTGTCTAAACTATGCATCTACATGTTACACATCAATTACGACACATCACAAACTACCTGTCAAATAATGAAATGTTGCAAACTGTCTTGGTGTGCATGGCTGTTTACAGAAACAAAGCCTGCCTTTGAATCAGAGTAAATTAACGTGTGCAGATATGGTGCTCTCTGTGTGTTTGTGTGTGTGTGTGTGTGTGTGTGTGTGTGTGTGTGTGTGTGTGTGTGGTGTGTGTGTGTGTGTGTTGTGTGTGTTATGTGTGTGTGTTGTGTGTGTGTGTGTGTGTGTGTGTGTGTGTGTGTGTGTGTGTGTGTGTGTGTGTGTGTGTGTGTGTGTGTGTGTGTGTGTGTTGTGTGTGTGTGTGTGTGTGTGTGTGTGTGTGTGTGTGTGTGTGTGTGTGTGTGTGTGTGTGTGTGTGTGTGTGTGGTGTGTGTGTGTGTTGTGTGTGCACGCACTTGCACAGTAAAACTGCACAGATGTTAAAAAATATTACTTTCATTTCGATCCAAATCTATAAAAAAAATTTACACTGTAAGTAAGAAAAGTGTCATCAGAAACTATCTGGAGGCATCGGTACCCAAAATAAAACATCAGATACATGAAAAGAATCAATTACGATTTTCTTTCCAATAACAAACAACAAAAAAATTGGGATGAAACGTTCTTTCCATCTTTCAAGCAACTACAAAGAAAATATGACCACACGAGAGTCACAGAGAGACAGATATGCTCAAATAGTTAACAGACTAAATGTGAAGCACAAGAGATGTGAAGACTCGGTCAGTGTGAGACCATAATTACTGACTACATATCAGCTACGCATAAGTATTCTGCACTGCCATTTATCCATCAACATTGTAACCATCAGTTCTAAGTATGGCCACGTGTGACACTAATAAACAGTTCAAGTCTACCAACACTAAAAGATCACATTGAAGTCGTGTTCAATAAAACCCAAACATTCAGAGAGTTCTGTCAAAGATGCCATTTTGTTCCAATCTTGAATTTTTTCAGAGAAAAAAAACAAAGAAAAAATGCTGAATTTGCAAGATGGATTGGAAAAAATATCAGAAGAAAACAAAGAAGAGGATAACAATGATGAAGAAGATGACAAAGAAAGAAGATGATGAAGAAGATACTAAAGAGAAGGATGAGAAGAAGGAACTAAAAAAAAAGATGAAAGAAGTAGAAAAAAAAAAAAATGAAGAAGAAGAAGAAGAAGAAGAAGAAGAAGAAGAAGAAGAAGAAAGAAGAAGAAAAGAAGAAGAAAAGAAGTAAACGAGGAGGAAGAAGAAAAGACAGGAAAAAGCATAAGAGAAGAAGAAAAAAAAAAAAAAGAAAAAAAAGAAGAATTAAGCAAATCAACAACAACATAAACAACAAAAAACACAACAACAACAAAAGCCAACTCGTATTTCAATCCCGCACACAACAAAGTGATCAACATGAAAACAGTCACGTCAAATAGACAAAAATAACAAACATTACACATCATGGATGATAAGAAACGAAATTCACAAAAACGCTTCAGATGACAAACATCTTTTTTTTTTTTTTTTGTATTTGTGAATTATAATGGACGCATAATTATACTTGACTATCTGATTACAGCAAATACAATGATAAATTTAAGAATCAACATTGAAAGCTAGACTATAGACACACACACAATCTGCTCTACGATAAAACACGAAGCCTTTTAAGGTGAATTAAAACGAATTTTCAAAAAGGATACTCCTGTCTACTACTCCACTGGTTATGTGATAAAACCTTAAACATGTGCAAGGGTCCATTCGTGCACGTACATGCATGAATGCGTGTACACGCACGCATGCACGCACGCACACACACACAACTCACACATATGCACACTCTCTCCCTTCTCTCTCTTTCTAGACACAAGTTTACACACACACACACACACACACACACACACACACACACACACACACACACATTACACAGGCGCACAGCATACCCAATCTTAAATTAATATGTACAAATCAGAAATATACTTAACGTTCTGAATCTGCTGTATTACGTAAATATTACTGCATACTTCCCAAGCTATACAAGCGCGCATGCACACACACAACACACACAGACCATACACACACACACACACACACACATCACCCTTATACACCGGTCACCGAATATCACACACAGACACACACACACACATCACATATACGCCTTTTTAGTATTAAACACATATTGATAAAGATACCCCCAAAACTGGGGAAGCTCATGAACATGCCACACACACACACACACACACACACAACACACACACACACACACACACTCACCCACACACACACACACACACTCACCACACACACAACCAACCAACACCGCACTCACACACCACACACACCCACACTACACACACACACACACATCATCCACAACACACACAACATGTCACATCACAACATTCTACCGTGTACAGACAGCACACCTGGCATCTTACCTTTCTCTATCTACACTACAGCTAGGCTCCATCTACCAACCTCCCTTACCTTCCATCCTGTCTCCACCACCCACAAACCAACAGCCAAACCACATATACATATCTCCTATCTTCCCAGCAATAAGTGCCCCCTCTCCCCCCCCTCCCCTGAAGGCTGCTCCTGTCCTATCATTTACTGGTCTTGCAGCAACAAACCTTTCTGGAAAACGAAAGGGAAATCACTCAGTAGTTGTTATCATATCCATTCCAATCAAATTCTGTCATTCCATCAAACAGGCCTCATCTATCGTCTCAATCTTTCAACCACTCTCATCTATATCCATTCGTGTAGATTTTCTCCTAGATTTTGTCTGAAATCATCTACCCCACTGACATCATTTTCAATCAGACTTTCTGAAATCATCCATCAGTTCCTATCATCTTCAGTTTGGCTTTCAGAAACTATCCCATCCATTCATGTAATCTTCAGTCAAGATTTCAACAAAAAAAAATATTCACTCGTCTGTTATCATCTTCTGCCAAGTTTTCTGAAACTATCCAGCCATACTTATCAGTTTCAGACAGGCCTTCTAAACCCACATCAACCATCTGTTCGCGTCATCTTCAGCCACGTCAACCCTAAGCCTCTCTAACACATTCTCTACTATCCCTGACAGTGAACACAGTGCTGCCACACCTGACTTGAGAATTCAACACCCACAGACGACAACAAAAACCAAAGAAAAACCCAAAGAAAAACCTTCTATCACTATCAAACTTCACTTGCCTGCAGCGAAACCCAAACTCACAGCTTTAACTTCTCAAGCGACGCAATACAGAAAAAACAACAAACCACACACCACAGCTCACAAATTGAACACCTCTGAGTATTAACTGAACCAAATAAGAAGACGACTATGATGAAGATAATGGCTCAGAAAGGCTATGACGAAGAAAAAACATAAGTCGAGATATAATAATGATTGAAAACAAAATCTGCAAGGAAGAAACAAAACCAAGGACATGGGTCTCTGAAATATATAAACTTGGCAACAAACTGTTTGACAACAAAAAGTAACCTTCCCAAATAATTATGCACTTGATGTGTTGCATACTGGTCCTCTGGTCAGTGTGTAGACTCTCCACAATGACTCTGAGATGGAATTGGAATTGTGTAGAGAACATTGTAATACCCTACCTACACACATCACCTCTATGGCCATCTGACATTGTAACATCCCACTAACACACATCATCTCCATTTTTTTTTTCTCCTCTTTTGGTTGTTGTTATAGTAGTTGCTTGTATTATTTATAGGCATAGTTTATTTTAAAGTTGTTGAAATCATATTAGCAAATTAATGTTGGTGAAATGTTTGTTGTTGTTGTTTTATTTGTTTGTTTGCTTTTTCCCCTTTTCTTTCTTTTGTTGGCTTTATTGTTTGCTAGGGATTTTCTGCTTTGTTTTTTGTTGGTTTTTTTGTTTGTTTTTTTTTGTTTTGGATTTGATTTTTGCTATTGTTTTGATTTTTTTTTTCTTTTCTTTTCTTTAGATAGATGGCTTGATGGAAAAAAGCAGATCGCTGCTTACTCAATGTACCATCTGGAAATAAAAATTTGATTGATTGATTGATTGATTGATTGATTGGCCACCTGACAATGTAACATCCCACTAACACACATCATCTTTCTGGCCGCCTGTGGACCAATGTCATCTGCTCCAGCAGGTCGTCTATGGGTGAAGGACTTTGTCCAGTATCACTCAAAGCGGAAAGATGTTATAAACTGAAGACTGACTGACTGACTTCCTGAAATGACGTCAGATCTGCGGCCTCATGACTTGTGACTGTTTTTTCAGTACTTATATGGCATCTCTGACACTGACATGACATCACCGATGACCTCATCACTGGCCGTGTTCTCTCCAAACTGACCGCACAAATTCAGCCCTGCTTTGTGGCCATCACCGACTGTGACATTTTCAGTGATGGACACGACACCCCGACCTTGTGCCATCCACCATACCTGAATGACATCATCTCTGACCATATGACATCATAACGATGACATTACCATTGACTGTGACACTGTCACTGACCACATGACACCATCACTATGACATCACTACTGACCTTGTGTGTGACAGATCGTGTGACATCAGTAGTGGCCACACATCCTGCTGATGACATGAACTAATACTGTGAGGATAATGCAACGGGGGATGCAGCATGGGATTTCGCTCATGACCTTGATATGGATCAAATCCATTATCTGGCAATGGCAATAACTCGAAACATAAAACACACCACTCCAAACCAACGACATGACTGTACTTGCAACCGAATCCTTCACAACAGAAAATGAACACAACGGATCCCTTCATAACTTAAAAAAAAAAAAAATTAATGTAGACAATAAATTTTTTTTTCTCGAACAGATCAAATCAATTTTGTCACTTTCACTTCTGCAAGGGAGGGGGGCAAAGAACACATACACCCACTAAAGTATTCATCCATCTGCTACAAAACTCAACGACCAATCTGGTCTTCAACCAATCAGAACGCAATTATCCTTCTCAACTCGACAAACATCTCAACTCGACAAGCAATGCAAAAAGACGGAGCCAAGAAATATTGCAAGTAGTACGAACCTGTAATGAATGTTAAACATAAAGCCACCACTTCTCGACACACTGAATAGTTCCATGGACAAAATTGACCACATCAAAAGCTGGATTATGAGCAAACTCAGAGGATTACCCCCCCCAAAAAAAAATTATTTTTGATTAACATAACAGACTGAACTTATTTTGATACTACGGAATAATGTGAACCACAAAGAACAGCACACAAATAAAGCACATAAGAAATATCCATACATGAAGTTTCACCGTAAACGCGCACAAAGAGAATCTAAAAGCTAAACTTTTGTCTAAAATGTTCTGCTAGATGCAGAATCACTAAAAAAACTGTACACACACACAAAAAAGATTTTACAAAAAGAAAAAAAACGAACCAAAATCATGAAGTTAACATATCCACAAAATATACTGATATAAACACATGGCATTTCTTTTCTGTGCACTTCTCGCTTATATGCATGTGCGAACACACACGCACGCGCAGCGCGCACACACACACACACACACAGGCACACAACCATACAGTCATGTACAGACAGAATGTAAAAGAGAAATCACGAAAGGAAGACAGAATAAAAGAGAAAAAGGAGCAGGAGTGACTTTCGTGCAATTTCATGATGCGTAAAATATTTTTTTCTCGACAAACATCTAAAAATTTGTAAAACAGTTTGATAAATGTAACAAGTATAATTAAAAAAAAAAAAAAGGAACCAAAAGCCCGTTTACTAAAAAAATGTGATCAATATAAAAAAAAATCATTATAAAAAATAAGGTTATGATGAAACAAACTTAAAAAAAAAATTAATAAAGACAGGAAAAAATACACATACTTGTTGACAATTTGAATTCCTGTAATCAATGTTTTGATTAAATGATAATAATAATCATAATGAAAATAATATTAATAGTAAAAACAATAATGACAATAATAATGATAATAATATTCACAACAATAATAATGATAAAATCACTATGTACTTCAAACACTTTAAAAAAAAAAAAGTTTTCCTAATACATCAATGGCCCCTCAACAATTCAGTCATCCAAGGGACCCATCTCACCTTGACCGATTTTTCAAAAAGAGATAACCCCTTTGAGTATATCCGTCACCTTAATAAAGTATTGATGAACGGGAACGAATTTCCAAAATCTACCACACATTTGTGTTGATAAAAAAAAAAAATGTACAAAAATAAAATTCAAATTTAAGAAATGCTTTAAAATTTAGAAATTTAAAAAAAAAAAAATTTTTTTTTTCTAACCCCACAATTTTCAAGCAGAGTCTGTGCTCAGAATGAATGTATACGTCCCACCACAAACAGTTTTTTTAGCTTGCAATTTTTCTTCTTTTTCTTGTGCTAATTTTTGTTGTTGTTCCTTGGCTAGAGCTCGGCGGTTCACAAATGGTGATAGAATTTTTGCATATGCAATCGTTTGGGGCTCATCATTAAGGTAGCCGCATTCCAACTTTAGGGATCGGCTTGCAAGTCACCAATGAAGAAATTCACTCAAAATAAACCTCCTTTGCATTCGTCAAAGAGAACAGATCGTTACTGTCCAAAAAAAAGGACCACAAGACTCTGCATGAAAAGTTTTTTCTTCCCCTCTGATATTTACATAATAGACAACAGAAGACTTTGGAAATACCAGGGCAACACTGACACCCCACGCACAAGGGCGCAAGCCGGCCTATCAAGCTTACAGATACTGGAAGCTTCCAGCAAAAATCCCGACAACGTTCCCGAACAAAACAGACAGCAGACACCGGAGTGTGAAAGCTGTGCTCATTGCAGGTCACACCACCTGCTTCATCATCTCTGTGCTCATCATCATCATCATCATCATCATTGTCATTGCAACCCTGGGGGCCGTTATCTTATGTGATGATCAACAACGTGATCCATACAACCCGACATTTGCGACATAAAAAACAGTAATCATTGCATCTAAATCTACACAATCGGTGGTAGGCAAAAAGATCCTTATCAGTCAACGAAACGTGATAATGGCGTGGTTCGAGTAGGAACCATGCTTACCTAGGCTAATTAACGCTAAAGCAATTTATGCGCTTTGAACACATACACAGTACACCGCAGCACAGCGTAAGTAACCTTTTTATTTTTTTGTTGTGACCTACTTTTGTCACTAGCCAGACTTTGCACATGATTCGGTCAATCCATCCACAAAAGCAAGCGTTGTCTAAGCAGCGATCGCTGAAAACTACTATTATGCACAGAAACTGATGACCACAAGTAGACAGAGAGAGAGAGAGAGAGAGAGAGAGAGAGAGAGAGAGAGAGAGAGAGAGAGAGAGAGAGAGAGAGAGAGAGCACATACATTCCAATTAAAAAAAAAAAAAAAAGCAGCTAAAATCCTGAAAGTCTCAAGTCTAAGATACAGTGCACAGCGACTATACTTAAGAACAACTGCATCAGACAGAAGGTTTCTACTTCAGCGGTCAGTTAAGTGTGATTTGTGAAGAAGGAATACAGGATCTGGCTCACACCATCTTCTGTTTTCTCCAATATTCATGCTGGTCATTTTTATTCCCGAGAATGGAACAATGTGGTTCTTTGCCTCAGGAATTTTCTTTGTGTCTGGTTTCTTACATTTGTAGTGCTGCATTTTTTTTTCTTTTCCAAAATTGTTTGGTGGACCATATACTTCTGCAGCCCCCAATTCTTTGAAAAATGAAAGGGAGACTGAACAAGTCCATCCATCAATGTCTCTCCCTCTCTCCCCCCCCCCCCCCCCACCGTTTGTTGCTGTTGCTCGACAAAATAAGTCCAGTTTTTGGAGATCATAGAGTATTCCGAAAAGACGACAGTTTACTTCTAACTCCCCTCTACCTTGTGGATTTCTTTTTTGAAATTAGGGGCAGTTACTATAAAACTGTCACTCTAATATTTCCCTCTCCTATCTACCCCCCAAAAAAATTTCTACATAATTTAAGCCAGAGTACCTAGGACCTTAGGGCGCCCCGCGTTTACCTGTTTCCTCGTCAAGAGGCGCGGGTTCAAACCCACACCCCCCCCTTCTAACAGACCAGGAGAAGGGCATACACACTCATCCACAACCAGTTTTCTCACTTCTTCTCCTCTGGCCCACAGACCTGAAATAAATGTGACAACCCCCTCCTCCTCCCCCCCTCCTTTCCACCTCCCACCCACCATGCTTTTCTTCATCAAGCAGTTCAGTTCACAAAACATTCCAGGTGACCCAGTCAGGATGTTTCCCAGTTGTTGTTTTTTTTTCTCTCTCTCTCTCTCTCTCAGACTGCATGCAAGTTTGAAGCAGAAGACACTCACAGTTCGCCCGAAGACATCCACCACTTTCTGAACCAGAATTTCTGCCCTTCTCTTTCCTTTCCTTCCTTCCTTCCCTCACCCTACTAAATTGATCTGTAAAAAAAGTCTTAATTCTCTGAAGATTATACCACTAAAAGAGTTTGATTGAATGTGTGTTTCCACTCTGGCTGTCAGGAAAACTTAACACTGTAGACACCGTTCAGCTCACAAAAAAAAAAAAAAAAAAAAAAAAAATCACTCCCCCACCACCACCCCCCTCCCCTTTTTTCTGTTGTAGCCTTTTTTTTTACTGCCCTCGCGCTTGTCAGGACAACCTAACCGAAGGTCACGAGTACCAAGGTCAAGGGGTCAGGGTCAGGAAGTCCTCTCAAGGACAAAGGTGGTCACAAAGGTGAAGGGCGGAAGGAAGAGGAGGACACTTACAGAAGAGGAAGCAAAAATGCCCCCATCAGCACGAAAGAGAGAAGCATGCCCGCCACACTCGCCCGCACACAACTTGCCGTGCCGGTGGGACTGGCTGCAACAGGCAAAACAGACCACGGCCGGTCAGATAGGGCCCACACACACGCTCTCTGGTCACAAGCATCAATCACTTAGTACGACACACTGAGCTATGGGCACAGAGCTGCCACGCTTTGGCTACGTGTAGGTAGGTAGGTAGGTGTGTGTGTGTGTTGTGTTATCTTTGTGGAGTCACTGACACAGACAGACAGAATGACAAGCATCACTAGACACTGATCTTCCACGCTTTGGCTACATGTAGGTAGGTGTGTGTGTGTGTGTGTATGTTATCTTTGTGGAGTCACTGACACACACAGACAGAATGACAAGTGACACTAGACACACTGAGCTTCCTTTCTGTGGTACATGTATCTCCACAGATGCACTGACACACACAGAATGACAAGTTATTCACTGACACAAAACAGATTGACAAGGAACACTACACACTGAGCTGCCACGCTTTGGCTACATTTAGGTGTGTATGTCATCTTCATGGAGTCACTGACACAAACACAGATTGACAAGGAACACTACACACTGATCTACGGCACTGAGCTTCCACGCTTTGGCTACATGTAGGCGTGTATGTTATGTCATCTACATGGAGTCACTGACACATACACACAGAATGACAAGTAACACGACACATTAATTTTCCACTCTTTTGGTACATGTATCTTCACAGATGCACCGACACACACAGACTGACAAGAAACACGACACACTGATATTCCACACTTGGCTACATGTAGGTGTGTATGTTACGTTATCTTCAGGCGTCACTGACACAAACACACACAGAATGACAAGAAATAGGACAAACTGATATTCCACACTTTGGCTACATGTAGTGTGTATGTTACGTTATCTTCAGGGCGTCACTGACACAAACACACACAGACTGACAAGAAACACGACACACTGAATTCCACACTTTGGCTACATGTAGGTGTGTATGTTACGTTATCTTCAGGGCGTCACTGACACAAACACACACAGACTGACAAGAAACACGACACACTGATATTCCACACTTTGGCTACATGTAGGTGTGTATGTTACGTTATCTTCAGGGCGTCACTGACACAAGCACAGAATCACAAGCATCACTACTACACACTGATCTACGGGCACTGAGCTGCCACGCTTTGGCTACATGTGGGTGTGTATGTTATGTCATCTACATGGAGTCACTGACACAAACACACAGAATGACAAGTAACACTACACTCTCAGCTTCCATTCTGTGGTACATGTACGTATCTTCACGGATGTACTGACACACACAGAATGATGTCAACACAGAATATGATGACCACACACAGATATACCGCAACATTGGGGTCCTGACTGTAGTACGTCTTTATAGATGCACTGATACACACAGAGAATGATGTCAACACAGAATATGATGACTACACACAGATATACCGCGACATTGGGTCCTTGACTGTAGTGCATCTTTATAGATGCACTGATATACACAGAGAATGATGTCAACACTTACTAGGATGACTACACACAGATATACTTGAAAAAAAATTGGGTCATTGACTCTGGTCTGTCTTCATGGGTGCGCTAACACACAGAACGGAATTAGACTGATTTACTGCGTGCTGTCTACGTGTTTACTGCACATTTGGTCATCGACTCTTTTGCATATCTTCATGGGTGCACCAACACACAGAATGATGGAGACAGTATTGTGCTGTGTTGTGTTGTATTGTGTTGCATAACCACTCACAGTCATGACAAGATTTCTCTGCGTGAAATTCAGGCTGCTTTCCCAAGGGAGAGCATGTCGCCACAAGTGCAGCGCCATCTTTTTATCTGGTAGCATGTGCGACTCTTTCTTTTAAAAAAAAACATCTGTACATCTTCATATCACAACCACCAAACATGTGTAACTATTATAACTAATCAGTGATCTACTAACTGCATGTTTGATTGTAGATGCTTGTTAATGTGCATTTCCACAGTTGCACCGACACACAGAATGATGTTGACACTATGACAACACAGTATCTGGTGTGCAATAATGCTGTTCGCTGTGTGAGTTGGTGGGGCACATGAATGCATGCTGGGCCCTGTATTGTTTGCTAAACAAAAATTGTTTCTTAAGCAACACAATAACTGGTGTGCAATAACACTGTTAGCTGTGTGAGTTGGTGGTGCACACATGATGCATGCTGGACCCTGTATTGTTTGCTAAACAACACAGTAACTGATGTGCAATAACACTGTTAGCTGTGTGAGTTGGTGGTGCACACATGATGCATGCTGGGCCCTGTTTTGTTTGCTAAACAACACAGTAACTGGTGTGCAATAACACTGTTAGCTGTGTGAGTTGGTGGTGCACTCATGATGCATGCTGGGCCCTGTTTTGTTTCCTTAACAACATCTTTGCACACAGTATTTTCTGCCAGAAACATCAGCCTACGTGATCAGAAACTGAGACAGATCAGATAAGAGGAAGACTCTAAAACAGTTTCCAACTGGTCACGATGGTTTTAACAGATTTAGCGGGACATTTTTTCCCCTTTGCTTGAACCGATGATATTGAGTTAAGTTCTTGCTGGACTATCCCCCTCCTTTTTTTTGTTGTTGTTTGAACTGTTGAAATCAAGTAATTTTTTTTTTTCTGCGTCCTTTGTTTTCCTTTAGGTGGCTTCACTTTCCAAGAATGGAATATGCCTCAAAACTGTCTGACCAAGTGCCCACTTCAAAATCACTTAAAAAAAAAAAAATCTTCATTTATTAAATTAATATTTAAACAAAAATTTTACCAGTGGTGCAATTCGTTTTGACAGGAAACTTGTCAGAAACATAAAAAAAACTGCCTTTCTGCATTTTCTCCTGCATAATTATGTGCTTATGTAGGTTTTCAAATCTACACATGGGCATACACATTTTTTTGTGTGTGTGGACAAGACACTAACACAGACTAAAGGTGAGGGTTGTGTATTTCAAAGTATGTAGTGTGCCACTAAACGCAATCAGTCAAACAATTAGTATCCTGTGTGAGATAGGACAAACACACCGGACTCTAGCATCTATAGACAAACGTATGGGCAGACACGAGACTCTGGACAGGTATACTGACATCAACAAAACACAAGTTAGCCATCCCTGGGAATCCTTTAGTCTATACACACAGTATACTTGTGAGTCGGGCCAAAGACACAAGTCACGTCCACAGAGTGTGTTCTACATCAACAAAAGTCCACATGAACGAGCCATACTCCTCGCAGACAGTTCTGCAACACAGCTGGTGTGTGTTTGGTATGCTGATGACAGTTTGGCAGCAGTCTTGTCTTAATGAGACATACACTTAATTTCTTCATGTTAAAAAACTTCACCCCCCCAAATGGTATAATTTCTGGACTTTTTAAAAAAACTTTTTTTTTTTTTTTTTTTTTTTTTTTAAAAACCCTGATAATGGAATCACAAATAATTCTATTTTCAAAAGTCTTGGTAGGAAGTTTTTATTGAATTTTCAAAATCCCCTGCTTACAAAAACTGAATTTCCAAATCTGATAGATATGTTAAAAACAAAGCAAAAACTACACCAATCTGTTGATGTAAAAACAAAGAAAAAAAACTACCCCCCCCCCTCCCCCCCAATCTGTTGGATATGTAAAAACAAAGCAAAAACTACCCCCCCCCCCCCCCCCCCCGAATAATGAACTGCCTGTGAGAAGTATGCTCCAGAGTTCAGTTAACAAGCACGAATCATGTTCACAAACAGTGTTCAACATCAAAGCACAAACAATGCTGTACACACACGCACATACACACGCATGCACACATGCACACGTATTCAGCAATCTGTTGATATGTGTTTCATCTTCATAAGCCTCATCCATACACACACACTACTCTCACAAAATCACCCTGGCTGCCGATACGTACCAACCCCTTCAGTGCCCTACATTCCTTGGTGGTACATATATATACATACATACACATATACATAATACATACATCACAAGTGGAGACTAGTTCACTCACAACACCAGCTGACACCACACCACAACACAACACATAACAAAGACTTGCAACAACGCGTGTCATGCACAAAAATCACCACCACACACATCACACACACACAGAAGACACGATCAAAAAGGGAGGCAACGGTACAATATCTCATACACTACAAAACAAAACAACAAATGAAAGAAAGAACGAAAGAACGAAAGAAAGAACGAAAGAGAGAATGAAAGAAAGAAAGAACGAAAGAAAGAACGAAAGAGAGAATGAAAGAAAGAAAGAAAGAAAGAAAGAAAGAAAGAACGAAAGAGAGAAAGAAAGAAAGAACGAAAGAGAGAATGAAAGAAAGAACAAAAGAAAGAAAGAACGAAAGAAAGAATGAAAGAAAGAAACGAAAGAAAGAACGAAAGAAAGAAAGAACGAAAGAAAGAAAGAAAGAACGAAAGAGAGAACGTAAGAAAGACAGAGAGGAATATAGAACTGGACGGTGAAGTGAGGGCTGGGTACTATGGAGAGGGGTGGGTGAAGAAAGAGATGGTTACTGTTATACAAACTGAAGTAGATAGACAAATGACAGACTCGACCACTCCACCCTTTCCCATCAAATCTCTGGACCTGTCTACACAGAAATCTCTCCAGTGTACAATTCTGCACTGTCACGTTCACACACAGACACACACACACACACACACTCTCTTTGGATGAGACTATAAACTGAGATCCCGTGTACGAATGCACGCCAAACATTTTGCGCACACGTTAAAACCCGTTCTGCTTTTTGGAAGGGTAGGCCATTGTGTGCAAGCGGGAATGGATAGAGAATTTACAAAACTGCACACACACACACGGGGACTGGATGAAAAAAAAGCACTTGATTGCTTATTCCATTATCCTCAAAGTAAAAAAAATGAAATAATATATATATATTTTTTAACACCTCTCTCTCTCTCTCTCTCTCTCTCTCTCTCTCTCTCTCTCTCTCTCTCTCTCTCTCTCTCTCTCACCCACACACCACTACCACCCTCACCATCTTCCTGATTAAAGAGTCGGTCTCCTGACTTTACACTTCTGAATCATGATTCTTGCCAACTAGGGGGAGAGAGATGGACAGAGATCTCATTACTAAGAGAACAAAAGAATTTTAAATCATGGATTTCACCTGAATCAAAACACACAGACACACATATAAACACAAAACAGCAGGCTGTATCCTGAAATTATCAAATACAAAAAAAAAAAAAAATTCAATAACCTTTGGATTTATCCTGTTCATAAAAAAACAAACAACAAAAAAAAAGACAACAGGAAAAACTGAACCTCTAGACTAGCCTCACATTAGGAGTAACAAATCCTGAACCCCTGGCTTTTTTCTCACACTGAAAAAATCCTGAACCAATTATCAAAAACAAACAAACAAAATCAATAAACTTTTGGATTTATCCTGTTCATAAAAAACAAAACAAAAAACAAGACAACAACAGCAAAACTGAACCTCTAGACTAGCCTCACGTTAGGAGTTACAAATCCTGAACCCCTGGCTTTTTTCTCACACTGAAAAAAATCCTGAACCTATAGCTTTTTCTAACACTGAAAAAAATCCTAAACCTCTGCCTTTTTGCCCCCATTAAAAAAAATCCTGAACCTAGAGCTTTTTCTAACACTGAAAAAATCCTAAACCTCTGGCTTTTTGCCTCCATTAAAAAAAAAAATCCTGAACCTATAGCTTTTTCTAACACTGAAAAAAATCCTAAACCTCTGACTTTTTGCCCCTTTTAAAAAAACACAAAAATCCTGAACCTAAGCTTTTCCTAACACTGAAAAAACCCTAAACCTCTGGTCTGTTTGCCCCCATTAAAAAACCCCACAAAAATCCTGAACCTACAGCTTTTTCTAACAATGAAAAAAATCCTAAACCTCTGGCTTTTTGCCCCCATTAAAAAAAACAAAAAATCCTGAACCTATAGCTTTTTCTAACACTGAAAAAAATCCTAAACCTCTGGCTTTTAGCCCCCATTAAACCCCCCCCCCACAAAATCCTGAACCTATAGCTTTTTCGAACATTGAAAAAAATCCTAAACCTCAGGCTTTTTGGGCCCCCATTAAAAAACACACAAAAATCCTGAACCTATAGCTTTTTCTAACACTGAAAAAATCCTAAACCTCTGGCTTTTAGCCCCCATTAAACCCCAACACAAAATCCTGAACCTATAGCTTTTTCTAACACTGAAAAAAATCCTAAACCTCTGGCTTTTGGCCCCCATTAAAAAAACAACACAAAAATCCTGAACCTATAGCTTTTTCTAACACTGAAAAAAATCCTAAACCTCTGGCTTTTGGCCCCAATTTAAAACAACGACAACAACAAATCCTGAACCTTTGGCTTTTTGTCCCCCCCCCCTTCACCCCCTCCAAAAAAAACCCTTGACCCTCTGGCTTTTTGCTCCCATTAAAAAACAGAACATCTAGCTTTTTACTCCCATTTAAAGGAAAAAAAAGAAAAATCCTGAACCTCTGGCTTTTTGCCCCCAATAAAAAAAATCTTGAACCTCTGGCTTTTTGCCCAGAGTAAAAAAACAAACAAAAAACATGAACCTTTGGCTTTTTGCCCCCATTAAAAAAACAACAACAAAAAAACAAAACAGAACATCTAGCTTTTTGCTCCCATTTAAAAAAAGAATAAGAAAAATCATGAACCTCTGAATTTTTGCCCCAATTTAAAAAAAAAAAAAAAATCTTAACCATCTGACTTTTTGCTCCCATTAGACAAAAAAATCCTGAACCTCTGGCTTTCTGCCTCCAATAAAAAAAAATAACAACATGAACCTCTGGCTTCTTGCCCCCATTTAAAAAAACACACCCAAATCCTGAACCTCTGGCTTCTTGCCCCCATTAAAAAACAAACAAAAAAAAAAGAACCTCTACCTTTTAGCTCCCATTTAAAAAAAAGAAAAAGAAAAATCCTGAACCTCTGGCTTTTTGCCCCCATTAAAAAAAAATCCCAAACCTCTGGCTTTTTGCCCCCATTAAAAAAAACACACCCAAACCTCTGGCTTTTTCCCCCCATTAAAAAAAACACACAACAAAATCACAAACCTCTGACTTTTTGCTCCCATTAGACAAAAAAATCCTGAACCTCTGGCTTTTTGCCTCCAATAAAAACAACAACAACATGAACCTCTGGCTTCTTGCCCCCATTAAAAAAAAACACCCAAATCCTGAACCTCTGGCTTTTTGCCTCCAAAAAAACAACAACAACAACATGAACCTCTGGCTTCTTGCCCCCATTAAAAAAAAAAACACACCCAAATCCTGAACCTCTGGCTTTTTGCTTCCATCAAAATACAAACAAAAAAAAGAACCTATACCTTTTAGCTCCCATTTAAAAAAAGAAAAAGAAAAATCCTGAACCTCTGGCTTTTTGCCCCCATTAAAAAAAACCAAAAAAAACCCCAAACCTCTGGCTTTTTTCCCCCATTAAAAACAAAAAAAATCCTGAACTTCTGGCTTTTTGACCCCATAAAAAAAAAACAACAACCCTGAACCTCTGGCTTTTTGTCCCCATTAAAAAAGCTTTGGCTTTATCCCAAATTACAGAACAGCTACTTGATTCCCTGTACTTGGTCCCTTGTGCCTCCCTGCTTTTATTTTATTTTTAATTATTTTTTAAAACTTAATCCACCTGGTATTCATAATCCTTTCTTACAGATGTCACTTGATTCCAATCTTTTATCTTATCTTAGAAAAGCCCCTTCACCTCATGGCTTCATCCTTATTCCACCCAAGTCCGTTGATTCTGTCTGTGGCTTCTCTGAGAAAAAAACCCCACTTGATCTCACGGATTCGTCTTTATTACAGAAGTCAGTTTTATGACTTTATCTTATCTTAGAAAAGCCACTTGATATTGTAGGTTCATACTTTACTTTGTAACAGTCAACTGATTCCCTGTAGCTGCGTACACCTGGTATAATAATCTTTTACTGCAGAACAGTCACTTGACTCTGGGTTTATGGTATCGTTTTTTAAATATATATATATATATATATATATATACCACCTTATTTCACAGATTCATGCTTTATAATTATTACACAATTACTGCATCCCATGGCTTTATCTTGAAAATAAAAAAAAAGCCATTTGATCCTTTTACATCATATTCACTTGATTCTAGGGCTTTATCTCAACTTTCACACACACAAAAGCCACCTCATCTCACTGGTCATCGTTTTAAATTAAATTATATATATATATATATATATATATATATATATATTATATATATATATATATATAATATATTATACCACCTTATTTCACAGATTCATGCTTTATAATTATTACACAATTACTGCATCCCATGGCTTTATCTTGAAAATTAAAAAAAAGCCCATTTGATCCTTTTACATCATATTCACTTGATTCTAGGGCTTTATCTCAACTTTCACACACACAAAAGCCACCTCATCTCACTGGTCATCCTTTATTTTAGAACACTCACTTTTTTTCTTTAGCCCCCTACAGTATAGAATGTTATTCACCTGGTATAGATCCTTTATTACAGAGGATTCCTGGTAACTCCCTAACACGTTATTCACCTGGTATATAAATCTTTATTACAGGTCACCTTATTCCTGGTAACTCCCTAACATGTTATTCACCTGGTATATAAATCTTTATTACATAAGTCACCTGATTCCTGGTAACTCCCTAACATGTTATTCACCTGGTATATAAATCTTTATTACATAAGTCACCTGATTCCAGGTAACTCCCTAACATGTTATTCACCTGGTATATAAATCTTTATTACATAAGTCACCTGATTCCTGGTAACTCCCTAACATGTTATTCACCTGGTATATAAATCTTTATTACATAAGTCACCTGATTCCTGGTAACTCCCTAACATGTTATTCACCTGGTATATAAATCTTTATTACATAAGTCACCTGATTCCAGGTAACTCCCTAACATGTTATTCACCTGGTATATAAATCTTTATTACATAAGTCACCTGATTCCAGGTAACTCCCTAACATGTTATTCACCTGGTATATAAATCTTTATTACATAAGTCACCTGATTCCTGGTAACTCCCTAACATGTTATTCACCTGGTATATAAATCTTTATTACATAAGTCACCTGATTCCAGGTAACTCCCTAACATGTTATTCACCTGGTATATAAATCTTTATTACATAAGTCACCTGATTCCTGGTAACTCCCTAACACATTATTCACCTGGTATATAAATCTTTATTACAGGTCACCTGTTTTCTGGTAACTCCCTAACACATTATTCATCCGGTTTATAATCCTTTATTACACAAGTCACTTGATTCCAAGTAACTGCCTAACATGTTATCCCCTGGTATAATTCTTCAAAAAAACCCTGTCACTTTTAAACTTCTTCTCTTACAAAAGTCATTTGATCTGATGGTTTTATCTGTTTGTCACATGTCTGTCCCGAGCCTAAGGCTCATCAGGCTGGTGCTTATCCCGGTTTCTTTGGCGTTAAGCGACTGAGAGTCATAGACTCCCCCCTGGATAGGACGCCAGTCTATCGCAGGGTTAACCCCCAACACAAGGTTGGTACCCCTTTTACACCTGGGTGGGGTGAGAAAATAGCCGTAAAGTGCCTTTTCCAAGGGCACAACGCCATAGGCGAAAGCTGGGATCGAACCCGCAACCTTTAGATAACAAGTCCAACACCCTAACCACTAGACTACAGCGGCAGCTTATCACAGAAAAGTCACTTGAAATCCTGGTTGTATTCTTCATCATACAACAGTCGCTTGAACCCAAAGCTTTATCTTATTTTGGGAAAATCACTTGGTCTCAAGGCTTCCTCTTTTATGACAGAACAGTCCTTCAATCTTTTGTTACCACAGTAACTTGATTCTCTGAGTTTAAAATTACAGAGTCATCTGGCCTCTTGTTGCTTCCTCTCTTGCTAAAGAAATCATTTGATTCTAAAACTTCATGTGATCTTAAAAAAAAAAAGTTTGATCTCATGGCTTCCTCCCATTTGTAAAAAAACCCCAACTGATTAAAAAAAAAAAAAAAGGCTTTATAATGCATTAGGAAAAAAAACCCATACAGCTTACAGCATTACCTTGTGCTAGAGAAAATGCACAGGACTTCAATTTCCTTCTTATTTTCAAACTTTGCTTTTGAACGTAGCAAGAAACATCAAAGCTGTGTTCTGTGTTTGAAAACATGTTAATCTATTCTAATGGTTTTCTTCTTGTATTTTCACAATGCTATTTGAAATCAGGGTTTTATTTCCTTAGCTGGTTAAAAAAAAAATCTGTTATAGACTTCATAGTTTTATTTCATAGTTGACAAAAATGAGCCTTTGGACTTGATAGATTCTACCTCCAACCCCCCTTCCTATTTTATTTGACACCCCCCAAAAAAAAACAAACAAACAACAACAACAACAAAAAAAACACCCACTTAACTTCAGACTTTCTCTTCTAATAATTTTGACAAAATCCATGTAGCAGCTAAGCCTTTTTCTGAAACTGAAAACAACAAAACACAACACACACACACACACGAACACACACAAGGGAAAGAAAAAAAGAATCTAAATAATACGGCCTTCCCCAGCATTAGTGAGTAAGAAATAAAGCTGAGCCCAGAATCCGCAGAGAATGTTAAAGAATAAAGATGAGTCTATAGCGAGCGTCTAGGCCATGACATCGTATTCATAAGCAGAAACACACTCTTACAGCCACTATTGATCACTATCAACTAGAAAGTCTTTACAGCCGGCTTGAGAGAAAAAGCGAAACTAGGAATGTTACTTGCAATGCACGTAGTATTGGATATATCAAGAAAAGGACAAAAAAACAAAACAGCAACAAAGAAAACCCTGCCACAAACTGAGCACTAAAAGTCCCCTTCTTTCTGGTGCAATACACACTGGTCAGGACACCATAGTGGTCAGAGCACTTGCTTTCCCCTGGCTAAGGCATTGAGGGAGGTTACCTCATAGATAGGTAACCATTGGCTTCAGTACAGAAACCCTAGCTATGAATGGATACCTGTCCTCTTTAGGGACAAGGGAGGTAAAGCAGTGAGGGAGAGGAGATGGGCGTCACCCTCAAGATGCTGGTTCTATAGAAACTGAGGTCACTTGACACCTCCCTTCCTAATGAACTGACACCGCCCTCAACATGCTGCCCCCCTAGGGAAGCTGAGGACTCTGAAACCTCGCTTCCCAATGATTGCGTAAGTTACAGAACACCTTTTGCCTCAGACACTGAACACTGCTGGCTGTGTTTACCCCTGTAATGACTGGATCTCTGACACAGTAAGAGTACGCCATTTGTGTGCCCGTGGGACAGATCCAATCCAATCCAATCCAATCCAATGATGTTGCTTAGAGCCCCACTGACCGCACAGGCCCTATCGGGGCTGTCACCTTGTCACCGTGGGACAGATGACAAGATTTACAAAAACCGCATACATGGGGACAGGATGTAAAATAAAAAAAAAGCACACGAGTGCTTCTTCCATTATCCTCAATATAAAAGAATAAATAAAAAACAATAAATAAATAAATAAAATAAAATAAATAAATAAATAAATTAAAAGAAGTCTCCAGATTGCCCCTGTGGAACAGTCCTGCGGATCCCAGAACATATTCCACAGTTCCATCCCCTACGTTATGACAAACCAATCCTTTTCTGGGGCCACAAACAGCGGCACTTGGTGCTGGGTGAGGAAACTTTGGGAAACCAAAGAACTAATGGCACACCACCAACGTTACCATCCCCACTCAACTGAAGTGAGACTGACAGTACCCAAACAATCCTGAGCAAGATGATGGAGAAGAAGAAGAATACCAAAAAAAAAGAAAAAAAAAAGCTAAGAGCAAAGAGAAGATGGAGGAGGAGAAGAGGAAGAAGAAAAGGGATACAGAAAACGAGGAGGAGAAGAGGAAGATGAAGAAGGCAAAGAATACCCCAAACAGAAAAAAAGAAATAAACACCTGGGGGTCACCCAGAATGTGCACTCTGACTCAACTCATCTCCCCTTGGGAAAATCCCTGCTAAGACTGAAATTGCACATAGCATGAAAAGTTTGCGTGTATGACTGTTTTCAAGTACCTCGCCCTATAGACAGCCATACTCAGACTTCAGAGGAAACCAAACTGAAGTGAAAGACTGACAGTACCAAAAAAAAAACCCTGAGGAAGAAGAAAATTAAGAAAATACCAGGAAGAAAATGGAAGGGCAAAGAGGAGGAGGAAAACAGGAAGAAGAAGAAGACAAAGAAAACCCCCAGCAGACAAAGAAACAAAAACCATACACATCCCCAACTGAATCAACATTGTCTCCTCTCCTCTCTCATCCAAGCTGGCTGAAAAGACTCCCGAGACAAGAGCTCATAACGGCTGCAAAACAATCCCTACAGACTTTGCAGGAAACAGTACCTCTATGCCATTTTAGCATGGCAGACTCCCAAAGCTATGGCAAGAAAACAGAGACTATATCTTGACACAGTCTGACCAGGCAAATTCCCAAAGCTATGGCAAGAAAACAGGGGCTATATCTTGACACAGTCTGACCAGGCAGATTGCCAAACCTATGGCAAGAAAACAGGGGCTACATCTTGACACAGTCTGACCAGGCAGATTGCCAAACCTATGGCAAGAAAACAGGCTATATCTTGACACAGTCTGACCAGGCAGATTCCTAAAGCTATGGCAAGAAAACAGGGGCTATATCTTTACACAGTCTGACCAGGCAGATTGCCAAAGCTATGGCAAGGAAAACAGGGGCTATATCTTGACACAGTCTGACCAGGCAGATTCCTAAAGCTATGGCAAGAAAACAGGGGCTATATCTTTACACAGTCTGACCAGGCACATTCCCAAAACTATGGCAAGAAAACAGGGGCTATATCTTGACACAGTCTGACCAGGCACATTCCCAAAACTATGGCAAGAAAACAGGGGCTATATCTTGACACAGTCTGACCAGGCAGATTCCTAAAGCTATGGCAAGAAAACAGGGGCTATATCTTGACACAGTCTGACCAGGCAGATTCCCTAAGCTATGGCAAGAAAACAGAGGCTATATCTTTACACAGTCTGAACAGGCAAATTCCCAAAACTATGGCAAGAAAACAGGGGCTATATCTTGACACAGTCTGACCAGGCAGATTCCCTAAGCTATGGCAAGAAAACAGAGGCTATATCTTTACACAGTCTGAACAGGCAAATTCCCAAAGCCACTGAATTATGTCCCGTGAGAGGAGCACAAAGCATCAAGCCTGTCCAGCAAAGAGGGAGTAGTAAAGATGATAAAAGCCATTGGCAGAAAAATGGCATTCAGGGGAGGGGTGGAGAGTGTGGGAATGGCTGGGGGGGGGGGGGGAGGGGGGGAGGGGGGGGTCCGGAGGATTGTTAGTGGCAGCGTTAAGTTGTAGACTGGGCAGCCAGAGTCAGACAGCTAGCACTCAGTGCAGAGATGAGAGTCACTGCACTCATGAGCTTCAAACACACGGCTGTACTCATAATCACAAAACAGTGCTGTTGTTATTCAGAATGAATTAGAATAATGAATGAATGATTGAATATGCATGATTTTACAGAGTGTGCCGAACGTCTCCAGGACTGATATATTTCATTCGGCTAAATTCTATGTAAAGACAGTTTTTTTTTTTTCTTTTTGGTCAAGAAGCGCTCTTTACCTACTTCCTACACAAAGTTCCCGTGTTAGGTGCTTGCAGGTTAATGATGTTAACTGCACACGGCATGATGACAAAAAGTTGTCTACAGCAGGATCGAGTCTAAAATGATATAACATAGGAGATGTTCCACTTACTGCAAAATCAACATCCTGGATATGCTCCTCTTACCAATGATAGACAAATGAAAGCGTGGCCTTAAAACAACACTGTGAAATGATACTGAACACATTGAAACAGAAGAAACAGAAACAAATGAAAGAAATTCAGAATGAATGATATACATGTTGGATTTTGAAAAAGACAGTGCTACACCCAAGTTCCGAAAACTTTTACTTAAAGTTCAAGAGATTTACCTCCTGTTTTGTCTTGGCAGGTAAAAGTTTGGGACAATAAATGAACATGAAGTAAATGATACATAACACCTGTATGAATAATAGCAAAACACGACTAATATGTATATATATATATACTGAGGGGATAGAAAAATGAAACAAAGACAAAAATCACGATACAAATGATTATGAACAATGATAATAAATAGCTTTTCACTCACACATGTACAGTACTGATTTACACAGGAAAACAATACCACGAAAGCAACTGAAACAAACTACTACAAAAACAGATAACAGTAACAAGTAACCAATTACACACACACACACACACACACACACACACACACACACACACACACACACACACACATGTAATTTCAACAACAAAAAATTGTCAACCACCAAGTAAAATCAGATTTTGAATTTCTTTCTAAGTTTCTCAACAGTCACTGTATGGGGACATTCCAGCACAAACTACACATCTACCTAACATCTAGTGTGCAGCTACCGACAACCACATAACCTAAAGTTCTGGCGGAGCATCAGGAATACATGCTGGCACGTTCATATTCCTGCAAACTGCAGAACAGGAATACTCTGACATCCACTAGTTCTTAAACCTCTTAGTTCCAAACTGGATTTGTGGGATTGAATAAATGCCCCCCCCACCCCTGAATCCTGAGCCAAGATTTGCTGGATTCACACACATGGCAGATTTCCATCAAGCTGTCGACCTTCACTAATTGCTACCACATGCCAAAGCTCTATCAGGCGAAGGTAGAAACCCTGCAGAGAGTCTGGAAGTAATGAGAGCTGGGTATTAACTCTAGAAGGAGGAAAAGGCCAGCCAGCATGTGTGCCTGATCAGATTTTGTGATGGAATGCGAAATCTAGGGGCAGATTGTGTTCTAGAGAATCCGAATGCAAGGGGTTAAAATTAAACCTCAGGAATACCAGAGCTGTCAAAGTCTTGCACCTGACTATGACACTGGAGACTATGGTGAAATACTCTGAGGCACAACCAACAGGTTTCTCTGAGGCACAACCAACAGGGTTCTCTGAGGCACAACCAACAGGTTTCTCTGAGGCACAACCAACAGGTTTCTCTGAGCACAACCAACAGGTTCCTCTGAGGCACAACCAACAGGGTTCTCTGAGGCACAACCAACAGGTTTCTCTTCTCCGAGCACAACCAACAGCTTTCTCTGAACACAACAACAGGGTTTCTCTGAACCACAACCAACAGGGTTCTCTGAAGCCAACCACAGGTTTCTCTGAACCACAACCAACAGGGTTCTCTGAGCACAACAACAGGTTTCTCTGAACACAACCAACAGGTTTCCTCTGAACCACAACCAACAGGGTTCTCTGAGCACAACCAACAGGTTTCTCTGAAGCACAACCAACAGGTTTCTCTGAACCACAACCAACAGGGTTCTCTGAGGCACAACCAACAGGGTTCTCTGAAAACCACAACCAACAGGTTTCTCTGAACCACAACCAACAGGGTTCTCTGAAGCCACAACCAACAGGGTTCTCTGAGGCACAACCAACAGGTTCTCTTCTGAGGCACAACCAACAGGTTTCTCTGAACCACAACCAACAGGGTTTCTCTGAAACCAACAGGTTTCTCTGAACCACAACCAACAGGGTTCTCGAACCAACAGGTTTTATGAACCAAACCAACAGGTTTTCTCTGAACCATACCAACAGGTTCTCTGAGACAACCAACAGGTTTCTCTGAGGCACAACCAACAGGGTTTTCTGAGGCACAACCAACAGGGTTTTCTGAGGCACAACCAACAGGGTTTTCTGAGGCACAACCAACAGGGTTTTCTGAGGCACAACCAACAGGGTTTTCTGAGGCACAACCAACAGGGTTCTCTGAACCACAACCAACAGGTTTCTCTGAGGCACAACAGGTTTCTCTGAGGCACAACCAACAGGGTTCTCTGAGGCACAACTAACAGGTTTCTCGGAGGCACACGTTAAATCCTGTTCCGCTTTTTGTAAGAGTAGGCTATTGTGTGCCGGTGGGAACAGATTGCAAGATTTCCAAAACTGCATACACACGGGGACTGGATGTAAAAAAGCACATGAGTGCTTATTCCATTATCCTCGATTTAAAAGAATAAATGGAAAAATGAAATGAAAAATGAAATGGGGTATGTCTGTGTTTCCATATCCCAACCAAACACTGACATGAATTACGGGATCTTTAACTTCATATTTTGATCTTCTGCCTGTGTATATATATACATGAAGGGAATTAATGCACAGCAGGTCTGCAATTAAGAGTTCACCTGGGAGATTGTTAAAAACTCCCACTCTTAATTCAGATACTGCTACCAGATTCGAGCCCATGACTTCATGAACCCATAAGATTGAAGTCAAAAGATCTTAACCACTGCTATAGCGTCCATCATATAACAATCCATGTCCTTGCTACAGTGATTCTGAGGGAACTGTTAAGCGAAGGAATGGAAGACTGGACAGAGAACCCTGGACTGACAACATCCCAGAACAATAGCAGAAACCACTTGCAGACACCTTCTGGAAATTATGTTGTTGGTGAAGATATATATTAGAGTCCCAGCAGAAGTACAGCAATGTAGGGACTGTGAACAGGAGGTCAGAAGGTCAGAAGGTCTCCCACTTCAGAGCCTCGGGCCACCCTAAAAATAGTACAATTCTGTTGAAGCGATGAGAGAGAGAACGGCCAACGTGAGCACCAAAGTGCTGCATGAGCCGAAGCTCCTATTGGAAATTATGTGCTAAGAACTGTCTCTTTTATATCCCCGTATTCCGCCTTTTATCATTGTTATTATTATTGTTTTATTTTATTTTTTTTTTTTTTATTTTTTTTTTATATTTTTTACTTCATTTCTTTACATCACATTTTTAGTTTTTCTACTGTGCAAATAGGAAGTGATAAAAATGCCGTTTATTTTTTTCTTCCTGTCACCTCCTTCTTGCCTATTTTCTGCCTTCTTGGTCCATTCTGCTGCCCTTTTTCATGCAGAAAACCTTAGAGGATAACAATTCTCTCCCATGTCGAAGTCAGATGTGCCAGGCCTGACTTGTCAGGCAGCTTAATGGCAGCGAGACAAATTTTGACAGACAACAATAATTGCTGTCTGCGCATTCGATGATGAAAAAGAAGAAGACTGTGAAGTTTCGTAGCTGTCCTCATGTGCAGTGTACTAACCACTTGACCAGACTTGCATGTTTTCCAACACCACAATGATGTGTGGGTAATAACGGTCAAACTATTGCACGCACACGCACGTTAATCCTGTTCCGCTTTTCGTAAGAGTAGGCATCGTGTGCGTGGGAACAGATGACAATATTTACAAAACTGCATACATGGGACGGATGAAAAAGCACATGATTGCTTATTTGTTATCTCGATATAAAAGAATAAATAAATAATAAATAAATAAATAAATCAATAATAAATAATAAACAAACACACACACACCTCTCTCTCTCTCTCTCTCTCTCTCTCTCTCTCTCACTCACTCATCACTCACTCACTCACTCACTCATCACACACACACACACACTCCTCACTCACACTCACACACACAACCCAACACACACACACACTCGCACACACCATCCATCAACAAATAAATTAAATAAGCATTCAAGATCAAACTCTAATTGTCCAACCAACAAACAGCTATGTCTGATCCTCAATATCGCAGTGCCCACGAACAGAGAAGTCCATCACTTGTAGTTCATAGATCTCCATATTCCCATAAAAAAAAAGAAACTTATCAAAATACCCATAAAGAGCGAAATTCCTGAAAGTTCCCATCATCAAATGGAATTCCTCAGTATCCCCTTCAAGAATGGAATTCCTCAAAATTTCCAATCGTCAGGGGGATTCAACCAAATCCCCATCACCTAAGGAATGCATCAATGTGCCATTGATCAACCTAGGACAGTCCACTCCACATCAATGGTGTGTTGTCGTTCAAAGAAGCCGACATCCTCATCAGCAATGGAATTCATCACATGTGGTACAAACACACCTACTCCCAGTCAACAACAGATTTTTCAACGTCACCCTATTTTAACAATGAATTCCCAAGGCTTGTACCATGATCCACATCACCAGTAAAATGCACAAACTCTTCCACGTTCAAAGATGTCAATATCGCCATCAACAGCAGACTTCGCCCATTCTTCCATATCTTGTTTAAGTCAATATCAAAATCACAACGGAATCCATAAACTCTCTCATGATCCAGCTTTTCAAAATTCACCCATTAACAATGAAATCATCAACTTTTCTCTAAGTTCCACAAAAGTCAAATTGCCATCAAAATTTGAGTCCCAAGCTGTTATGTAAAATGTTAAAGTCACCAATGACATAAAAAAAATTTTGTAACTTAATTCCCGAGCTGTTATGCTGCAAGATTCGAATCTATAACTTCATGGACCACAGAATGAAAATATAAAGCTCCTTCTGTTCTGTCCCCTCTGCATGGTGCCTGTTTCGTTCAAACTTTATGGTCTCTCAATCAAGACAAAAATTCAGAAGTCAATTTGGGTCAACCACGGTTTCATTTTCAAACACATCAACCTATAAAACTTACACAATGGAAAACTAAACCCCCCCCCCCCCACACACACACACACAATACTTTCATCCTTATAAATTCTTGTCAGTGATACAAATATTTCCCAAGGCTAAGAGACTGAGTGATTTCTGTATCCCAGATTCTCTCTCTCTCATTCTCTCACCCTCACACACACACACACACACACAACACACACTTTAATCCTTATAAATTCTTGTTAGTGATTCAAATATCTCGCAAAGCAAAGAGTGATTTCTGTACCCAAAACTCTCTCTCAGACACACACTCATATTCACACACCCACACCGAATGAGGAGAGAAGAGAGAGAGAGACGGAGAGAGAGAGAGAGAGAGAGAGAAGAGAGAGAGAGAGAGAGAGAGAGAGAGAGAGAGAGAGAGAGAGAGAGACAGAGACGAGACAGAGACAGAGCAGAGAATTAATTCTTGTAAATTCTAGTCCGTGATTCAAATATCTCCCAAAGCAAATCTACCTCCTCTTCTCTCTCTCTCTCTCTCTCTCTCTCTCTCTCTCTCTCTCTCTCTCTCTCTCTCTCTCTCTCCTCTCTCTCTCTCAGAGTTTAAGAATGGGGGTGTTTCAAAGATGGGATCGAACTTGGGACTTCTCGCTCTCTAAGCACATGCATTACCTCTAGACCACCGGTCCACCAATGTTACTGCCATCAAGGAAACTAAACCCTCAAGATAGACACCACAGCACAGACTCGAACCTTTACCCGTAAACTATTCAGTCCGGTCACTAGTCTGTTAGAACCACTACCCAAGGAGGGGGAAGGAGAGCCTGGTGGTAAGAACATTGCGCTTGTGATTTGACAGCCCAGGATCGAACCTGGGCATGAGCTACCAGCCAGACACCAGTTCAATGGGGATTTTCCCCATAACATCAGTACAGACTCTACTCCTTTGGATGAGACCATTTTTTAATTAAAAAAAAAAAAAAAGTAACCACTTTAAGTCACAGCAGATTTCTTTGCGTGAAATTCGGACTGCTCTCCGAGGGGAGAGTGCGATGTCACCACAAGCACAGCACCTGCCCGTTATTTATTTATTTTGATGTCTGCAACTGTATTTGTTTCCCTATCAGAGGGGCCTTTTTCTACAGAATTTTGCCAGGAACAACCCCCTTGTTGCCGTGGGTTCTTTTACGTGTGCTAAATAATGACGTGTAACACACGGGACCTCGGTTTATCGTCTCATCCGAACGACTAGCACCCAGACCACCACTTATGGTCTAATGGATGGGGGAAAAGTTTTGGGCCCAAAAGGGATTCGAACCACCGCACACTCCGACCCAGATTTTTCATTTTCGGGCAAGGCGCGTTATAACCTCTAGACTACTGATCCGCTTTGGACTGTTAAGTCTTCTTGCTTTGCTCATAGATTCTTTTACTGAAAAAGCTGTTAAAAAATGCCCTGGGTACAAACAGAAGAGGAATGAGCATTTAGCTCCACTGTGTTCTAGGCACCAAAGATTAGATTAGTATTGTCTGGTGCATCGGACATTTCACTTGTAAAGCATTTAAACATTTAACCAACACCAGGGCATTTTTTCTTTAACCGGTCTTCTCTTACCAGTCTCGGGGCATTTTTTCCTTTAACCAGTTTTCGCTTAGTTTTCATCTGTGGTGTGTGTGTGTGTGTGTGTGTGTGTGTGTGTGTGTGTGTGTGTGTGTGTGTGTGTGTGTGTGTGTGTGTGTAAGCATACATGTGTGCGCGCGCAAATGTGTGTATATGCACACGTGTGTATATGTGTGTGCATGTGCATGCCTGTATGTGTGTGAGTGAATGCATGCATGCATGCATACAGTTATGTTGCATGAGCATAGCACGATAATGCCAGAATGTGTGTCAATAAAACAAGAATGATTCCTTTGTACCAATTTCCACTGAATAATCTGTTCAGAGATTCTATCACACAGCACGCACGCACGCACGCACGCACACCACACACACACACACACACACACACACAACACACGTGCACACACTTGATTGATTGATTGACACACTCACTCACGCACTCACACACACACACACACACACACACACACACACACACACACACACACACACACACACACACATAACGACCGCTTAACACCAAGTGTCGCAAGTTTTCTTTCTGTATATCGAACGTTCGCTTCTTTGTAAGTGTAGTACAAGCGCCTCATGGAGAGAAAACAAAATCCTGAATGTGTTTCAGTGTGGTATAAAACCCCCGACAGCCACCGTATGAACATTTTACATAAGCCTTTCATTCCCCAGACACAGGCAGCAGAAACCAGCAGTTGCTGTACACATCGCAGAAAATTATGAAGTAATAAATGAGACTAAAAGTTTACGAGAGAGTTCGTTCAAACGTTAAAAAAAAAAAAAAAAAAATAAAATAAATAAATTTTTTTTTTTTTTTTTTTTTTTTACTGAAACAGGAAAAGAGATAGTTCATCGTAAGGACAAACAAACAATGAAGAAAGAGAATGAAAATACTCTTCTGATTTCAGCACCACCATCAAAACTCCTACATGTATTCAACAATGTCAGTGAATGAATGAAGGAATGAATGAAGGAATGAATGAGTGAATGAACGATCATAATGATGATGACGATGGTGATGATGATGATGATGATGAATGAGATTATTGAAGAGTTAGAAATTTTAGACAAATTGTGCAATATGTGCAAACCGAAAAAAAAAAAAAAACCCAACACCATTTTCATGCAATGTTCAATTCAAAACAATGCGTGCACTAACAATGCATCAAGGACTTTTTTTCTTCTTTTTTTGGTACAATCCAAGACAACAGCAGGCAGGCAGGCAAGATGCAAAAAAACAGGGCAGGTTTTGATACAGGATGCAAAGTACATATAATATACACATGACACGGTCAAATAAAAAATAAGACAAAAAAAAAAGAAAAAAAAAAAGAGGCCAGATTATCAAGACAAAACAACAAAAAAAAGTAACGGGGATAGACTTTGAAAGATCAAACAAATACAGACTTTATCACAGTCAAAATGGAAAACTAAACACAAAAAGGGGCAGAGGTTTTATATGAAGAGGATGCAACTCATGACTCTATCAGTCAACATTAAGAAAAAAAAAAAAGAAATAGAAAGAAAAAAATTGTCATAATAAAAAACAAACAAAACAAAACAAATCAGTTGCAAGACTATCTGAAACTACCAAAGAAAAAGACAAACAACAACAACAAAACAAAAACAAAGATTCATGACAAATGATCACGACGATGACATAACGATGCAAAGTGATTCTACATACAATGAACATAACGATCAGAGGTTGAGCACGAAATCGATGACTTGCACATGCATGTGCACAGAAACCACACACACGCACACACACTTACACACACACACACACTTACCACACACGTGAGTGTGGACAAAGTCAAACTATAAAAAAAAAAGACTTACACACACACACTACACACGAACACACACACACAACACACACATCACACAAGCCAAAACAAACAGGAACACTGAACAAAACGACGACGGCGACACAGCAGCAGAGGAAAAGGGTGCAACACAACAGAAAGCAGACATCCAACGCAGCAGCAAAAAATCCACACAAACGGATGGACGGACGACCGAATGCAGCAGCAGCATCGCAGCAAGACGCATCGCCAAAAAAAAAACAACCAAAAAAATGACTCTAAAATCAGGCAGCAAACAGGGTCTGCAGTCTGCAGCAGGTGTCCAAAATAGCCAGGCTGCACGCAAAACGTCTCAAGCCACCAACATTAACTCTTCACCTGCAACTTGGTCAACAACGATGCCGCCGGAAACCAAACCCTCAGTGGGTTGGGAGTCTTCTTCTATTCCCGCTTCTCCTCCTTCCTCCTCCCCTTCCTCCTCCTTCTCCCCCTCCTCCTCTCCTGCTTCTCCTTCTTCTCCTCCTTCTTCCTCATCACTCTCATCCTCCCCTGCCAGGAGGGGGCGCCACGGGAGGGGGAAAAAGGTCATAAGTCAACATGGCCACCACCAGACAGAACACAGGGTACGACAGAGAGGGCATAGTGAACACACACAGCGCCCGTTGAACAAAGAATGCAATGGGTTTCAAGGACAGGATGAACAAAATGAGCGATGAACAAAGAATGAAAGGATCTAAGGACAATATATATATATATATATAATTATATATGTATATGAAAAAACAAAACACTGGACCACTGAGCACCACAAACAAAGAACCTACAAACCCAAAGACCTATCAAAACAACCAACATACGAACAAAGGACATACACACATAAAATGAACAAAGCATCTTTACACCAAAGAAAACAATGAACAAAAACAACAAACCCAAAATACAATGAAATCAAACATAACAAAGAGTAAAGGACACAGGACTTTTTTTTTAACACAAAATGGACAATGGACACATAAATAGGCTACCAAACAAAGGAAATAAGGAATAACAATAAAAGGGTATGATTACAAAGGGTTTGTGAACAAGAATATGTAAACAAAAAGACACACTAAACAAATAGCACAAAACAAAAAATTAAATACAAAAAAACCCACAACAAAACATGGAGCAAAATGAAGTTTGGTTCACCATGAGCAATACACATAATAAGACAAAAAACACAATGAACAAAAGATATACTAGAAAACAAAGAAAATAATGACAAAAATAAACAGATTAAAATATAAAGGACACAATGACCAAAGGACACAATAAACAAAGTGTGTCTGAAGTGATGTGAACACGAAACGTAATTCAGAACCGTCCTTCAGGTGAGACTATAAATCGCGGTCCCATGTCTGAAAATCTTGCCCACACGTTATCAAAACCTGTTCCCCCTTTCAGAAGAGTAGGCCATTTCATGCCAGAAAAACAGATAACTTTAAAAAAAAAAAACACGCAGGCCCACAGGTGGGGTTTACTTAGACATCATCCAAGATGTCAGAATGTGGCTACCTAAACGGTGGGCAAAAACGGTTGCATATGCAAAATCTCGCTACCGGTAAACCTCAATTCTGTAGCCAAGGAACAAAAACCAACAACAAACAAACAACCCCCCTCCCCCAAATCTTAGTAAGAAAGTGGCAACAAGAGTGATGTCAATGTTAGTTAACACAGAAGACAATGGCAAAGTCAGCACAGAAATGATCGGCAGTGACAAAAGCAATACACTGCAATGCGAAAACAAAAGATGATCAATGGCAGTTTTAACAACAACAACAACAAAAAATGAGGACAATCTATGACAAAGTTAACAAATAAACAAGAACCAAAGGCAACATTTAACACAACAGACAATAAATGACTATGTTAATGCTTCAAGACAATTTGATTTTCTAGTGATGTTAGCTCCCCCCCACCCCCCTCTTATAAAATAATACGAAAAAAATGATGGCAACTTGAACACAATGACAACTTGAACACAAAAATTAATGGACGACAAAGTGAACAAAAAACAACAAAAAAGAGACTATGACAAAACATAAGACTACTGTTGTCAATTTCAACACAAAAGACGATGATTATTCCAATGTCAAAATATAATGGATGACGTTGTTCACCTAAATAACAATGGAAATGTTGACAAAAAAACAAACCAAATAACCAATGGCGTTTTTTTTAACAAAAAAAGAAACAAACTCAGGGAATGGTAATTCTCAACGCAAAAGACAATCAAACAAAAAGACAAACAAAATAAAGACAATCACTGATATTTTTTTTAAACAATAAAAGATGACAAAGAGTAATCTTAACACAAAAACTAAAAAGACAAACAAAACAAGAACAATCACTGATATTTTTTAAACAAAAAAAAAGATGACACAGTGTCATCTTCACACACAAAAACACTAATCAGTGGTAATTTGAACACAAAAAAGGACACCCCAAAACAGTAACAATCAATGAACTTTTGTTAACAAAAAAGACAACAAACAGCAATCTTTACACAAAACACACACACACACACACACACACAACACACCACACACACACACGAATCAATGGTAATGTGAACACAAAAGACAAAACAAATGACAAACCAAAACAAAAAAAGACAACGAAATGGTCAATTCAACACGAAAAACAATCAAAACAAAGAATATTTCTAACAAGAAAAAAAAAGGACAAACTTAACGGTCACTTTCACACAAAAGACAGCAAAAAGAACTGGTGGAAAACACAATTCAACAGGTTCTAAACACAACAGGACTTAACACAGCACCTCAACAAGAAACCACAAGACAACAACAACAGAATAATAAAAGGATCATCCACAATGACACAAGACGTAAACAATCGTTAATCACTAACGACCAAAAACATCTTTCAGGGTAAATGTCAAGCACGGGAGAACTAATTCAAGAAACAAACACACCATTAAATCACGACTCTAAAAACCACACACAGAATGTACAACATACATATATATAGAAAAAAAGGGGCAGGGACAGAAAAATACTAAGATAGTAAGTCACACTTATCTTCTTTCATAAATGACACACACACACTATGTACAACACACACTAGGAAAATGGGGTTAAGACCAAACAAAAACAAAAAAAAGGGCAAGATTAGTGGAAAGACCAAACTGACATCACCATTATACAATGTGAGCCAGTGTCCCCCCAACATGCATAAAATAGAATACAAACTGGCAAAGCTGGGTGTATTCTCAAACAAAAGCCGTCATGTGTTAGATGATTAGTCCAAGCAGTGATTCAAAGCTACAGGGGTAATTCAACAGCCATCGATCAATCAACTCATGTGCGTGTGAAGTCTATCATACAAAGAAGTCTGTGAGTGACAACTACACACACAAACTGGTAAAAGTCGACAAACAAACAAACAAAAAAAAGGAAGGTAAAGACAGGGCGACGGACACAACATGGGAAGATCGGAAAATAAAAGGGAGAAAAAAAAATGCCCGCTCATCCCAGTCTTACCATCTTCAAGGGCTTGTCCATCTGTTGACATTAGTCATCATTGGCTCTTTAGCTAACTCTTCTTTTCCCTGTGCACTCCTCCCTTCTGGGGTAGTACTTCTTTCTTCCCTGCCACTGCCCATCTTGGGGGGAAAAAAGCAAATACCTGGGCTATCTTGGTCCACTAGGACCTTAAGCAGTGCTGGGACAGGCTACCCTAACCTTCAGGAATATCTGTTGGCTATTTTGGTACTTTTTAGCCTTTAAAAAAAAAAATTATATATATATTTTTAGGAATATCTGTTGGCTATTTCGCTGCTTGCTTTTAAAATTTTTTATATTTTTTATCTATTTTTTTTTAGGAATATCTGTTGGCTATTTCGCTAGCTGTCTCCATTATGCACTTTCTTTCTTACTTTTTTTTTTTGGATGCTTTCTTTTTCTTCCAAAGCTTGTGTAATGGGTACATATTTACAAGGGCTTCTTTTCCCCTCCGGGCTTCAAAAACTGGAACGAAGTTAAGTACCAACCCTACACAGATCTGTCTACTTTTCAGCATGTCTTTTATTTTTCTCTCTCCTCTTTCCACTTGTGTCATTTATAAAAGATGATTGCTACAAATTCTCCCCAAGAAATATTATCAGGAGACTGGAACAGCAGATCAATCTCTTCTTTAGCTGGTCCCTTAATACCCATGTCCTTTCTCTGTATCTTTTTGTACATTTTCAAAAGAGTCTTTCCAATACTTTTTTTGTCTATTTCCAAAGATTCCTTGGGACTGCAATAGACCCTGCTAACATAGAAGCAGACATTCTGCTCTTCAGGTGGTTTGTCATGCATTATTTTTGTCTTTCTTTGGAAGTTCTCTTTTTCTATTTCAAATCTCTAGGAATGATGTTTATATACATGTACTCTCTTTTCCCTAAGGACTGCAAATGTTGACTCTCCACCACATAATGAGTCGCTCTGCACCGGAGGTTGATAATTAATTGTTTACATGTTATTAACCTGCAGTAAAAACGGTAATTCAAATTTTAAAAAAAAAAAAAGATTGAAAATCAGACAAGTCTACAAAAAGTTATTACAAATTTAAACTCTAGACTGCAGGAAATAACAAATTGAGAAATTGACAAACTTTGGTATTGTAAAAAGAGGGCCAGGATGAGGGCTTGGGTGTTTTTAAGTTCATTTTTGTTAAAGCAAAAGGAAACAATATTATGCTTTGATGCTTTTGAGTACAGTAGAAGAAAGCTTATCGTTTCATAAACAATTGAAATCTCGAAACTGACAACCTGGTCACTGCCCGTCTAAAATGGCTTCTGGTGGAAAAGTAGGTCAGGTGCAAAAAGACTCATTTGGTGGTGGAAAGTCGTATCTAGAATATCCCACCTAACCTTCTGGAAGATCCATCACCTGTTCTATGCCTGGTCTCTTAACTGCATTTCATTAAAAAATTTTTTTCATAATTTCTTCCTTCTTCTTCTTCAATCTTCAGGTATAGCTTCCCAAAAGGACCTTCAGATTTTTGTTGCTGTTGATAGTTTTTTTCTTCTTTGATCTTTTAGGAAAAGTTTCCTAAAAGGGCCTCAGATTTTGTGTTGTTGATAGTTTCTTCTTCCTCTTCAATCTTTCAGCAAAAGTTTCCCAAAGGGCCTTCAGATTTTTGTTGTTGATAGTTTTTTCTCTTCATCTTTAGAAAAGTTTCCCAAAGGGCCTTCAGATTTTGTTGTTGATAGTTTTTTCTTCTTTGATCTTTTAGGAAAAAGTTTCCTAAAAGGGCCTCCAGATTTGTGTTGTTGATAGTTTTTTCTTCTTTGATCTTTTAGGAAAAGTTTCCTAAAAGGGCCTCCAGATTTGTGTTGTTGATTTTCTTTTTGTCTTTTGGAAAGTTTCTAAAGGGCTCAGATTTGTGTTTTGAGTTTTCTTCTTTGATCTTTTAGGAAAAAGTTTCCTAAAAGGGCCTTCAAATTTTTGTTGTAAGTTTTTTTTCTCTTCAATCTTTTAGGAAAAGTTTCCAAAGGGCCTCCAGATTTTTGTTGTTGATAGTTTTTTCTTCTTTGATCTTTTAGGAAAAGTTTCCTAAAGGGCCTTCAAATTTTTGTTGATAGTTTTTCTTCCTCTCAATTTTGACAAGTTTCCCAAGGCTTTAGATTTTGTTTGATAGTTTTTTTCTTCCTCTTCAATCTTTTAGGACAAGTTTCCCAAAAGGGCCTTCAGATTTTTGTTGTTGATAGTTTTCTTCTTCTCTTCAATCTTTTAGGAAAAGTTTCCCAAAGGGCCTTCAGATTTTTGTTGTTGTTGATAGTTTTCTTCCTCTTCTGCCTTTAGGAAAGATGTTTACTTACAAGAGATAACTTCTAGGAAAAGTTTCCCAAGGCCTCATTGGAAATGTTTACTTACAAGGGATACTCCACTAAGCACCCCTAAAGACTGGAAGAGAGAGAGAGAGAGAGAGAGAGAGAGAGAGAGAGGAGAGAGAGAGAGAGAGAGAGAGAGAGAGAGAGAGAGAGAGAGAGAGAGAAGAGCAAATTTATAGACAGGTCAATATAATCTTTTTTTGCATTTATTTATTTTATTTTAATTAAATTTTGTAGGTCCATCTACTCTTAGTGAATGCTTTTTTTCTTCTTTCTTTCTTTCTTTCATTAAAAAAAACACCTTTTTTCTATGCACTTTCAAGGAAGATGTTTACCAAGGGCTTCTTGTCCCAAAGGGTAACCGACTGTCAACAGGTATACGGACTATACTGATGTACTGCTTGACATACCCGCTCTTTAATTAGTCTCTTCATCAACAAAACACCTTTGCTTTTTCTTTGTTATCTTTTCCGTTTTTATTATCTTTTTTTTCCTTCTATAATCTAGGAAGATGTTTACGAAAATGCTGTATCTCCAAAGTTTATCATGCACTGAAATACACTGCCTTGATCTCTCAATATATCCATTACTCCCACCTCAGATAGTTCCATCATTTCCCCCTGAATAAATAATGTTCACCACTCCCTTCTATATAAAGATCCACCACTCCCCTCTAAATAAACAAAGATCCACCACTCCCCTCTAAATAAAGATCCACACTCCCCTCTAAATACAAAGATCCACCACTCCACCTCTAAATAAAGATCCATCACTCCCTCTCCACAATAAATAAAGACCACCACTCCCCTTTACATAGAAGATCCATCACTCCCCTTATAAAAAGATCCATCACTCCCCTATAAATAAGATCCACCACTTCCCTCTGAATAAAGATCCATCACTCCCCTCTAAATAAACAAAAGATATCCACCACTCCCTCTAAATAAACATAGATCCACCACTCCCCTCTAAATAAAAAAGATCCACCACTTCCCTCTATATATAGATTTACACTCCCCCTATAAATAAGATCCACTACTCCCTCTACATAAACATAGATCCACCACTCCCCTCTAATTAAATAGATCCATCACTCCCCTCTAAAACTAAGATCCATCACTCTCCTCATATACATAGATCATTATACTCCCTCCAAACTATAGATCCTTTACTCCCTCTACTAAACATAGATCCACCACTCCCTCTAATATAGATCATTACTCCCTCCTAAACAAAGATCCATCACTCCCCTCGTAAACATAGATCCATCACTCTCCTCTAAACATAGATCCATTACTCCCTCCAAACATAGATCCATTACTCCCCTCTAAATATAGATCCACCACTCCCCTCTAAATAAACATAGATCCACCACTCTCCTCTATAAACATAGATCGACCACTCCCCTCTAAAGCATAGATCCATTACTCCCCTCTAAAGCTAGATCCATCACTCCCTCTAAATACAGATCCACCACTCCCCTGTAAAGATAGATCTATTACTCCCCTCAGAACTGATATAGATCTCCAGATATTTTTACCATGAATTCTTGACAAAATCTGCTTCTTCAACTTTCTTCTTTCAGGGAACACATCTTTTGAACATGTTTTTTTTTCTGATTCCTTTATTCTTCAACCAAAAAAAAAAAAAATGACTGAAGCTTTATCCGAAGCCCTTTGCCATATGTTCATGAGCCTTTCAGCTCTAAATTCAGCACTGGAAAACAGTTGACAGTTTCACTAACTATTCAACCTAAAAAAAACAGCCCTCAACAACTTTCATACATCAGACAATTGACTCCTGTAATCATCTAAATTAAACAGTTTTAGAGGCAGTTTTGTTTTAATAATCTTTCCTGCTAACTTCCATTGGTAGTTTAAAAACGCTTTTGTTCCTGAAGCATGATCTGCTGATTTTAAGTAAACCATCAGAACAATTCTAACCTATCCTGAGAGTAAGACATCCTACAAATTTAATAAACAATTTTTTTTAAAGGGAGGGGGGGGGGGGGAGGAACCATGACAGCCCATTTACATAATAACTATACTTTTTTTTTTTTAAGCCCATTTATCAGAAACTAAACTCGGAAGCCCATTCACAAGAACTAAAAAAAAAAACCCAAAAACACCAACCAATTTTTATAAAAAAAAGAAGCCCACACACTAAATAAAAAAAAACACAACCTTCTAGAACACATCAGCCGAAAAGGGCAGACAAGATATCTCGCTTCTCTCCCTTTGGAAACTCTAAAATAGGGGTGAACAGAGAGAGAGAGAAGGGAGGGAACCATGGACAGGGAATGAGAAAGTAAGAGGAGGGAAAAAAAAAAAAAAAAAAAAAAAAAAAAGGAAATAGAAGGGGGGGATGGGGAGTAAGAGGCGAGGGAGATGAATGAAAACAAAACCAAAAAAAACAAAAAAAATGGCACCCACCTCCTGAGCCAGTCTTGAAGATGAAAGTCGCCTCGTCGGAAGGTCCTATTCTGTTGACGGCCTTGATCTTCACCTGGTAGTGGGTCTTCCGCTTCAGGTTGGTCAGTGTCACCTGCGTGTTCTTCTCCCCTTCCACCACGCGAGACCTTCCAGTCCGAGGACACTCTCACCACCTTCCACTCGTCTGAGCTGGCATCCACTTGAACCTGCGGCATGTGTGGCATGTTTTTATTTGTTTTTTTATTCATTTTATACCACTTTATGTCACAGCAGATTTCTCTGCGTGAAATTCGGGCTGCTCTCTCTCCCCGGTTTAGGTATCTGTTGTGTGTTTTACAGATTTGTACACACGTCGCATCACGTACACACGCTTGCTCTCTCGCTCGCCCTCTCTCTCTCTTCGCTTCCCTTCTCTTTCTTTCTCTCTCTCTCTTACCACACTCTCTCTTTCTCTCTCTCATACATACGCTCTCTCTCTCTGTATTCTGTATATGTATATATATATATATATAGTATATAGTAGGCACCCATCAGTCTCGGAAGACTATGGAGTTGCGCTCTAGTCTTTAGAGCGCAAAGCCTGGGTAAGTAAGTATGGAGGGCAAGCTGTTACCCATGCAGCAAACCCCCCCCCCCCTCTTCACGCCACTGGAATGATCCATTGGAAAAGCAATGACTGATACGAATATATATATGTATGGATCTGGGCGTGTGGGGTATGGACTTGGTTTGTAGTGGAATGTAGACTTTGGCCATGTGCAGAAACTTTTTAGGCATGTTCAAACAACTTCATGCAAAAAACCATGCTCTGATGTAAAAACTTTGGGCATACACCATACAGACTATGCCAAGGTTAATAAGGTCACTGTGGCCAACAGAGCACAGAAAAACGGGCCATGATAGCAACTGTCTGATTTACGATGCCGTCACAGAAGAGAAGAACCCAACAACAACAACAAAACCTGAAAGAAGACAATTTTGAAGAAGAGAGAAAATGAAGCTGCAAAAGAAAATAACCACCAACGAAACCCAAAAAGATGATGAAGAAGAGCAAAGTGATGGTGACACAGAAGAGCAGAACCCAACAACTACAAAACCGTAGGGAAGACCATTTATTTATTTATTTATTCTTTTATATCGAGGACAACAGAATAAGCAATCATGTGCTTTTTATCATCCGGTCCCCGTGTGCATGCAGTTTTTGTAAATATTGTCATCTGTTCCCACCGGCACACGATGGCCTACTCTTACGAAAAGCGGAACAGGATTTAACGTGTGCGCAAGATGTTCTGCGTGCGTTCGCACCATGAAGAAGAGAGAAAATGATGCTGCGACAGAACAGCAAAAAAACCACCAACAACCCCCAAAAGAAGACGACCAAAAAAAAAAAAAAAAAAAGACAAAAATGACGCCACTAGTGAAGGTCACTATGGCTAACAGAGCAAAACATCATGGGCCATGGTAGCGACTGTCTGATTCACGATGCTGTCACAGAAGAGAAGAACCCAACAACAACAAACTTGACCGACTCCACTCTCCCCCAAAAGTCCTTCGGATGAGACTATAAACCGAGGCCCCGTGCGCAAACGCACGCAGAACACTGTGCGCACATGTTAAATCCTGTTCCGCTTTTCGTAAGAGTAGGCCATTGTGGCCGGTGGGAACAGATGACAAGATTTACAAAACTGCATACACACGGGGACTAGATGTAAAAAAACACACGAGCGCTTATTCCATTATCCTCGATATAAAAGAATAAATAAAAAATACCAAAAAATTACAAAAACTGCATACACACGGGGACTAAATGTAAAAAAAAAAACACACACAGTGCTTATTCCAATATCCTCGATATAAAACAAAACAAAAATAATAAATCAAATATCCCCCCCCCCCCCCCCCCAAAAAAAAAAAATACCCAGGGTAAAGAAAAAAAAAGTCGTGTGGTACACGAAGGTTAACAACGCATACCTCGGAGTACTGCACGACGTAGTTGCTGATTTCCACGCCCCCTGTCATGGGGATGCCCAGGTGAGGTCATAGGAGGTGCCCACAAGGCCATCTTTGCTGGAGGTCACCGTCACTGCATCTGGGGGACCTGAGTGGGCACAGAGAGAGGGAGAGAGGTCAACATCTTTTTAATTTAATTTTATTTTATACCACTTTATGTCACAGCAGATTTCTCTGCGTGAAATTCGGTCTGCTCTCTCTCCCCTGGGAGAGCGCGTCGCCACAAGTGCAGCGTCTACCCATTATTTTGTTTTATTTATTTATTTTATTTTTTCTTCATAGTTTTCATTTTTCTTCTACTTTAACCCTCTTAGTCCCGAACCGGGATTAATCATTCCCTCCCCCGAATCCTGAACCAGGATTTAGACACAGTAGTTTTCCATACACAGTGACTTCCACTGATCGCTACCATATGCTGAAGCTCTATCAGGCAGAGGCACAGAGCCTGCTGAGAATCTGGAAGTAATTATATCTACTGGTAAGTACTTAGGGAAAGGGGGAAAAGGTGAGTGAGCATGTGTGCCTGACCTGATTTCGTGATAGAATGCGAAATCTAGAGACAACTTGTGTTCAGAGAATCTGACTGCAAGAGGGTTAGACTGAAATCTGGGGTGAGGGTCAGGATAGCCTAGTGGTTAGAGGGTTGCACACATGATCTGACATCCTGGAATTGCGCCACCACAGAGGTACCCGTTTTAGGGGATTCTTCCCCTGGAGTAACATCAGTACTGACTCCACTCCCCTGAAAGTCCTTCGGACGAAACTAAAATCGAGGTCCAGTGTGCAAACGCATGCAGAACATCTTCTGTCTATCTATCCCTTAGTCTGGCAACTGTTGGGGCACCCCTGAAGACTTGACAACCCCTTCACTACTCACAAACATTTACATGCATGTTAAAAGCCCATTCTGTCTTTCGGAAGAGCAGGCCACCTTGTGCCAGTAGAATGCATGACATTAAAAAAAACAACCAAACTGATGCGTACATGTGTCATGTTTAGACACCACCCCTGAAGTTAAAATGTGGCTTTCTTAATGGTGAGCAGTCACATACGCAAAATCTCTCCATTGGTGAACCTCAACAGTTCTAGCCAAGGAATGAAAACCAAATTTTATTTGTTCAGAAAAACGTAGCATCAATACATGAAATGAGCACAAACAAGCAATGCTTATAACAGTATTTCAACAGACATAATTATGTTAAAAAAATGGGCTGCGGCTGAGCAAAATTACGCCAGACAGATGAAATTTATAAACCTTGGTTTACTGTCTCATCCAAAAGACTAGCACCCAGACCACCACTCATGATCTAATGGATGGGGGACAAGTTTGGGGCCCAAACGGGATTGGAACCACTGCACACTCCGACCCGGACTTTTCGCTTTCTAGGCGGGCACGTTACCTCTAGACCACTGATCCACCACTATGATATAGCAGAAACTGACCACATACTAGTTACGAGGTAAACAGTCACAGTAGGTACACTAACTGTACTGAGTGAGCGAGTGATTGTTGGATCTGCGTGCTGTGGCTGTGCCAGAACTAATATTATACAGCAGGAACAGACCTCACACTTGTAACTAAGTCAACAGTCGCAGTAGGTACGCTAAGTTGTACTGAGTGAGTGAGTGATGTTGTTGGGATCTGCGTGCTGTGGCTGTCCAGCTGGTGCTAATATTATACTGCAGGAATGGACCACACACAGAGTGATGTTGAATTTGTACACCGTTGCGGGCTGCTATCCTTTCCATCCCATCCC
>CM060339.1:21247196-21267196 GCA_030674155.1 Stramonita haemastoma
GTATTCAGACCGCTCTGTCCCACAGTGATGACGTAGCCAGGTTCCTCGGCCAGGTTCTTGTTGTCGCGGTGCCAGGTGATCAGCGGTTCTGGGTTGCCGTTGGCGATGCAGGTCAGGTTCGTCTTGCTGCCGACCCAGCCGTAGTAGGTCGTCGTCTTCTGGTCGTTGAAGTTGGGTTTGTCTGAAAAAGGTTCCAAGGATTGAAACTGAATAGTTGGGGAATGTGTGATTGGGGGGTTGCGGGGGGTTTGTGGGGGTTTGTGGGGGGTTGGGGGGTTGGGGTGGTGGGTGGGTGTGGTAGGGGTGTGTGTAGAGGTGTATGTGCGTGTGTGTGTGTGTAGATGCGTGTGTGTGTGTGTGTGTGTGTGTGTGTGTAATGCGTGCGTGTGCGCCTTGTGCGTGTGTGTGTAAATGCGTGCGTGTGCGCCTGTGTGTGTGTGTGTGTGTGTGTGTGTGTGTGTGTGTGTGTGTGTGTGCATCCTACATCAAGCATGGGATTTTGCCTCCCCCTCAAAATAAATTTCAACAACAACAACAACAAAAAAACCCTCAGAAAGAGGAAAACTTGACTGGCGTTTGTAGCAGTCATGAAAAATCAAGTAATCACTTTAGACAGCCTACATTCAAAACGCTTTACTCTATGAGTCAAATATCTGACCAAATGTGACACTTGATCGATGACACATTTATCTTTCTCCTCTTATCATGTTTTCTGTATCACAATGAACTGATACCCCCCTTCCCACTTTCTTTTGATTTTTACTTTGTGATCCCTTCTCACATCCACTAGTTACATCCTATTCTCACGTTTGAACATGGGATGAGAAATGACGCATTAGAAAAAGTTTTATCAATTATGCAGATGGATAAACATCCTATGACATCAATTGCACACATATGACATCAATAACTTACATGTGATGTCACCAACTTACTTGTGACCTCAATAACTTGCGCACGATGTCGCTAATTTACATGTGACACCAACAACTTATATGTAACATCAACAACCTACTAGTGACATCAATGATGCGTGTCATCAATAACTCACATGTGACATTAACATGACACATCACAAACTCTCACATGACACCACTAACGTACAAGTGACACCAACAACTCACAAGTGACATCATTAACACGTGACACCTCTTAATCACATGTAACACCACCAACTCGCACAGTGACACCACTAAACTCACACGTGACATCATTAACACGTGACACCACTTAATCACACGGGACACCACTATATTCACACAGGGACACCACTGAACTCGCATGTGACATCATTAACATGTGACATAACTTAATCACATGTGACACCACTAACTTAGAAGTGACACCATGAACTTACAAGTGACATCATTAACATGTAACACCACTTAATCACATGGGACACCACTAAACTCACACAGGGACACAAACTAACGCACACGTGAATGTCATTAACACGTGACACCACTTAATCACACGAGACACCACTAAACTCGCAAGTGACATCATTAACATATGACACCACTTAATCACATGGAACACCAGTAAACTCACACAGGGACACAAACTAACTCACACATGACATCATTAACATGTGACACCACTTAATCACACGAGACACCACTAACACTCGCATGTGACATCATTAACATGTGACACCACTTAATCACATGGAACACCACTAAACTCGCATGTGACATCATTAACATGTGACACCACTTAATCACATGGAACACCACTAAACTCGCAAGTGACATCATTAACATGCGACACCACTTAATCACACGAGACACCACTAAACTCGCATGTGACATCATTAACATGTGACACCACTTAATCACATGGAACACCAGTAAACTCACACAGGGTCACAAACTAACGCACACGTGACACCACCATTAACACGTGACATCACTTAACATGTGACACCACTAAACTCGCGTGTGACATCATTAACACGTGACACCACTTAATCACATGAGACACCACTAAACTCACACGTGACATCATTAACACGTGACATCACTTTAATCACACGAGACACCACCACACTCACACCGCCCAACTCGCACACACAACGCGACGTCACCGCCCCAAACTTACAGGTGACGTCGATCTTGAAGGTGCGTTCCTTCATGCCGAACTGGTTGTCGGCTTTGCAGATGTACTCCCCGGCATGCTCCGACTTCAGCTCAGGGATGACCAGGTAGAGCGTGCGCCTGTACAGCATGGTGGGTCCATCCTGCTGGGGGTCATCCGTCACCATTTCCACATGCACGTCCGACACCTGCAGGTCAAACAATTCAATCCAGTGCACCTAGGCCATATCAGGACTATCACCTCGTCACATTTTAAAACTCGTATTAAAAGTGTGCGACTATGTACAGTTTAAAACGAGGTATAAAACAAACTCAACTGTCCTTGCTTGTATCGATGCCCCGGTCGACCATAAGGGTCAGCCCAGGACGGCCACCGCGTCGTGGGAAAACCCACATCCATCACACTTTAAAAATGAGATAAAACCAAAACCAGGTTCCTTAAAACAACCTTGTCCTTAGAGACCAACCATGCAGGTTAAAAGGTACGACGGGATGCTATAGAGCCGGAGTGGCTACAAGCTTTTTTTTTTTTTTCTTCTTTCTTCTTCTTTTTTTTTTTTTTTTTTTTTACTGTCTTTTCATATCATACAATGTTATAGAAATTATTTGTTTTATGCCATAAAAATGTGTGCATGTGTTTTTCTTCTTTCTTTCTTTTTTTTTTCTTCTTTTTTTTTCTGTCTTTTCATATCATACAATATGATATAGAAATTATTTGTTTTATGCCATAAAAATGTGTGCGCATGTTTTCTTCTTTCTTTTCTTTTTTTTTTTTTTTTTATATTTTTTACTGTCTTTTCATATCATACAATATGTTATAGAAATTATTTGTTTTATGCCATTAAAAATGTGTGCGCGTATTTTCTTTCTTTTTGTTGTGATGTTACTTTTTTTTTTACATGTTTGCTTTTTTATGTGTGGTATGTAACCCGCGTGAATTTCTCTATGAGATAATAAAGTATTTGAATTTAAGACAATCTGAATTCAATCTCACGGGTCTGTGAAAAGTTGCTGCATTTGAATCTTGGCGGTGCGTGGTGAATTACAGAGTTGGGGGGGTTATAAAAAAATAAAAAAAAAATTTTTTTTCATCTCCCAGGTCAACTTTATGTGCATGCTCGAGATCTTGAATGCGAGTGACTGCCTCGGTTAAGACCATTCGACTTCAATCCCACAGTGTCTGTGTAAGTCATGGGTTCGAATCTTGGTGGTGTGTGGTAAGTTCAGGTGTGGGGATTTTTTTTTTTTTTTTTTTTTTAAACCATTTCCCAAGGTCAAAACTTCAAATGCAGGCTTGAGACAGTGCCTTGATTTCTTTTGTGTATACACACTTGCAGAAGGTGAAATGTGTGTTTAAAAATCCTTGAATTCAAGCCATGACTTGCGGAGTTACTGCCCTTTGTCATGTTCTCTTAAACACTCGGTCACAAGGGGTCAGGAGGAAACAGAAGTCTCCGCTGGGACGTTACAACAACACGGTGTCAAAAGAGTTAAAGCGTTGTTATACTTTAATATGTTGAGATTTGTCTTCAACCATCACAGACATATAAATATATGTGTGTGTACACACACACACACACCACACACTAACATACAGAACACATATGCACACACACAAAACACACACCCCACAAAATAAACAAACACATCCACAGCCCCACAAAATAAACACATACCCCCACAAAATAAACACACACACAAACACAAACATACACACACAACAGACACAAACATACAAACTACCCACGACCCCCCCCCCCCCCCACACACAAACACCACACAAAACAAACAGAAAAACACCCCCACATAACAAACACCCCCACACCAACACACACACCCATATACAAACACACAAAACATACAACCCCCACCCCCCCCCCCACAAAACAAACAGAAAACACACACCACAAACACACCAACCCCACACACTCCCCCACCCACCCACCACCACCTCACCCCCTCCCCCCCCCCCCCACACACACCCCAAAAAAAAGTCAGTAAAATCTCACGGAGTTTTCCCGAGAGAGGTAGTCCAGCTCCGACCCCTTGCGGCGCCAGAACATGCTGGGTACGGGGTCGCCTGTGGCGATGCAGGGCAGACGCACCTGCGACCCCTCCCTCTGGGTGATGTTGTCCGTGTTCTCAAAGGTGGGCAGAACTGCACACAGCAGCAGCCACAACACACACACACACAATCACGCTTTTTAGAAAAGAATAAAAAAAATAAAATAAAATAATTATTAACCCTCTTAGTCCCGACCCGGGATTTAATTCCCTCCCCTGAATCCCGACCCGGGATTTGCTGGGATTAAATAATTCCCTCCCCTGAATCCTGACCTGGGACTTGCCGGGATTACATAATTCCCTCCCCTGAATACCATTTTAGGCAGGTGCTGGGGGTGGTGGTCAGGTTGTCAGCTTAGAGATTTCGATCGATTACGAAACTATACACTGTCTTCTGCCTTGTCCTTATTTTATTTTATTTTTTTTACCACTTTATGTCACAGCAGATTTATCTGCGTGAAATTCGGGCTGCTCTTCCCGGGGAGAGCACATTGCCACAAGTGCAGCGCCTACCCATTATTTTTTTTCCTTCTTTTTCCTGTCTGCAACTGTATATGTTTCCCTATCAGAGTGGCTTTTTTCTACAGAGTTTTGCAAGGGACAACCCTCTTGATTCCTCAGCTTCTTTTACGTGCGCTAAATAATTATGTGTAACACACAGGACCTCGCTTTGTTGTCTCATCTGAAAGACTAGCGCCCAGACCACCACTCATGGTCTAATGAACGGGGGAAAAGTTTTGGGCCCAAACGTCATGGAGTGTCTGTCACAAATGTGACGCTCCACCACATAAGGAGTTGCATTGCAACAGAGGTCAATTTTTTGTTATTGACATTTTCAAAATCTGCAATGAAATGGCTATACAATAGAAAAAAACATATTGAAAATCGGACACTTCTATGAAAAGTTATTACCAGTTGAAATGACAGACTGCAGGAAATGACAAAATGAGAAATGGACAAGTTTAGCATCATGATAAATAGTCAGAATGAGGGCTTGAGCATTTTTAAAGCACGTTTAAAAGCAAAAGGTTACAAAATTATGACTCGATATTTCATTACGAGGTAGAATAATGGCTATACTTTTATAACCAAACAAAATCTGAAAACTGCCAATTTGACCCCATGACCTGCTTTTAATGACTCCTAGCGGAAAAGTGGGTTATCTGTTCTAAGCGAATCATTCCGTGGAGTGTCCATCACAAACGGCAGAATATCAGAGAGAACAACTCTTACTTTTGACGTCCAGGCTGATGGTCTCGTTCTGACTGCCGCCGTCGTTGTGGGCGTTGCAGGTGTACACTCCCTCGTCCGTCCTCTTCAGGCTCTCAAACACGTACTCCCCTGTCGAGCTCCGCTGCTCCATCAGAGGTTTGGAGCCCTGGAACAGACGACGATGACAACATACAGGTCAAGGTAACGGACAGGGGACAGATAGCCTAGTGGTCAGAACATTGCGCAGGCAATTTGACGACCCGGGTTTGAGTCCGGTCGAGGAAATTTTTCTCCTGGAGTTAACATCAGTGCTGACTCCACTCTCCCCAAAAGTCCTTCGGATGAGACTTTAAACCGAGGCCCCGTGTGCGAACGCATGCAGAACATCTTGCGCATACGTTAAATCCTGTTCCGCTTTTCGTAAGAGTAGGCCATCGTGTGCCGGTGGGAACAGATGACAATGTTTACAAAACTGCATACACACAGGGACCGGATAAAAAAAAAAAGCACATGATTGCTTATTCTGTTATCCTCGATATAAAAGAATAAATAAGATAAATAAATAAAATAAAGGTAAAGCTCACAGTGCACAAATCCAACATCACTCAGTAAGGCCTAGTCAAGAGTGCTACATTTAGTGCGCTCCTTCCTTTTACCTAGTCCATGTGTGGTCAGTTCCTGCTATAAATAAATAGCACCAGCTGGCCAGCTGGGCTGGGGCTGGGCTGGGATAATTAGCTCCTGAGAAAAGCTCAAAGTGGGGGATACTGACAGCTGTGAAAGGTGTTCCCAAAGAAAGGTGAAGGTGTTCCCAAAGGTGAAGGTGTTCCCAAAGAAAGGTGAAGGTGTTCCCAAAGGTGAAGGTGTTCCCAAAGAAAGGTGAAGGTGTTCCCAAAGAAAGGTCAAAGTAAAAGGTGAAGGTGTTCCCAAAGAAAGGTGAAGGTGTTCCCAAAGAAAGGTGAAGGTGTTCCCAAAGAAAGGTGAAGGTGTTCCCAAAGAAAGGTGAAGGTGTTCCCAAAGAAAGGTGAAGGTGTTCTCAAAGAAAGGTGAAGGTGTTCCCAAAGAAAGGTCAAAGTAAAAGGTGAAGGTGTTCCCAAAGAAAGGTGAAGGTGTTCCCAAAGAAAGGTGAAGGTGTTCCCAAAGAAAGGTGAAGGTGTTCCCAAAGAAAGGTCAAAGTAAAAGGTGAAGGTGTTCCCAAAGAAAGGTGAAGGTGTTCCCAAAGAAAGGTGAAGGTGTTCCCAAAGAAAGGTGAAGGTGTTCCCAAAGAAAGGTCAAAGTAAAAGGTGAAGGTGTTCCCAAAGAAAGGTCAAAGTAAAAGGTGAAGGTGTTCCCAAAGAAAGGTGAAGGTGTTCCCAAAGAAAGGTCAAGGTGTTCCCAAAGAAAGGTGAAGGTGTTCCCAAAGAAAGGTCAAGGTAAAAGGTGAAGGTGTTCCCAAAGAAAGGTGAAGGTGTTCCCAAAGAAAGGTGAAGGTGTTCCCAAAGAAAGGTGAAGGTGTTTCCAAAGAAAGGTCAAGGTGTTCCCAAAGAAAGGTCAAGGTAAAAGGTGAAGGTGTTCCCAAAGAAAGGTGAAGGTGTTCCCAAAGAAAGGTCAAAGTAAAAGGTGAAGGTGTTCCCAAAGAAAGGTAAAGGTGTTCCCAAAGAAAGGTAAAGGTGTTCCCAAAGAAAGGTCAAGGTGTTCCCAAAGAAAGGTCAAGGTGTTCCCAAAGAAAGGTAAAGGTGTCCCCCCAAAACTGGTAAAGGTGTTCCCATAACCTATGTGGTCTTTGGGGAGAGAGGCATCAAACTTCAGCTTCTCTAGGGGCCAGCATATTGAGGGCGGCGCCCATCTCCTCTACCTCGATGTTTTACCTTCCCTGACCCTATAGATAGGTACCCATTGACAGCTGAGGGACTGCACTGAAGCAAAAAAAAAAAAAAAAAGAGAGAGAGAGAGAGAAATAAAAACTCAGTTGAGACAGCAAACATAAAAAGGGTACTCCCAAACATCCTGGGGGGAAGTAGTTTTGAGTTTGACTGGATTCGAAGTCATATCTGGTAGGTAACTTCAGTAAGGGGCAATATCAAGGTTTCCTGATATTGAGTAAAACGTAAAGGTGTCCCATAACCTTCCTATGTGGTCGTAGGGGAGCGAGGCATCAGAGACCTCAGTTTCTCTAGGGGCCAGCATATGGAGGGCGGTGCCCATCTCCTCTCCCTCGCTGTTTTACCTTCCCTGACCCTGAAGAGGGCAGGTACCCATTGACAGCTGGGTGAACTGGGGGAGGACTGTACTGAAGCCAAGGCGCGCAAACGGTCACCCATCCAACTGGTAACCCACATTTAACGCTGCTTAACTTGACTTGGGGAAAGCGAGCGCTCTGGCCACTTAGCTATCCCGCTCCCTATTGAGCAACAAATCTTAATGAAGCTGAACACATACATTCCCAATACCAAATATGGTTTCCAGACCCAGCAGGGGGGGGGGGGGGAGCAACTCTTATCTCTACCAAGCCTGATCTGCTTACAACAGCAACCACTTAACCACACTACAAAGGTCTGAGATCTCAGCTTCTCTAGGGGCCAGCATCTTCACCTTTTCCCTACAGGTAACCCGTTACAGGGCAACCAACCATCTACTAACCCTTCCCTTCCGCATCACCCACATGGAAGCGTACAAACGCACACAGTGCACTTGTACTGGGAAAGAGTGGGTTCTCTCCCGTAACGTTGGGATAGTGTTATGGGCGGTGCCCACCTCCTCTCCTTCGCTACTTTACCTTCCTTGACCCTAAAGAGGGCGGGTACTCATTGACAGCAGGGTGAAATGGGGGAGGGGGGGGACTGTACTGAAGCCAAGGCGTACCAACGGTCACCCACGACTCATTCGATCAGCTGGAGCGTCTGTTGTCACTGTAGTTAGGTGATTTATTGTTGTTGCTGTTTCTAGGTTAGAGGTCTGAGGTTTACCAACAATTAGATTTTAGCATATACAATGTCCCCCCACCCCCACACCCCAACCAAATTATTTAGGTAGCCACATTCCAACTTCGGGATGGTGTCTAAACATAACACCTATGCGCATGCCTCTTTTTTTTTTTTTTTCTTTTCTAAAAATTCTATCTTCCGTTTCTACTGGTAAAAAGCTACCTACTCTTCCGAAATGTGGAACAGGTTTTTTTTATACGTGGACAAGATTTTTGCGCATGTTTGAACATGGAGTCTCAGTTTATAATCTCATCCCTAAAAGACTTTAGACATTCAGTTAGAAGAACTGTTTCGTCAAAACTGGGAAGAAAAAAAAAGGACGAAGCAGGGAATCGAACCGAGAACCACACGGTCGACTCGTTTGGCAGGCGAACCATCTTAAAACCATCCTGCCACCTTCCTGCCTAGCAAGTGACTTACCTGACTTATGCCTGTGGATTCCCGTGGGAACAAAGGGCCACAACAACACTCCTCCTTAGTAAGTGACTACCTGATTTTTTTTTTTTTACCTACCTTGTAGAACATGTAGGTGGGGGCAGGTATGCCTTCAGCACTGCAGGACAGCAACAGACGATCACCCTCCTTTGGAGATGTGGGGTCCAGGTGGATAGGCATGATTTTTGGAGGCACTGTAAACCACACACACACACATAAGCGCGTTAGTGCGTACCACCTTTTTGTTCTGGTTTAGGATGGAGGATTCTAGTTGTGGGTTTTGTTTTGTTTTGAAGGGGTGGGGGGAGAGGGGGGGGGATGCTGAAGCATTACAAACTGCAAAAATGTCCTCAAGTCTTCAGGGGTGCCCCCACAGTTGTCAGACTAAGGATAGATAGATGGACAGATAGATAGATAGATAGATAGATAGATAGATAGATAGATAGATAGATAGATAGATAGATAGATAGATGGATGGATGGATGGATGGATGGATGATGGATGGATGGATGGGTGGGTGGTGGGTGGGTGGGTGGGTGAGTGGGTAGGTAGATAGATAGACAGTTACACACAGATAGATAGATAGATAGATAGATAGATAGATAGATAGATAGATAGATAGATAGATAGATAGATAGATAGAGAAACGGAGATAGATAGATTGACAGAGATAGATAGCTAGATAGCTAGACAGATAGATAGATAGATAGGTGGGTGGTTATAGATAGAGAGATAGAGAGATAGAGAGATAGATAGATAGATAGATAGATAGATAGATAGACAGAGAAACGGAGATAGATAGATTGACAGAGATAGATAGCTAGATAGCTAGACAGATAGATAGACAGATAGGTGGGTGGTTATAGAAAGATAGAGAGATAGAGAGATAGATAGATAGAGAGATAGATAGATAGATAGATAGATAGATAGATAGATAGATAGATAGATAGATAGACCGACCGACCGACAGACAGACAGACCCGACAGACAGACAGACAGACCCGACCGACCGACCGACCAACAGACAGACCGACAGACAGACAGGTAGGAAACACTCACCTGTGACAGTGACCTCGATGTCCAGCTTCCTGCTCTCTCCCAGAACCAGGAACTCCATCATGCAGGTGTAGGTTTTGCTGTCACCCAGGTTCACATTCTTCACCAACAGGTAGTTCCCTTCCTCCCCTGCCTTCGTCTCGTACATGGGCACGAACCGGTCCTCTACAGAGAGTGAGGGAGCAAAAAAACCCAACCACCACGCCAAGAGTCATCATCTCTCTCTTTCCCTCTAGTCTAGCTTTTTTTGATTCGTGTTTTTTGTGGGTTTTTTTTGCGAGATAAAGCGCTGTATATAAATTTCCATGTATTATCATTATTATTATTATTATTCTAGTCAGAAAACCATGCAAGAGTCATCTCCCTCTAGTCTAGCTTCAATTTCGGTTTTTTTTTTGTGCAAGATATAGCGCGATATAAATTCCATGTATTACTTATTATTATTATACGCAGAAAACCATACAAGAGTCATCTCCCTCTAGTCAGCAAACCAAGCAAGAGTCATTTCCCTCTAGTCAGAAAACCACGCAAGAGTCATCTCCCTCTAGTCTAGCTTTGCTTCGTTTTTTGCAAGATATAGCGCTATATGAACTTCCATGTATTATTATTTTTATTATCATTATACTTAGAAAACCACACAAAAGTCATCTCCCTCTAGTCAACAAACCACACAAGTGTCATCTCCCCCCCCCCCCTCTTAAAATCAGCAAACCATACAAATGTGACGCTCCACCACGAAATGAGTTGCATAGCACATTACCCAATTTTGTGCTAGGAACAATTAAAGGCAGTTGGGGGTCAAGTTATCAATTTTAAGGTTTTGACCGATTATTAAACTATATCCATTATTCTACCTTGTAATGAAATATCAAGGCATAATTGTTATTCCTTTTGCTTTTAAATGTGTTTTGAAAATACCCAAGCCCTCATTCCGACAACTTGTTACTAAAATAAACTTTCCTGTTTCTGATTCTGTCACATCCTGCAGTCTACCATTTCAATTTGTAATAACTTTACACAGAATTGTCCGATTTTCAATCTGTTTTTTGTATTGAATAGCCTTTTTATTGCAGATTAATAGCATGTCAATAGCTAAAAATTGACCTTAGGTGCAATGCGACTCCTTACGTGGTGGAGCGTCACAAATGTCATTTCTCTAGTTTTAACATCATTTTCCATTAAAAAAAAACTAACAGAAAGTAAGCAGTCCTGAACACACACACACACACTCACACACTCGCTCACACACTCGCTCACACCTCACTCTCTCTCTCTCTCTCTCTCTCTCTCTCTCTCTCTCTCTCTCTCTCTCTCTCTCTCTCTCATCCTCCTCACTCACTCACTCACTCACTCACTCACTCACTCACTCACTCACTCACTCACTCACTCCTCCTCTCTCTCTCTCTCTCTCACACTCACTCACTCACACACACACTCTCTCTCTCTCACACTCTCTCTCACTCCCTCCCTCCCTCCTCTCTCATACAAAACTCCCCCCCCCCTCTCCACCTTCACCTCCCCCCCCCCCATGCCCCTCCTCCCTCCCTCCTTCCTTCCTCCCCCCCAAACATAGAAAACCAGAGATGATGATAATATATTACCACTCAAAGGCTTCATCTGTCCCTGGGGCCCCAATTCAAACCATCTCAGCATCTTGTTGTCAGTTGTGGAGGTCGATCGGCACCAAATCTTGTCGTTGGTGCCGTTTATCAGCGTCTGCTTCGAGGGCGACACAAACTCCACGTTTCCTGGTGTGAGATAAACATCATAGGAATGAATGAATGAATGAATGAAATGAATGAATGAATAAAAGAAAGGAGACATAAACCCCACATCGTCTGAAAGACACCACATGAATGAATGAGTAGAATGGTGACATAAACTCCATGTTTCCTGGTGTGAGATAAACATCATAGGAATGAATGAAAGAATGAAATGAATGAATGAATGAAATGAAAGAAAGGAGACACAAACTCACTGTTTCCTAGTGTGAGATAAACATCATAGGAATGAATGAATGAATGAATGAATGAATGAATGAATGAATGAATGAATGAAAGAAAGGAGACATAAACTCCACGTTTCCTAGTGTGAGATAAATCATAGGAATGAATGAATGAATGAAATGAATGAATGAAAGGAGACATAAACTCCACATTTCCTAGTGTGAGATAAACATCATGGATGAATGAATGAATGAATGATGAATGAATGAATGAAAAAATGGGACATAAACTCCATGTTTCCTAGTGAGAGATAAACATATGACTGACTGACTGAATGAATTAAATGAATGAATGAAAAAGTAAAGGAGACATAAACTCCACGTTTCTAGTTAAAAACATCATAGAATGAATGAATGAATGAATGAATGAAATGAATGAATGAACAGAAAGGAGACATAAACTCCAGTTTCCTGTAAGATAAACATATGAATGAATGAATGATGATAAATGAATGAATGAAAAAATGGTAAAATGATAATGAATGATAAAATGATGATGAATGAATGATGAATTAATAAGAAGAAAAAAGAATAAACACATGAAAAATGATGAATGAATGTAGATGGGACAAAACCCAACGTTGAAAAAATAAGAATGATGATGATGATGATGAATATGAGGATGAATGAATGATATGATGTGACATCAACTCCATGTTTCCTGTAAGATAACATAGAATGAAAATGAATGGATGGAATGAATGATGATAAATGATGAGTGAATGAATGAATGATGAATGAATGGTAAAAATGAAGAAATAAATGAAAAATAAATGATGGTGAAGGAATGATGAATGGATGATGAATGAATGGATAAATGAATGGTGACACAAACTCCAACGTTTCCTGTAAGATAACATAAGAATGAAAATGGATGATGGATGGATGAGAATGGTAGAGTGAATGAATGAAATGGATAAATGAATGGTGATGCAAACTCCAGTTTCCTGTAAGATAACATAAGAATGAAAATAAGTGAATGGATGATGGATGAGGAATGAATGGATAAATGAATGGTGACACAAACTCCAAGTTTCCTGTAAGATAACATAAGAATGAAAGAATGGAATGGATGGAGGATGGATGGATGAATGGATAGTGAATGAATGAATGGATAAATGAATGGGACAAACTCCACGTTTCCTGCAGATAACATAAGAATGAAAAAATGGATGGATGGATGGATGGATGGATGGAAACACAAACTCACGTTTCCTGTAAGATAACATAGGAATGAATGATGAAATGGATGGATGGAGGATGGATGGATGGATGATGGATGGATGGATGGATGGATGGATGTTGGATGGATGGATGGTAACACAACTCCACGTTTCCTGTAAGATAACATAGGAATGAATGATGAAAGGATGGATGGATGGATGGATGGATGGATGGATGGATGGATGGTAACACAAACTCCATGTTTCCTGTAAGATAACATAGGAATGAATGATGAAATGGATGGTTGGATGGATGGATGGATGGATGGTAACACAAACTCCAGTTTCCTGTAAGATAACATAGGAATGAATGATGAAATGGATGGATGGATGGATGGTTGGATGGATGGTTGGATGGATGGTAACACAAACTCCAGGTTTCCTGTAAGATAACATAGGAATGAAAAAATGGATGGATGGATGGATGGATGGATGGATGGATGGATGGATGGATGGATGAATGAATGAATGGATGAATGAATGAATGAATGAATGGTGACACAAACTCCATGTTTCCTGTAAGATAACATAGGAATGAATGATGAAATGGATGGATGGATGGATTGGATGGAATGGATGGATGGATGGATGGTAACACAAACTCCATGTTTCCTGTAAGATAACATAGGAATGAATGATGAAATGGATGGATGGATGGATGGATGGATGGTAAACAAACTCCATGTTCCTGTAAGATAACATAGAATGAATGATGAAATGGATGGATGATGAATGGATGGATGGATAGATGGATGGATGATGGATGGTAACACAAACTCCATGTTTCCTGTAAGATAACATAGGAATGAAGAAAATGGATGAGATGGATGGATGGATGGATATGGATGAGATGAATGAATGATGTATGAATGAATGACCAGTTTTGAAGATAACATAGAATGAATGAATGTAATGAAATGGAAATGAATGAGTAAAATAAATGAATAAATGAAAGAAAGGAGACATAAACTCTATGTTTTCTGAAAGACAGATTATGAATGAATGAGTAAAATGAATGAATGAATGAGTAAAATGAATGATGAATGAATGAACGAATAAATGAATGGTGACATAAACTCCATGTTTTCTGAAGGACACCACATGAAGGTATGAGTAGAATGGCCACAATCTCTTGTTTTCTGTGAGACACATGACTATGAGTTGAGGAGTGAGTGAGTGAGTGAGTGAGTGAGGTGAGTGAGTGAGTGAGTGAGATGATGATGAGTGAGATGAATTGAATGATGAATGAATGAATGAATGAATGGTGACATAAACTGACTCACACATTCCGTTGTTTGTTCTTTCAGTTTTGTTCATTTATTTTTTCGTTCTTGGACTCACTTATTCAATCTTTCTTTTCCCCCTCACTAAATGAAAAAAAGGAGTACAACACACATTTAGCGCAGGTAAAATTACCCACAGCGACAAGAGAGTTGTCTCTGGCAAAAAATAAATTCTGTAGAAAAAAGCCACTCTGATTGGGACACAGATACAATTGCAGACAGGAAAAGAAAAAAAAAAATGGGCAGGTACTGCTCTTGTCACGAAACCCTCTTCCTGGGGAGAGCAGCCTGAATTTCACACAGAGAAATCTGCCGTGACTAAAAAAGTGATATATATATATATACAATACAATGGACACACACAAACACACACACACACACACACACGTGTAAACTCTCACATACATGTACACACACACACACACCCAAACCTCCCCTCTTCCACACTTCCCCTTGTGGCTTGTGTCAAAGCCTTTGGGGTTGGGGGTCGCGGGGGGGACGGTTGTTGGAGGGACGTTGTGGTGGTCGCCACCTCAGGTGGGTGACTCACTCAGTCTGGCTCTGCGACTGAACTAATACTGTCGTCAGTTATAGGGGGCTTAGTAGGTGGTGTCCTCCTGCGTATGCTAGCTCAGAACAGGCACCACTGAACACCACCAAAGTGACCCAGCAGCAGTGCAGGGCCCCTCTGGCTGGTGGCCCTATGGCGGCCTGATATTGATGAGCTCCCTGTGGACTCCCGACCCCGGGGGTGAGATACAACGAATCTGGGTATGGCTGTGGCGGGGAGATTGAAATGAGCGGCGTGGGAACAGCAGGATGGGGACGTCACAGAAGACGAGGCAGCAAGCCAAAAAAAAGAAGAAAAAAAAAGAAGCCTACAGCAGAAGAAGACACACACACACACACGTACACATACATACGATACATACATGTACTGTATACACGTACCAAACACTTCCACCAAGATGGACACTTCCTTATCGACATTGTCGATGGAGGCACTGCAGGTGTACACTCCGGCGTTGTTCATCTTCACATTCACCAGCATCAGCAGCACGTAGTCTGGCTGCACAGTCACGAACTTCCTGGAAAAAACCCACAGAAACAACAAACGTGTGCGAGTGAGTGCGTTCGTACATACATACATACATGCATAAATAATAGTGGTTATGTCTTTTCTAGTCAATGGTTTTAATAATAGCATTGTGTCCATATATTGGTGGTGTGTATACATGTGGTGTGTATGTGGTGAGTGTGATGTGTGTGGTGTGGTGTGTGAGTGTGGTGTGTGTGTGTGTGTGTGTGTGTGTGTGTGTGTGTGTGTGTGTGTTGTGTGTTATGTGCATGCGTGCACGCCTACGAGTGTGTATTGTGATATTTTTATTTGAAGGTATGATGTTTGAACAAATATGAAATGTAGCTATCTTGTATCTTTTGATTATGATTCGTATCAGTATGCCTGTCAGTATTGTAATTGCCCTTCAGGGATGATTAAAGTGTTTTTGACATGACAAACCACAGCCGTCAGTGTCACCCACTTTCCACTCACTATTTAGCACATGTAAAAAAGAACCCACGGCAACAAGGGGAGTGACCCTGGCAAAATTCTGTAGAAAAAAGCCACTCTGACAGGGGAAACAAATACAATTGCAGACAGGAAAAAGAAATAAAAAATGGGTAGGCACTGCACTTGTGGCGACGCGCTCTCCCCGAGGAGAGCAGCCTGAATTTCATACAGAGAAATCTACTGTGACATAAAGTGGTATAAAATACAAAATACACTTCCAGCTCCTCCAGCTGCTAGTATAGGGGACGGGAGAGCCTAGTGGTCAGAACATTGCGCTCGCAGTTTGATGACCCCGGTTCGATTTCGGTCGAGATTTTTCTCCTGGATGTTCACATCAGTGTTGACTCCACTCTCCCCCAAAAGTTCTTCGGATGTGACTAAAACCAAGACCCCCGTGAGCGAACGCACGCAGAACATCTTGCGCACATGTTAAATCCTATTCTGCTTTTCGTAAGAGTAGGCCATTGTGTGCCGGTGAGAACAGATGACAAGATTTACAAAACTGCATACACACTGAGACTGGATGTAAAAAAGCACATGATTGAATGCTTAATCCATTATCCTCGAAATAAAAGAAGTTTAAATAAAATAAATAAAAATAAATAAATATCCATTCCATCCCAGCTGGTGCTAATCAGAGCAGAAACTGACCACCCTTGGGCTGGTAAAAAGAAAAAAGGAAGGGGCTATATCTAACTGGGACTTGGACCCTTGACTGAGTTATGCTGGGTTTGGGCTGATCTTGCCATCTAATATAATTATAAAGCTCAGCAGACGACACTCCACAATACAACACAACACTGACAATACAATATGACACAGACAATACATACAACACAACACAGACAATACAACACAACACAGACAATACAACACAGCACAGACAATACCACACAACACAGACAATTCAACACAACATAGACAATACTACAACACAACACAGACAATACACCACAACACAGACAATACACCACAACACAGACAATACCACACAACACAGACAATACAACACAACACAGACAATACTACAAGTAGTACAACACAACACAGACAATACCACACAACAACAATAAGCACACAACACAGACAATTCAACACAACACAATATACAACACAACACAAACAATACAACACAAACAATACAATACAAACAATACAACACAACACACGCAATACAACACAACACACACAATACAACACAACAACAATAAGCACACAACAGAGAGTGTAATACTAATACTTAGCGAGTCTTACATCCCCTGATGACATTTCCATCAGGATCTTACATGCAGTCTAATGTTGAGCTCAGTAAACCACTCTTCACAACTCAAAACAACAACAATACGACATAACAGTCAACACAGACAACACAACGACAAAATCATACAACACAACGTAAATACGAATACTCAAGTTCCTTGTTTTTTGCTCTGACGTAAATTCCCTTTAGATCCTACCATCTCACGTTTAGCACGTAAGTAAACAATACTAGTGGTTAAGGCGTTGGACTTGTATTCTAAAGGTTGCGGGTTCGATCCCAGCTTTCGGCTATGGCGTTGTGCCCTTGGAAAGGCACTTTACGACTATTTTCTCACCCCACCCAGGTGTAAAAGGGGTACCAACCTTGTGTTGGGGTTAACCCTGCGATAGACTGGCGTCCTATCCAGGGGGGAGTCTATGACTTTCAGTCGCTTAACACCACAGAAACCGGGATAAGCACCGGCCTGATGAGCCATAGGCTCGGGACAGACTTTAACTTTAAACAATACAACACAACAATACAACACAACAATACAACAACATCATCATGCAACACAAAGCCAAGGTAAAGTAATACTAATACTTACGTTCCCTGTAGTGCCGTGATAAAATTTCCGTTGGGGTCTTTCCATCTGATGTTGAGCTCCGACGACATCTTTCCCTCCACGTTGTGTTTGCAGGACAAAACCAGGGTCTCGCCCTCCAGAAGCTTTTTCGACTGTACCTTGGGAAGAATCTCAATCTCGCCAGCATTCGTCATGTCCGCCAGCATCGCTGTGACCAAAACAAAAACAAAACAAAAAAAAAAGGTTATAATAATAATGCTCATGTTATTTCGTCGATCATAATGTTGTTGTTGTTGTTGTTGTTGTTGGAGTGTTGGAGGAGTGTTAATTGCGGCCTTTTGTTCCCAAAGGGAATTCACAGGCATAAGTCAAGTCAAGTGTCAAGTAAGTCACACACACACACACACACACACACACAACACTACACACAAATATATATATATATATATATATATATATATATATATATATATATATATAATATATATATATGTTGTGGGAACGGGATAGCTCAGTGGTCAGAGTGCTCGCTTTCACCCAGCCAATGTTAAGCAGCGTCGAGCGTGGTTACCAATTGGATGGATGACCGTTTGCGCGCCTTGGCTACAGTACAGTCCCCCCAGTTCACCCAGCTGTAAATGGGTACCTGTCCTCTTTAGGATCAGGGAAGGTAAAGCAGCGAGGGAGAGGAGATGGGCGCCGCCCACAACATGCTGGCCCCAAGAGAAGCTAAAGTCTCTGACGCCTCGCTCCCCTACGACCACACAGCTTATGGACACCTTTACCTTTTATATATATATGTTGTATGGATTCAGGAATATTGAGGAGTTGTACATATTTATTGATGCATTTTACTCATTTAAAACTCCTTTTAATATATACGTTGTATGGATTCAGGAATATTGAGGAGTTGTACATGTATATTTATTGATGCATTTCACTCATTTAAAACTTTGAATCACAGACTTCCATCCAAATAAGAAATGTCTCCCAGAGCAGAGAGAGAGTATACTATACATGAGTGATAAATGAGGTGAAAGTGAGCCAGGAGAGGAGTTTCATGAAAAATGTGTCCAAATGTAGTTTCTATACATGTGCAGATAAGATACAGTATACATCCAAAAATACCATCATAAAAATCCAAATGCTACCAAGTTCCATGAATTGTTTAGTTCCGAAAGAAAACCTTTTGCTTATCAATCAACGATGTACAAGTTTCTCCAATAAATAATGAAAAACCGTTGACGAGATACATCAAAGTTCAAGGGCGGCACCCGTGCATTTGTTTCAGGCTACAGATGACTTCATTTCCTTTGCTGGCATGGCTTATGGGCGGCTGTGTTAGTGTGTGTGTGTGTGTGTGTGTGTGTGTGTGTGTGTGTGTGTGTGTGTGTGTGTGTGTGTGTGTGTGTGTGTTTGTGTGTGTGTGTGTGTGTTTGTGTGTGTGTTGTGTGTGTGTGTGTTGTGTGTGTGTGTGTGTGTGTGTGTGTGTGTGTGTGTGTGTGTGTGTGTGTGTGTGTGTGTGTGTGTGTGTGTGTGTGTGTGTGTGTGTGTGTGTGTGGTGTGTTGTGTGTGTGTGTTTGTGTGTGTGTGTGTGTGTGTGTGTTGTGTGTGTGTGTGTTGTGTGTGTGTTGTGTGTTGGTGTGTGTGTTGTGTGTGTGTGTGTTTATGTGCGCGTGTGTGTATGTGTGTGATTGAGTGTGCACATGCACATGTATGTAAGCGTAGGTATAAGTATGAATTCATGCATGCCTACATAAATACAAGCATACAGAAATATATATGTGCGCCAACATACACACACACATACCGCACACACACACACACACACACACCACATAAAATTCCCAACCACGCAATCTTTTCTAACCACACGCACACAACCAACACAACGCTTGCTTGCGTAGGCACAAAATTAACGCGAGTGCACATGCATGTTCCTCCTCCTGTGCACGCACATTCTTTAGAAGCCAGAGGCAGATGATAGGATGAATGGGGATCAATACAGATCTATACAACCCACTAGCAGGCGACACCGACATTCGAAGCAAGCAGGGGTTGCGTGTGTGGGGAGAATACAATCACTCTCTCCTCTCCTTGATTATACTCCGGTCCTGTTCCTCCCCTGTCACTCTACTCCGTCCAATGGGAACGACCGTACCGTACCTGGCAGCATCGTTCAGCCAATCAAAACTGATGTATCAATACTACTCTCACTGCATGGTGGTTGGGGGGGGGTTGTTTTTGTGTGTGTTTTTTTAAGGTGG
>CM060339.1:21283096-21285596 GCA_030674155.1 Stramonita haemastoma
TTCTTCTTCTTCTTCTTCTTCTTCTTCTTTCTTCTTCTTCTTCTTCTTCTGTTTCTTCGAATGCTCAACAGTAACTAACTATTCTTGTCTGTCATATGAGCTAAAATACGTTAACGCCACCATTTAGCACTGACAAGTCAGGCCCAGTGCATCCGACTTTAAAGCATCAGATTCTTGAAGTTTTTCGGTTTTGGTTTTCTTTGGTTCGTTATTTGCACCTCATCTTGAGCCCTGATGTTCACCAGTTATGTGAGATTTTTTGCACATATATAATAATAATATACGAGATGTATCTGAATCTGTAAGTGCTTTCATTCAAATTATCACGCGCATGCAACCGTTTACATAAAAATTAACAAATTCCATGTCTATCACACCACACAGCACACACACAACACACCAACACACACTAACACACACACACACACACCACACACACTAGACAAGGTGACTGGATGGAGGAGACTGATAAGAGTGCAACGGTTGCTTTGCCTCCATTAGGGAATCCACATTCTGTCTTCAGTTTACTTTAAGGATGATGCGTAAACATGACAACAGTATTGCATGTGTTTTTATTTACGATATGCAGGGATTTGGTTTTTTTTCTCTTTCTTCTGTTCTAAAAAGCATTTATTACCTATTCTTCCAAAAGGTAGAACAGGTTTTAACCTGTTGCAAGTTGTTATTTATTTTCACACCTAACCTGGTTAATGGTCAATCCTAAGGACTTTAGGGAGAGTGGAGTCAGTACTAATCAATGCTAAGTCCAGTGGGGAAAAATCCCCATTGAACAGGTGTCTCAGTGGTGGCTCGATCCCGATCCCAGGCGGCTGTCAGATCACAAACGCAACGCTCTAACCACTTCGCTATCCTGCCCTGCCCTGTCCTGTCCTGTCCCGTCCTGTCCCACTAGGACTGTTTCAGAAATTGACAAGTCGACAGTACCAGATGTCATGTATGTATGTAGGATGGATGGGTTATTGTATACCCCGGTGACATTTTCGTCAAGAAACTTAATTGACGCTAGAGAGAGATATATATATATATAGTGTACATAGCTAGTTAATGTCGCTGACGTTCGTTGTATATACGGTGTTGCCAGTTCTGTTCAAAAGAAATGGGATCAAAATATGGCAAGACTGAAACTGATACCACACGTAGTTAGATTTGGGAGAGCCTGTGACATTTCTGTGATTACATTTCGAGAGCTGACAGTCGCAGTAAAAAAAACGGACAAAATATAGAATATGAAGGGTTTTTTTTTTGTTTTTTGTCTTTTTGTTTCGGTGGGTTTTTTTTTTAAAAAAGAAAAAATGTTCGTTCGCAGTCGATCATGCTGTTGCTGGGTGCCTACAAAAAACAAAAAATGTTTTTAAAAAAGAAAATGAAAAATATATACTAAGAATAGAAAAGAAAAAAAAAAACCCACCCAGTCATCCTATTCTTTTTCCATTTTTAGAGCTCTTTTTTTTTTTTTTTTTATATTGGGAGGGGGGGGGGGGTGATATTTTGGTTGGGTTTTGTTGTTATTTTGTTTCTTTTCTTTTTGTTTCTTTATTATTTCTACTGTGAAACACTGCACTCTTATCAATAAAGCTCTCTTCAGAAAAAAGCGGCTTGATTTACACATGGGGAATTTGGCATGATCTACACTGAATGATATGATATATTTATAACAAAACAGATAAACTGTTGTTCAAACCTGGATAAAAACTTTTCTGCACTGTATACATGTAGCGGAAGCACTCGCAGCCAGGAAAAAAGCAGACTGAATTTACAGGCAAGTAAATCTGCCATGACTGAGTGATATATACATATACAGACAGAACTTTGTGTGCCACCAAACAGTGTGTGTGTGTGTGTGTGTGTGTGTGTGTAGTGTGTGTGTGTGTGTGTGTGTGTGTGTGTGCGTGCGTGCTGTGTGTGTGCTGCTGTGCGTGTGTGTGGGCGTGCGTGCGTGTGACCAAACATTGTGTGTGTGTGTGTGTATCACTGTGTGTGTGTGTGATCACTGTGTGTGTGGAGTGTGTGTGTGTGTGTTGGCTAGAGTTCCTAAGTTCCCTAATTTTGAGACGTGTTTGTGTATGCGGCCATTTGGTACCATTAAAGGTAGCCACGCCGCCGCTGTGGTCTAGTGGTTAGGGCGTTGGACTCGTAATCTAAAGGTTGCGGGTTTGATCCCAGCTTTTCGGCTATGGCGTTGTGCCCTTGGAAAAGGCACTTTCGCTATTTTCTCACCCCACCCAGGTGTAAAAGGGGTACCAGCCTTGTGTTGGGGGTTAACCCTGCGATAGACTGGCGTCCTATCCAGGGGGGAGTCTATGACTCTCAGTCGCTTAATGCCACAGAAACCGGGATAAGCACCGGCCTGGTGAGCCTTAGGCTCGGGACAGACTTTAACACTAACTAAAGGTAGCCACATTCCAACTTTGGGGATGATGTTTAAACACAACACCATATATTCTAAATATTGTCATCCGTTTCTACTGGCGCACAATGG
>CM060339.1:21286854-21304354 GCA_030674155.1 Stramonita haemastoma
TTACAACAAGATGAATTGACCGATCATCTTTTCCATTTTAGAAAATGATATACATTGAAATGCTGTACTGCCTGACATAAAGACATGTATGTGGAGTGAAATTTATTTTGGGGTCTCTATGTCACAGAAATAGCACATGTTTTTGAGAACAACCCATATATATATATATATATATATATACATAAAAGTACTAAAACACTCAGCAGCAAAGTGTGATTTTTTTTTAACCCCCCAAAATGTTGTTGCCACTGTGGACACAGTATAAAAGCTTATGCACACCCACAACCAAAAAGAAAGTCTGAAAAGTATTGAATATTTGGGTTGTTTTTATTTTTTAATCCAAAATTTCTTTATCTGTGATTATGTATCTTAGCTTTAAGATACCAATCGTAAATCGAAAACGAATGGAACATTCAGATTTTGGGATTTTTTTTCATTTAACGTGAATTACACTAATCATTTCATATATCATTTCCCGAATAAGGCAATTATACTTCACACATCACATCAACACTTACAACACAATATTCACCCATGCAGGAAAAATCAATCATGATAATCAAGTTATTATGAAATTATATTTCCTGATGACAAGGAAGGAAACAAAAACAATCTGAATTGACAACAATGCATGAAAACAAAGCCTTTAAAAACAAAAAAAATTTTTTTTAACCCCACACCCAATCTCTGCACCAAATCAGAGACACACGAAGTGAGTCATCCCAGATCCGGATGGGCACTACTGTTGATGACAGTATGAGCAAGGAAATGATCTCTGAATTATCACAACCATTTCCTTCCTTTCTCTGGGGCTGTAACAGTCATCTAATGCAACCCATTATGCCTTATCCACTACAACAACAAGGCCTGTACTGCCACACAAAGAGCGACAGCCGAGTTGAGTAACAGACAAACACACTTCTCCCGCAAGGCTTCTCGTGGTGTGTGGTGTGTGGTGTGTGTGTTGTGTGTGTGTTGTTGTGGTGGTGTGTGTTGTGGTGTGTGTGTGTGTGTGTGTGTGTGTGTGTGTGTGTGTGTGCATGCATTCATGTTATACATAATATGTGCATGTAATTGTTACTTCTAGAGTCTCAAACCAACACTATGCATTGCTGCACTGTAAAAATTTTTTTTAATTTTCTTTAATGTTCTCGCTACCTTTCCTTAAGTTCTGCTGAGGTATAATCAACGGACAATAATTACATGAATCGTAAATATTTCACTCTGAATAAAACTCTAAAATACTTATTTCAACCTTTCAAAGAAATCATGCAGATACTGCACACAAATTGTCTCCCTTGCAGACTATGACAACTAACTGCTATTCTGATTCAAAAAAAATATTTTAAAAAGTAATTTGATGTCTTAAACTAGAACATACCTTATTACTAAATTTTTTAAAAACCTAAGAATATGATTTTATAAAAAAAAAATTAAAAAAAAAACTTTCTGGGATACAATTTTTTATTAAAATCATATGAATTAACGATCTCAACTAAATCAAAGGCCCGGACCCAAATTCATATTTTCAATAATAATATAATATAATAATAAAATAATAATCTGAATAATAATATATGCAACAAAATAAGTTGTCCCAACCACTTGAGTGAGTCGACGACGGAAAGAAAGGACTATTTATATTATAATTATAACCTCTTGAGAAGCTGAAGAGTGCAGTGATGTCAGGGAAAACTGTATGTACAATGTAACTGGATGCTGGGAATTACTCATCCTCATCCTACACAGTGAAGTGTGGGTCACAACCTCCCAGTAATTGCCTTCAGTTTCGATTTACTCATCATGACCATCAGTCCCTTGACCCCTATTAATAGTCTTTGAGGAGGACACAAGGGATGGGTTGGTTGACGTCTTCTGGTTTTTTTCTGGGCTTATATCTGTCTTCAACTTGATGTTCTAGTAGTACTGTAATACACTGACACATCATCAGACTGACACATGTTCACTGTTTTTAAATGTGTGTGGCTCGAAACCCACATGAATTTCTCTGTTTCTGAGACAATAGAGTTTTGGAATTTGGAAGGAATTGCCCTTCCCATTTCTGGGAATACTGTGATGATGAAATTATATCCTTGAAAACTACTATTCCTCGAAATCCTGCCAAATATTCATGATAACACCAATAATGTTTTCCACAAAAGAAAAAGTGACCGTTTTATTGGCTGAAGTGGTGAAACAATAGTTTGCTTTAAGTACTAATAAGTGTTTATTATTATTTTGAGAGAGAGAGAGAGAGAGAGAGAGAGAGAGGAGAGAGAGAGAGAGAGAGAGAGAGAGAGAGAAGAGAGAGAGAGAGAGAGAGAGAGAGAGAGAGATTGATATAATTTTGTGCATGTGGTTTTGTCGTTTTTCCTGTTGGTTTGATAGGGCTTTTTCTTGTTGTTTGCTTGCTTGGGGCTTTTTGTTGTTGTGCTATGTTTTTTATTGTTTTTTTTGTGTTTTGTTTTTTTTGTCTGCTGACAAGTCCACAAGTCCCTACTGACAAGTCCATAAAATCTACTGACATTATAGTAACAAGTCCACAAGTCAGCTGACAATCCACAGGGTCTGCTGACAAGTCCACAGGGTCTGCTGACAAGTCCACAAAATCCACTGACAAGTAGACAAAATCTACTGACAAGTCCACAAGACTACTGACAAGTCCACAAGTCTACTGACAAGTCCACAAGATCTACTGACAATCCCTACTGACAGTCACAAGATCTACTGACAAGTACGACAAGGTCTACTGACAAGTCCACAAGGTCTGCTGACAAGTCCCACAAAATCTACTGACAAGTCCACAAGTCTGACTGACAATCCACAAGTCTCTGACAAGTCCACAAGACTACTGACAAGTCCAAAGACTACTGGACAAGTCCACAAGGCTACTGACAAGTCACAAAACCTACTGACAAGTCCACAAGGTCACTGACAAGTCCCTACTGACAAGTCCACAAGTCTACTGACAAGTCCACAAGATCTACTGACAAGTCCACAAGATCTACTGACAAGAACCACAAGATCTACTGTATTTGTAATTTGTCTGCGACAAGTCCCAATGACAAGTCCACAAACCCTACTGACAAGTCCACAAGGCCTACTGGCAAGTCCACAAGATCTAATGACAAGTCCACAAGTCTACTGTTTTGTTTTTTTGTCTGCTGACAAGTCCACAATGACAAGTCCACAAGCCCCTACTGACAAGTCCACAAGGCCTACTGACAAGTCCACAAGATCTACTGACAAGTCCACAAGATCTACTGACAAGTCCACAAATCTGACATAATAAGCAATCTGGGGGACTACAGCCTGGGCAACCACTAGCCTACCACCATCATCATCTACTTAGCTTCAATCTCCTACCATTAGTTCCTAGTTGTTGATATAATATATATGGTCCTTGCATTACGGTACTGACAAATTATCGCCTGCCTGGGTGCAATCTTCAGGAAAATGGAATGCTTGGTTTGTAATGTCACTCACTGTCAGCGTCCACTGTTTCAGTGTTTGGTTTTGGGGAATCCCGCCATCATTGTCAACACAATATACAATGATGTGGAGGAAGTTGCTTACTTGTCATGATCTGGTTTTATTGTTGACCGATATGTTTTTGGTTGGTGGTTATACTAAAGGGTTTTTTTTTTGTGGGGGTTTGGGGGTTTGGGGGGGCTATGGATTTTTTTTGTGTCGTTTTTTGGTTTGTTTGGGTTTTTTGGGGTGGTGGTGGTGTACTTCATTTGTTTTGGTTTGGTTGATTGGGTTGGGTTTTATTTTGTTTTGTTGTTAGGGGGGGAGGGGGGAATGTTTGGGGTTTCTTTCTCTCTCTTTTTTTTTTTGGGGGGGAGGGCTTTGTGTGTTTTTAAACTGTTCTGTTTTGTTTTTGTTTTTCAGGTTTTCCTTTTTGGGGGTAGGGTGAGTGGGGGTCTTTTGGGGGAGGGGGCAATATCAGAATTTCTGATTTGTGCATTCTGATCATTTTGTTTTTTGTTTCTTTGTGGTTTTTTTTTTTTTTAGGGGGAGAGGAGTAGGGGGGGCATAGTGAAGCAGTGCTAATTTCATATTTTACTTCCCCCCCACCCCCACCCCAACCCCACCCACACTGGGAAAAAAATCCAACATATAAAGCTAAGGCACTAATTTGAATAAAGCAACTGAAAATCTCCTCGAGTACAACGTACTGAGATCTGATTCACTACACAGGATGAAGCTCAAAATAATTCATTCACAACCATGTCCAAAAAGACCCACACACAATGAAAGTTGAAACCTTATCACCAAAATTGGAAGTTAATCATTTCCCCAAAAATGATTCAACACAGGCCAGCCTCTGAGCAAAATAATGTTGCGAATTTACCACACCCAGATCAACCCATTTTCGACAAATCACCCAAAAAAGAAGCAAACAAAAAATATGCAAAATGTTTCTTTTAAACCCAGCCAACCAGTGCACATCACACACAGTCCCACAACCCTGATCATCCCCGAGGCAAATGTCCCCTGAAATCCCATCCCATAATTGCAGGAGACAGCGCGGCCCCTGTGGCTGTTGTGTGACCACACAGCTAGCAGCAAAACTGTGCTGGAATTCTCCTTCAGTATGGTGAGCCAGATAGGTCTATTCATGATGACACCAGCCTCTGACAATACAGCAGCCACAGTTTTAAACTATGCAGGCTTCTGACAAATCCATCCACAAGGTCTGCTGACAACACTACAGTACACAGAAATCTGTGCTTATGTCAGGACTGCACAACAGCACTACCGTCTGCTTCACAGTGAAGTTAGATCTATATATCATATTTTGTATTCGTTGGTTGCGTTAAGTAACTACCGGTTGACAAATTGCCTGCCAAAAGCAATCATGAAAACGATTCCTCATGACTATCCCTGGTCTCCCCCATGTTCACTTTGGTAATCTGAATCGCATGAATTACACACAAGTCGCATACCATTCCACTTGAATCGGTTGAAACATATTAATACGGTTTGCTCACTTGGTTACTCTCAGTACCACAAAGCTTGTTCAGCCTTGGTACTCTTAGTCTTAACCACCATTTCAATGATTATAATATAAACATGTCTATTGAGAAAACCAACGGATCGACAAAAAACAAAACCAACACCAAAAACAACCAGTGAACTACCTCAGTTTATCATAAATTACAAACAAACAAAAACTCAAGAGAACAAACCACCAACAATCTATAAAAAAAAAATTTGGTTAAAAAAAAACCAAAACCTTCCTTAGGAACTCCCTAAGTGGTTTCGACTTGTTTTGTTCTGTTTTGCTTTTCTTTTTGTTTTTAGTTTTGTTTACAAAATAATTTTAAAAGTTGTACCTTATTTCTTTTCCATTTTGTTGTTGTTTTTGTTTCCTTCTGTAGACTACAAACAGGATGCAACATCTGGACATGAAAAGGAAATAGAAAATAACTGTCGTATTGCTAATGGAAACAGCAATGATCAATACAAAGCAAATGGGAGGATCGGGAAAAGTGTGTGTACCACTGTGTGTGTGTGTGTGCGTGTGTGTGTGTGGGTGTGTGTGTGTGTGTGTGTGTGTGTGTGTGTGTGTGTGTGTGTGTGTGTGTGTGTGTGTGTGTGTGTGTGTGCGTGCGTGCGTGCGTGCGTGCGTGCGTGCGTGCGTGCGTGCGTGCGTGGTGCGTGCGTGTGTGCGCGCGCGCGTGTGTGCGCGCGCGCGTGTGTGCGTGTGTGTGTGCGTGTGTATGTGCGAACTTGTGTGTGTGTGAACTCGTGTGTGTGAACTCGTGTGTGAGTATATTGCGCATGAGTGTGTGCATATATGCACAGAGATCTTTGTTCGCAGCAGCTTTTAGGGAGGACCAATCAGCAACTTCAAACTGACACAACACTACAGGACAGGAACAACTCTCACATGACTTTGTGCTTTCTGATGTAAGAGATAAAAGGGTAATTAGATGATTCACCGCTGCGGCCATGTTGGGTCGCATCCTCCAAAAACTACCACCAGATATAGATCGACAAGACTGCTGGGAATGCAAGGGAGAGCACTATTAAGTCATTAGCCTGACCATACCATAATGAGCTCCCTTCTGGCAGGCTGACAATCAATCCGACGGCTGAAAGGGAATGCTGATGACCTTTCCTACCAGCGCGTAATTAATCCTTGACAAAAGTAACAGCCACGCTCATCATCAAGTCGTCAGCATTCTTGGGCAATCAGGGACCCCACGACCATCCCCGGCCCGTTCTTCTTCCGCTGATGATTATTAGTATTATTATCATTATTATTATCATCATGAACATTAAGCGCCGGCAAACTACCCCACTCCTCTTGCTGGATTATTATTATTGTTCAGCTCCATATCAAAGCGACTGACATAACTCCTGTATTTATGTAACACAGTCCTGAGTGACATCATCCCTGTATCAGTGATGTTGAATAACCCCTTAACTCAGGGCTGATAACCTTCACTTTGTACGCCTCTGAAGTCTCATTCGACTAAGTGGGATCAAACGATCCACTAATCCTGAAGTCAGAATGCGGATACCTTCCCAATGAGCAAAACCAGTTGCATTATATATAAATGCAAAATCCCACCATTGGTGAACCTTTGAGCTCTAGCTGAGGAACAAAAAAAAAAAAAAAAAAGTCCACACCCTGATCTTAACTCCCCCCCCCCCCCCCAAAAAAAAAATCCATTTCCAGCTTTAGGATAACATAAAAAGTCCTAAATAAAAAAAAGATGAAAACTGAACAGGTACATAACCTTATGATTAAACACCATCCAGAACTACCTTCAATGCCTTTCAAGTTTCAAGATATCATCATTATTAATCCAATCCAATCTTGTTTAAATAGCCCCACAGACCACAGAGGCCATAATATCACAATCAGGGCTGTCACCTCCTAAAATGTTATTCAAATCTCAGAATAAAACTGTGCAACTATTATAAACCTGTAGTGTAGATTAAAACAGGGTACAAAATTAACTCTACTGTCATTCTGTGTATCATTTTATCAAAGTGAATACAAATAAAAGTCCTGTAACACAGTGACCATAAATGAGTCACACTGGTCACTCTCACCCAGCTACTGACTTCATTGCATAATCTTTTCTGTCACACACTCACAAAACACAGACACACCTCTTTTTTTTTCTTTTAGTAGTTTTAGGCTCTAAAGAACTGATAATTCTATACGTATACGTGAGGGAAACCACACACTAAAAAGACACCTGGTACCCATGACACTTTGACACACAACCAAAATAAATGGAGGTATCTGGTGAATAGCTCTACAGTGCAGAACACCTCAGCTTGGAACACCAAAGATGGAAGAAGAGGCTTAAAAACCAGAGATGAAAGTTTTAAAAAAAAAAAAAAAAAAAATCTTTTAAATTAAAATTTAAGATTTTTTTTTAACTCAGGATTTTGCTCAAAATAATGTTAGTTTTTGTTCAATGTTTCATTACTTTCAAATGTTTTTAAAAATAAAATTCAAAATTGTTTGGTTGATTTTTTTTTCACCAAGACAAGAGTGAACAGACTTCAAACAAAACAACAACAACATTGTTGTAAAATTAAAATAAAAAGACGTCAAACAACTGAACAGGCATACACATGACTATGATTTATCATCCAAAAATTTCTTTCTTCACACTCTTTTCAAGACTCCTCCCCCCCCCCCACCCCCCAAAAAAAGATATTTCTGATTGTTGTTGGGTTGTTGGTTTGTTTAGGCTTTTTTTTTAATTAAAAAAATCAAACAAATTCAGTCTCTGGTACAGTGGTAGGAAGAGCTTGAAAAATGAATTTAAGCATTCAATTAACTAATTATTCAGTCCAGGCTTTCCATGGAGACAAGTTCTTCCACTGTCACAGTGCCAAGACTAAGAGTCTGAGACAATTTAACAGTCAATGACATGGTCAGCCAGTTACATGAGACCCCAAGGACCAATGGTATTGTGCTTCCCTTGGGTCAGCATCGATCCATCTACTACACTACACTACACTACAGTGCAATGTCCGTCAAATGGGATGAAAAATCTCAAGGTGTCTGTCAAAATTAACACACACGTACATACGTAATGCGATTGAACACATGTCGGCTAAACACAAGACACACAGTTAAACACTAGATACTAATTTATGAAAACAGACTCACTAAGACACCATCACACACAGAGTGACACACGCACATGTATAGTTGTATACACACACACACACACACACACAACACACACACACACACACACACACACACACACACATGCAAACACACACATGCAAACACACACACTCACACACATAGCTACTTCATCATTCATGGCAAATCTATGTGTAAAGTCAGCCCACATCATACATGTACTGCTAATGAAAGGATGGAAAGTCTAGATCTGTGGTTTGTGTGACACTGACAGTGACACCAGTGATAGTTTTAAATGAGCAGATTTACTCATGGACAGGATTAACTAACTTACCTGCATGACAAAGATTTAATCAAGATTAGATACAAAACTTCATGCTTTCGTATTCATTCATCATAACCTTCAGCCCAGCAATATCTTCATAATTTCAACCATCTTAAAATTAAATGACTAGACTAGCCTGTACCAGTTGACTAAATATAGTTCAAGTAGAACTGATTAAAAAGAAAATATTTGTTGTTGTTATAATGTTAATTAGACAATGGTGGTGACTGCAGTTTAGCTTTTGGTGTGTGTGCTTCTTGATGTGTGTTGTGTGTGTGTGTGTGTGTGTGTGTGTGTGTGTGTGGTGTGTGTGGTGTGTGTGTGTGTGTGTGTGTGTGTGTGTTGTGTGTGGTGTGTCACTCACTCACTCACTCTGTGTGTGTGTGTGTGTGTGTGTGTTTGTTTTTGAGTGTGCTGTTGTGTGTGTGTGTGTGTTGTGTGTGTGTGTGTTGATGTGTGTAGTTGTGTGTCACTGTGTGTGTGTGTGAAGAAGTGTTGTGAGGTGTGTGGTGTGTGTTTTGTTGTGTGTGTCACTGTGTGTGTGTGTGTGTGTGTGTGTGTGTGTGTGTGTGTGTGTGTGTGTGTGTGTGTGTGTGTGTGTGTGTGTGTGTGTGTGCACTAATTTTAAAACTACAAACAGAAAAGCATGAAGAAGTATCCAGAATGAAAAAAGAACCACCTAGATCTTGTGACTCATGAGTTCGACTGACTTTGAATGAAAAAATCACCCAGTCACTGAATAGGCCGTTTGATTAATGAGAAAAATTAAGCCTAGATCTTCATTCCAAACCAAAATAAGCAAAAGCAGACTCAGTTCTTGACTTCTTCCACCCTCCTCAAAACATGAAAATGAAAGCACACCCAACAAATAAATTATGAAAATTGAAATATCAATTTCCCCTACTGTACTCCATTTTCCACCTAAAAAACAAATTTGTGACATTTTCCATTCTGAGGCTACAGGTCAGTCCACAGATGTCTGTCTCAATTCTGTGATGGCTGTTATTCTGATTCATGAATACAAGGCATGTTTGTTATGAATACACAGTAAAACATTTGTTGCTAAAGTCAGAACAGATGTTACAATTTCATTCACTCGATTCAGTCTGTATAGATACACACACACACACACACACACACACACACACACACACACACATTTTCCCCAACCCCCCAAGCTATATTGTGACTGGATGTGTTCTTCAAGCATATCATGTATTATACATTACACATGTAATGTATAATAATAATAATAATAATAATGGAATTTATATAGCGCTATATCTTGCAAAAACAAATCAAGCGCTTGCATTCAACCAATTCTTGCGCATGCAGCCAACAACAATTAAAGTTTTAACGAAGTCAATGCATGATACATAGATCTATAGATATAGAACATAACTTGTGTGTCGTTGATTAAATGAGTGAGCAAGTAAGCAAGCGGAGGTGTAAACGGTTAAAATTCACTTATAGCAAGTGTGTGTGTGTGTGTATGTGTGTGTGTCATGTCACTGTGTGTGTGTGTGTGTGTGTGTGTGTGTGTGTGTGTGTGTGTGGTGTGTGTGCACATACACATGCATGAGCTTGTGAGTTGTGTGTATGCCCATTGTGCGCACATGAACACATAATGTGTGCAAGTGTGTATCATGTGTGTGCTGAAAGATCATTGTAAAGCAAGTGTGACAGAAATGAACAGGGTGACTGAAACACTGAGAGACTAAATCATAAATGGTCAAAAGAATAAGATTTCACAATCAGACAGAGAGACAAGGTAATTTTTTTGTGAGGAGGAAAATAAGCACTTGTGTGCTATTTTACATCCAGTCCCCACCCCTATCAGGGATAGATCAAGATTAAAAAAAAAAACTGAGAGAGAGAGAGAGAGAGAGATGGTGTGTGTGTGTGTGTGTGTGTGTGTGTGTGTGTGTGTGTGTGTGTGTGTGTGTGTGTGTGTGTGTCACTGTGTGTGTGTGTGTGTGTGTGTGTGTGGTGTGACTGTGTGTGTGTGTGTGGGTGTGTTGTGTGTGTTGTGTGTGTGTGTGTGTGTGTGTGTGTGTGTGTGGTGTGTGTGTGTGTGTGTTGTGTGTGTGGTGTGCACCTTGAGCATGTGGGCACAGGCGTGTGCCTGCTCTTTTGTTTGATTTATAAACTGAATTTCATTTTTTGAAATGGCCATATAAAATCATAATCATAAATAATGAATAATTTATCGTTTAGGACTGTACCACACTCAAAGCGACCAGACCTAAACCTATGTCTCGGGACATCATCAACTACATCATCAACTACGGAAATTCAAGCAAAAGTGAAACTTGACTAAAGTCCACTGACACACACTCTCTGCATCCTTGTACAATGAATGTCTTTTACGAGACTGAATTGCACTTATCAAGTGCTGTCTGCAGACCGACTTCAAAAGTCAAAGTATCAAGTCCTACATTATGTGACTTGTCTGATAAAACGTTCTCGTGGTCTAACACTGGGTGTGCTAGTTTCACTTTCAACAACTGGAGCCAACCTTAGAAAATGGGGACGGTAAAAGATCACTGCCAGTTGTTCAGTGGACGATCTAATGTTCATAATTATTGATAATCACGCAACCCGCAAGTCTTCCCTTCTCACACAACGCAAGACCTTATTTTGAACCTTCCGTCCTGCCCCGTTTTTCGCTCCGATTTGAAAACACATCCATGACAATGCAATGGTTTAGAATATAGACTAGTAGATTACAAAACATATCGCGACAGGGATCTGTGAAATACCAATACGTCCGGCGTAACATGGGAGGTTTTTGATCTGTCACTGAGACTGAAAAGAAACGTATAATGTTAATATTTCAAAACCACTGCCTCAATCTAAACTCCTAACATTAGCTGAGAACAAGCCTAGAGCGCTGCTTTTAGCCTCGAATCGATTGCTGAACCAACTCGCGCATGATAAAAGGGGAGAGAAACAAACGATGTCACTTTTAAGTCAGTGTCACACAAGATGACAATTCTAAATCGAAACAGGTACTTACCTGATAATGCCAGAACAAGCAAGAAGCGGAGTCGAAGCTTCATTGTAATCATCCTGCCTAGAAACCCACGGAGACACAGACACTGATCGTCTGCGGAATGCTTCCTCGTCAAGATTTGTGATGGTCGTACGGCCACCGAAACTGCTGTTTTTCTCCAGCACTGCTGCGCGCTCGGTCACTGAACCTCAATGAGCTGTCCGCGCAAGAAAATAGTTCCAACTTTTTTTAATCGGTGGTGGCTTCTCTTTGGCAAAATTGCGTGTCTCAATGAAAGGACTTATTTTTCATAGTTTGATTGAACAAAATCTGTAAACGAAACGGACAGATTGTAGGTTTATTTTACACAGCATGTGCGCGAAGACCATCCTTGAAATACATACATAGGTAATGACTATTAAAGCGTGGGCGAATTATTTCCCTTGGTGGTTTTGGTGTCAGAAACCGACGATTTTCGCTTGGACCTGGGACTCCTATGATTCTTTTCTGCAACACGGAGAATGTTGTTTTTGCCCGGCTGCAAGATTAGCGCTCAAGTAGCTTGCTTCTTAAAGTTCGATTCGAATTAGCGTGTTTATTTTGGTTGTTTTTTTTTCCAACAGAGGTTATATGTGTCGCACGCAATAGCTGGATAATAATATTTACTCAATTAAAGCTAACCACATAGGCTATACAGTCCATGCAGATGTACAGTGGGATACAACAAAAATCAATATCGCGATCCGCATAGCTCACACAAACAATAGATTGATGGATCTGTTGCGACACTGCAGAGACATTCACGTCAAGGTTCTGTCTGTTTTGTCTGTTGTTAGTTTTCTTCTTCTTCTTTTTTTTTTTTTTTTTTTTTTTTGCGTGTGTGTGTGTGTGTGTGTGTGTGTGTGTGTGTGTGTGTGTGTGTGTGGGGCGCGGCGCGCGCGCGGTGTTTGTTTGGGTGTTTTTTTTTGGGGGGGGCGGGGTGAAGGGGGTATTTTTCCCCTTATCTCATAGCCCCAGGAGCCGAACTGCAAAAAGCATGAAATCAGAAAGAGTTTTTTGTTGTTTGTGTCGAAGAAGAGGAACCACTTTATCATTCCATTCAGTTGTTCATCCATGCATCTAAATCCCTATTTTTTGTTGTTTTCCTTCCATCACCACCGAAACCACCACTACCCCCTTTTTTCAAAGTTATTTTTATGTTTCCTCCCCATTTGTGCCATCTTTTTGTTGTTGTTTTTTGTTTTTTTGTTTGTTTTTTGTTTTTTGTGTGTTTTGTTGTTGTTGTTTTTGCATTCGAGTTTGCCGATCTTGGTATTCGTTTTATTCAGCTATTCACGCACGCATAGATGCGAGCAGGCGCGTGCACGTGCGTGCGCACACACACACACAACACACACACACACACGCACGCACGCACGCACACACACACACACATCACTGTGCATGCAAACATACACACGTAACACGCACGCACGCACGAACGCGTGCGAGCGCGCGCGCGCGTGCACACACACACACACACACACACAACACACACACACACACACACACACACACACACACTGGCACAGAGAGAGAGAGAGAGAGAGAGGGGGGGGGGGGGGGGGGGGGGGTATTGCTATTTGCTGTTCTAAAGGTGTTTTTCGGAAGAGAAACTCATTAGGCACGTACCAATTCGGAGCAACTGACAAAGTTGTCGCGCGCTTTTAGTTAGAGCCTACTACTATACAGCGTGTTCTAGCTTAATCAAAACAGTAACAACTGGCAGGCGTAAGGATATTTCTCATCACACCCCCTACAAAGCTGTGACACAAGAAGAAGCAGAATAAAGGAAGTAAAAAAAAAAAATAATAAAATAATAATAATAATAAATAATAATAATATAAAATAATACAATAAAATAATAATAAAATATAATAATAATATTATATATATATCATAATTATTAATTTTATTATAATTAATAATATTAACAAAAAATGATAGAAATATAGATAAAAGAAAGAAAAAAAGAAACAAGGAGGAGGAAGAAGGGAGGACCAGAAATAAAAACATGCAGGGTCTCTCTCTCTCTCTCTCTCTCTCTCTCTCTCCTCTCCTCTCTCTCTCTGTATTCCCTGATACGATTATGCCTAGGTGTCTCTCAACTACAAGCACATAAACTTCCCCTACACCAAAGACTGAAATATAACAAAAGCATCATGATGTTTATAATAGTGGATCGGTGGTCTAGAGGTAACGCGCCTGTCTAGAAACCGAGAAGTCCGGGTCGGAGGTGCGGTGGTTTGAATCCCGTTTGGGCCCAAAACTTCTCCCCCATCCGTTAGTGGTAGTCTTTCGGATGAGACGATAAACGAGGTCCCGTGTGTTACACATCATTACTTAGCGCACGTAAAAGAAGCCACAGCAACAAGAGGGTTGTCCCAGGCAAAATTCTGTAGAAAAAGCCACTCTGATAGGGAAACAAATACAACTGCAGACAGGAAAAACAAACATGGGTAGGCGTTGCACTTGTGGCGACGCGCTCTCCCAGGGGAGAGCAGCCCGAATTTCACGCAGAGAAATCTGCTGTGACATAAAGTTGTATAAATAAATAAAAAAGAAAGAAAGAAAACCGCAGGAACTGTCTCCACATCCTTAAAAGATAAGTTCCCAATGAATCATTCCAGAAATACTGATAAGCTAAGTGTCCCCAGCCCAAGAATAGACTTGTTCAAATCTAGTTTTCTATACTCAGGCTCTGTGCTGTGAACTCCCTTCCTGATTCAATTAAACAGCACCAATCATTGACAACCTTCAAAAATCACCCATTCCACAAGATGCATCAAAAATAACAAACCAGTTACACACACACACATACACACACAGATATAAATATATATATATAATAGATAATATATATATATATATATATATATATATATATATATATATATATATATATATATATATATATATATATATATATGCAAAATTTAATATTTTACTTGTATCTTATCATTGTGTAATTGTAACTGAATTCTAGGAATAATTTTAACTATCCTACGTTCTTGTGTAATAAACGTATTTAACATAACTGTAGTATGACTTTTATCTGGACAATTACAATCACAGAGAGTGCTAGTGATGATAGTGTCGGTCAATTGAAAATTAAAATAATATTACCTGGTTTGGCGCTCTCTCTCTCTCTCTCTCTCTCTCTCTCTCTCTGTGTGTGCATGCTTACCATTTGTATTGAGAAACGTTTTAGTCATATCTTATATTCTCTATTTTAACAATTATGTGTGACGAATGTAATTGATTTTTTGTTAACCTTTTTAGTTAATGATCCGTTTGTGTGAGGGTAATAGCTAAGTCCATCATAATCATGATATGGTTATATAGGTTTTTTGTGTGACTATAATCATAAGATAGATTGTGGTGTTAGAGTAGGCCATAAATGTCTCAAACTATATGCCTTACACACTCTCTCTCAAACTAGATATGTCTTACACACACACACACCACACACACACACCACACACACACACACACACACACACACACACACACACACACACACACACACACACACACACACACACACACACACTCTCTCTCTTCTCTCTCATCTCTCTCTCTCTCTCTCTCTCCTCTAGTCCTTCGGATGAGACTTTAAACCGAGGCCACCGTGTGCGAACGCACGCAGAACATCTTGCGCACACGTTAAATCCTGTTCCACTTTTCGTAAGAGTAGGCCATCGTGTGCCGGTGGGAACAGAAGACAATATTTACAAAACTGCATACACACGGGACCGGATGAAAAAAAGCACATGATTGCTTATTCTGTTATCCTCGATATAAAAGAATAAATAAATAAATAAATAAATAAAATCTCTCTCTCTCTCTCTCCTCTCTCTCTCTCTCTCTCTCTCTCTCTCTCTCTCTCTCTCTCTCTCTCTCTCTCTCTCTCTCTCCTCTCTCTCTCTCTCTCTCTCTCTCTCTCCAAGCCGATAGATTTATCTTGTGTTCCGTTATACAATTCTATTTAAAATTTAAGGCATATATTTCCTTCAGCATGAAGTCTATTGATGGCGCACCTGTGAATGTGTGTGTGCGCACGCCGCGTGTGTGTGTGTGTGTGTGTGTCTATGTCTCTGTGTCTGTATCTGTGCGTGCGAGTGTGCGCTCGCGCATTGGTGTGTGTGTGTGTGTGTGTGTGTGTGTGTGTGTGTGTGTGTGTGTGTGTGTGTGTGTGTGTGTGTGTGTGTGTGTGTGTAAATCATCATAATGCTTTTTTATCTTTTTTTTTTTTAAAGGCTATGTTTTAGTTGTTTGTTTTTGTTGTTTTTGCTTTTGAATCTGGGACATTTATACAATTTGCTATTGGTAGTACTTTTTTCCCCATGATGAAGACATTGGTTAAGTTTCTCCCTCCAGTTTACCAAAACTATTATGATTTATGTGGCTTATTTTCTGATAGATGGTGATGGGATGATACTTTTTCCATTGCTTATCTAGTTTTCTTGTTTGCTACTTACTTATAACTGTCTCTTTTTTTTTTTTTTTTTTAATAATAATCATCATTTGATCCTTTGTTTCCTATTTCTGTTCTCTGTGTGTGGGCTTTTTGTTATTTTTTATTATTGTCTTCCTATCCTTATTAATTTTTTGTCTTTCTGTTTTGTTACCGTTGATGTTGTTTCTTCTTTTTTGTTCTTTGGTTTATTAGTGTTGTTTTTGGCTAGTTACAGGTTGTTGGGGTTTTTTTTTCTTTCTTATATCATCCCTGATAAGGGCAGGAGGACTGGATGTAAAAAAGCAGATGAGTGCTTATCTATTATTCTCGAAATAAAAGAATTTGAACCCCCTTCTCTCTCTCTCCCCTCTCTTCTCCTCTCTCCTCTCTCTTAGTTGAGTGGGAGAAGTTCGGCTACGTCCCAAGCGTCTAGAAACCTTGTACCAAAATAGTATTTATGACGTATTTGTTGTGAAGACGTCACGATCAATAACCCAGCTTCAGAGGTGGGTTTTTTTTTTCTTCTTCTTTTTCAACCGTATACCTGGCCCAAAAGTCAATGTGTCTACTTTTGAGCTGCGTTTAATTAGATTAAATTTAGCTGCTGATGGTTTTATTATATATATATATATATATATATATATATATATATATATATATATATAATATATATATATATATATATATATATATATAATATATATAATATAATTTAATTTAATTTAATTTATTTTATCTTTTTTTTTTTTTTTTTTTTTGGGGGGGGGGGGTAAGTTGGTAGTTGGGATCTTTTTATATCCTTGAGGATAATTTTAATTTTCTTTCTTTTTTTTTTTTCGTTCCTGGGCTATTTTATCCAATTATACTTATTATTATATCGCTTTATGTCACTGCAGAGTTTTTTCTGCGTGAAATTGCCGGCTGCTTCCCCGGGGAACCAATATTTATTTCCAGACCACCACTCATTGGTCTAATGAATGGGGGGAAAGTTTTGGGCCCAAACGGGATTTGAACCACGCACACTCCGACCCGGACTTTTCGCTTTCTAGGCAAGGCGCGTTACCTCCTAGACCACCGATCCATTAGAGCTAACGAGGTTCACCAATGGTGAGATGTTGTGTACGCGACCCTTTTTGCCCACCATGAAGGTAGCCGCATTCTGATTCGGAGATGTATGCTGGGCATGTTCATGTTTCCTAACCCACCGAATGGTGAGATGAATTAGGGGATCTTCAACATGCACATTTAATCTTCTGCCTGTGTGTGTATGTAGATATACACGAAGGGCATTAAGGCACTGACAGGTCTGCACTTGGAGGCTGACCTGGAAAATTGTAAAATATATATAAATAAATAAATTGACTTATAAATAAATATCAAATAATATCAAATCATAAATGGATTCATTTAACTTTGGCACCGCGGGCCAATCTTCAATATCAACACCCAATGTTGGTGGCATGTTACAATTCTAAAGCAAGCAATGTTATAAACTACACAGGAAGCATTCCCATTTTTCATAAAACCGGAAGTAATTTTGTTTGCTTC
>CM060339.1:21309354-21311854 GCA_030674155.1 Stramonita haemastoma
CACTTGAGACAAGCTGGCGACAATTAACAGGTTGGCCCTGCTAGCTTATTGGTCAACAAGCTTGTTGTTGTGGTCAACTTTTGCTGACTTGGTTCTTTTCAAATTTCCACTTTAAATTGATTGGGTTAAGCCCAAGTCAGCTGGCACCCCCCCTGGACATGCTTAGTTCAAATCTATTGGTTGAGGACAGAAATAGTTGGGAATAAGTAAGGGAAGCGGACAGTCGCTCAGCCATTCCTTGCAACAACCTGAAGACGGCAAGACGTCCGCAAACTGTCGGAGCCCTAACGATGTGACAAGCTAGTGCAGTAGTTGTTCTTCGGGTTGAGCTGTGTGTGTTGTTTTGTTGTGGTAAATGAAACACAGGGTTCCTACGGTCCTTGAAAGTCCTTGAAAGTCCTTGAATTTTGGACCTCCCTTTTCAAGTCCTTGAAAGTTCTTGAAAATCAGGCATATGCCTCCAGGTGCTTGAAAAGTCCTTGAATTTTACTGTTACCAAAGAAAAAAAGAAGGATAAAGAGAAAGAGAGAGAGATTGGCATGGTGAGATCAGATATGGTACTGACTGTAAATTCGTGAATTTTTATAAAAGTAAAAAAAGAGAAGAAGAAAAAATAGGAGAAAAAAGAAATCTACGAAAGCAGGCCAAGGGAACTAACTCTTCCATGCCGGTTAGTAATTACTCCCTTTCTCTGCTTTATGTCACAAGGCAATTCAAGCCTAGGTAGGCCTAACAAGACAACTTTTTCTGTTGAAAGACCATGTGTACCAACAATGGGTGTCAAGTTTCATGATGGGGATGGACTAGCAGCTCTAATATAAGGCTTTCACTGGCTGTTCCACGTGGGGTCAGAGAGCAATGGTTATATTAAATTAAATACAACAGTCAGCAGGCCACTGGCCTTCCCTTTTTCATGGATAGTTCCCCCCCCCTCTCTCTCTCTCTCTCTCTCTCTCTCTCTCCTACAAACACACACACACACACACACACACACACACACACACCTGAAGTAAATGACTGACTTACACAGGCCCGCGCCACACACACACACACACACACACACCACACACACACACACACACACACACACACACACACACACACAGATTTACAAGGTAGGTTTACTTGCTTTCAGCCCCAAGGGTGTAGTATTGTGGATTATTTTATTTGTTCAAAACCATTTATGAAACAGGTAAAACATATGAAAGTTAAAGATTTGATGGATTATTCTGATCATTGTCCACTTGATTTAGATATAAATATACCAAGCGTAGACATAAGTCAGAAGTCCGTCAAAATAATAAGAGATACACAGGCAGATTGTATTACTAAAGATTCACCAGAACAAATACGTTTTGTATGGGATAAAAATTCCAAGGAACAATTTCAAAAGTCTCTTTTACTACCATCAATGCAATTACATATAACACAAATAAAAACTAAAACACATGCAGTTTTAGAACAAATAAATCAAAATACAAGGCAGTATGATTCAACAAATGTAGTGAATGAATGTTCCAAGCAACTATCTGATATCTTTATCAAAGTGGCGAAATTAAGCTTGAAGACCAGAAAGTCAAAACCTTTAAGAAGAATTAAACGCAATTAAAGATGGTTTGACTTAGAATGTGCAAGTACGAGAAAAGAAGTAAAATCTTTACTAAATGCAATGAACAGAACCCCATATAAAATTGAACTTCGACAAAAATACTTTTCAAAAAGAAAACAGTATAATACTTTAATATAAAAAAAAAAAAGAAATTCTACAAAAATAATTTAGTATCGCAGTTACATGATGCCATTGAAGAAGATCCGAGTATATTGTGGAAAACTTTACAAAAATTAAAAGAAAGTGAAGATGATGGATTGAAACATCAAAATCACATTAGTAGCAGTAAGTGGACCGAACACTTAAAAACACTTGTTGGAAAAGAACCGCAAATAGATCCAGACCAGACCGCAAAAAGCAAATACAAATAATGTTCGATGAATTGAAAATAACTGATAATCCACTCCTAGATAAAGAAATTACAATGGAGGAAATTACAAAAACAATCAAAAGACTGAAAAATAAAAAATCACCAGTAGTCTAGTCAATATTTGCAACACAAAAAAGTGCCGAGAAAAGAATTAATTGTAATAGTAATGCTTTTGCGATGATTGGATAGAAAAGTAGCTAGCTATTAACATATTCAAAAAGTAGGGGAATCTAAGTGTCGGAAGGTCACTTTTTTAAAAGATTTTATGACGTCATGAAATTTGGATTTTACCATATTTTTTAAACAGTTTGTAATATGGTCTTGTGGCATATCGTTGGAAAGCTTTCGACATGCTGATTACGAATTTGACAATAGAATCACTATTAAACGCAAGATAAAGCAAAAAGCAATGAAAGTATACTGCACATAATGCTAAATTAAGCATTTGCAGCCCATAAGCATGCAAAATCATGTATGCTTTCCTGCATTTTACCAGGATTAAACTGAGTTTACGACCACTG
>CM060339.1:21316854-21321854 GCA_030674155.1 Stramonita haemastoma
CTTTATCTATATAATGGTGTTATATACACACTACACACTACACACACACACACACACACACACACACACACACACACACACACACACACACATATAAATATATATATATATATATATATATATATATATATATATATATATATATATAATGTATATATATGTATGTATATATATACATATATATATATATATTATATATATATATATAATATATATATATATATATATATATATATATAGCAGGCCCATGGTTTGAAACTCTAAACAATGACTATTTCTCTTAATGCCAGGACCTCTGGCCATGTTCATTAAAGTCAAACACACTTCAAATAAAACAAAACAATGCACACAGAGGCCGATTTTGACAAGAGTGGTTTACCATACATACATTCCTACATTACTGTATAATGTAGGAGCTGGCCCAACACACGTGGACAGTTGTTTGATGCTGTCTGGTCAAATAGGCACATCAGCGCAGTACATACCATGCATCTCGTAAAAAACAATTAAGCAGTTAAAGTGTGTGTTAAATTTCAAAAGATAGGTCATTAATGCTAAACGAAAATAAGAATAAGTAGCATTACAGCTTTGGCAACGAAGGTCCTTTCTCTTGCAGCCACGGGTCTTTCTCGGTCAAAACTGGGTGGAGCCTGACCAAAAAAAGGGAGGATAGCCGCGTGCACCAGAAGCAGGCCAGCTTTAGCAAACGATCAGTCTCAGAGTGTGAAATATCATTTATTAGTGTGTTTGTTTATTGATTTTCGGCATCTTCCGACACCTACTTTTTCCTACTTTTTAGATATGTTGTTTTATGGTATTTTTATCTACCCATTGCACCAAGTTTGAAAACTATTGCAATTAGTTCTTTGCGAAATGCAAGGATTGACTACACTACAGGAAAAGATGGAAATAACAAAATGAAATGATTAAATCAGTTTCACCTAGTCTTATAGAGACAATGCGGGATATTTTCAATTTAGTGTTAGAAACGGGTATATAATCCCTCTGACTGGAAAAGTGGGAGTGAATGTCCCCGATCTATAAAAGTGGATGCACATATAATCCGGAAAACTACAGAGGAATTACGTTAACAAACACTATTGGAAAACTATTTTGTCAAATACTAAATCAAAGAATATCTGAATATTTAGAAAATAACAATAGTATTGTCAGAGAACAAGCTGGATTCAGGAAAACATGCAGAACAACGGACCATATCTTTCTACTTAACAATTTAATAGATAAAGTGCTAAAAGTAAAAAGTAAAAGACTTTATTGCTGCTTTGTAGATTTTCAGAAAGCTTTCGATAATGTGTGGCATGAGGGTCTTCTAATAAAGCTAAAACGAAATAGGGATAACAGGTAAAACCTATAATGTTATTAAAAACATGTATTGGAATGCAACAGTAATTACAAACAGGCAAGGAAAACACACTGGTGAAATCAGAGTGAAAAGAGGGGTGCATCAGGGAAATACATTAAGCCCTACATTATTTAATATATATGTCAATGATATAGTTCAGTATATTGACGAGAAAGATTCACCATATATAACTTTGAGAGACCGAATTCCTTGTTTACTTTATGCTGATGACCTAGCATTACTATCAAACAACCAAAGTAGGTCTTCAAACTAAATTGAATAACTTCAAGAATACAGTTCAAACTGGGGCTTTAAAGATAAACAAAACAAAAACAAAGGTAATAGTCTTTACGAGATCACCACCTAAAATTCCCATACATTTTAAGTGTGGAGAGCATGTAATTGAAACAGTAGACACTTACAAATATCTAGGTGTCATTCTTTCATCAGAATGGTAAGTTTCAAGCAACACAAGAACATTTAGTAAAACAAAGTAATAAAGCATTGTACGCCTTTAAAAGAGCAGTTCATGGACAAAATTTAAAGACTACTATAAAAATGCGTTTATTTGACTCATTAATAACTCCCTGTTTTAACTTATGGAGCAGAAGTTTGGTTTCCTTTTTGTTTTCATGGGGAGACAGAATTTCATATTGATGAATTGTTCAAGACATGCTTATCAAATCAGTTTCTGTATGAAACTTTTTCATATAAAATTTTGTAAAACAAATACTGGGAGTTCATAAAAAAAGCATTGGTACTACCCACTCTGGGTGAAATTAGGAAGATTTTCCACTGACTCTTAAAATCATATGCCAGATAATATCCTTTTGGATTCATTTAACAGAATCAAAACCAAACCCTTATATTAGAATAGTAATACGATTATTTGTATCAGACGAATACATGTGATAAATGGATCAATACAGTAAAAAAATATCCTTTACACAATTGGGTTTAAAACGTGTGTGGTAAAACCAGAGTACTTTTGATGTTCATCAGTTAAGTTATGCTGTTCAAAGAAAGCTTCAGACTATTATAAAAACAGTCTGGAACTACCAGAAAAAAAACAGTTTGCAAAACTAAAATTTTATGATTTTGTAACCAAGGAATACAGACTGGAACCATATCTTATTAACTAAGAAAACAAAACTCATAAAAATACTTTTTGTAAATTTCGCTTAAGCTGTCACGATTTAATGATAGAGAAAGGGAGACACCAAAATATGCCCAGAAAGGACAGAAAATGTAAATACTGTAACAAAATAGAAGATGAATTTCATGTACTCGATGAATGTGTGTTATATGATGAACTCAGAAACAATTTGTTATTTAAAGTTAAAACCAAAGACAAAGAACGTAAAAAACATATAGATAAGGTAAGCGACATAATCGCAGTTCATATATATCAAGCAGATATCATTAGATATGTGAATGAATGTTTTGAGAAAAGAGAAAAAGAAAAGAAGAAGAATGCAACATGTTTTTAGTGGACATCATTTTGGGCAGAAAGATAATTAAAACTGATGTTTGTTTTGTTGTGTCAAATAAGTCTGCATGACTTAAATGGCAATAAAATATTTTGAATCTTGAATCTTGAATCTTGAATCTTGAATCACAACACACACACACACACACACACACACACACACACACACACACACACACACACACACACACACACACACACACACACACACACACAACTTCTCTCTGTCTGTCTCTCTCTATCTCTGTCTCTCTCTCATTTTCTCCACCTCTCCCTGTCTCTTACACACACAGACACACACACCTCTTCCCCCCCCCCCCTCTCTCTCTCTGTTTCTCTGTCTATGTGTGTCTGTCCTTTCTTTCTCTTTCTTCCTCTATCTGCGTTAGTGCAGCCGCCGCTGTAGTCTAGTGGTTAGGGCGTTGGACTCGTAATCTAAAGGTTGCGGGTTCGATCCCAGCTTTCAGCTATGGTGTTGTGCCCTTGGAAAAGGCACTTTACGGCTATTTTCTCACCCCACCCAGGTGTAAAAGGGGTACCAACCTTGTGTTGGGGGTTAACCCTGCGATAGACTGGCGTCCTATCCAGGGGGGAGTCTACGACTCTCAGTCGCTTAACGCCACAGAAACCGGGATAAGCACCGGCCTGATGAGCCTTAGGCTCGGGACAGACTTTAACTTTAACTGCGTTAGTGCACATTTGTCTAGAAATATACTCATTTTTGCTATGTGATTACTTGGGAATAGAACCTCCTTTAGATTGAAGAAATGACAGAAAAAGTCATACTTGGAGAGCTTATTTCAGGGCAGAAATTGCTTAGTATCAAGAACTGAAATTAGTCCAAGGAGAGGCCGTTAAACAGGCTAGAATTGTTGAAAAATCTTCAGCTTCAGGGGGCGTTGCCCCCGGACCCCCACAAGGAGCTCTGCCCCTTCACCCCGCCAGGAGGCAATGCCCCCGGGAACCCCCCCCCCCCCCCCCCCCCCTTTCACGATTTTTGGAGTCTGTCAATTCCTATCCCTGCAACACTGAAACTTGATGGGGCATCAGAGACACGCGCGGGGATGTGCATACAGTAATATAAGGGGGGAATTATACTTAAATTGCTTCAGGATTGATTTTTTTTCTTCAGGATTTGGAATGTCCAGAGGACAAAAAAATGTGGATTGAGAGATTTTTTCACTTTCACCCATGTCAATGTGTTGTGATGTGAAAATCTGTCCACAGCAATACCATAAGCTATTCCCCCTTTCCAGCCCCTCCCCCCTCCCTTCCAACCTGTTATCCAGGAGGATGAATGTTTACTATTGTAAACTATTAGTCTCCTGGGTAAAGTAACTCACAGGGAGCTTTACACATATTTAGACTTTGAGAACCAGCATGCAGAGAAATTATGAATGAACAATGGGGTGATCACTTAGATTGAAATTGTTTTAAGCGAAGTGCACACTTTAGGCCAACGATTGTTTTTGATTTAGCCCAGTTAACTGCAGTAGAAATATTTCTTGTTATGAAGAAAATTTGGACCAAATGGCTATAGATATTTTCTTTTCAGCTGTAAAGTGTGTAGACATTGTTAAAATGTAAGCACTATTTGTCGATGGAGGTCTTTGAAAATTGAGAGTGAGGTCCTTGAAAGTCCTTGAAAAGTCCTTGAATTTTCTTCCCAAAGATCTGTATGAACCCTGAAACAATAAAAGTGTTACCATAAACACCCCTGCGTGGCCTCCATCAATACGTTTGAGATGTGGAGTGCCTGAGTCATCCTACCATCTTCCCCTTTCTCCCATTCTTCTCCCCTTATTGTGGAAAGGAAAAACGAACCTGTCTACAATTGGCGCTGTGAGCAGGATTGCAGGTGTGTGTTGTTTTGTTTGGTAAATGAAACAATAAAACGTGTTACCATAACACCCCTGCGTGGCCTCCATCAATACGTTTGAGATGTGGAGTGCCTGGGTCATCCTACCATCTTCCCCTTTCTCCCCATTCTTCTCCCCTTATTGTGGAAAGGAAAACGAACCTGTCTACACTTACCTAACACAAAATATAAACATAGTGTGTGTGTGTGTGCATGTGCGTGCGCATGTGCATGTCCATGCACGTATGTGCGTGCTTGCGCGTGCATATGCATGAGGGGAATTTAGAGGA
>CM060339.1:21334354-21336854 GCA_030674155.1 Stramonita haemastoma
TTCTTAAGAGCGATATAAGTGTCGTTCTTATGAGAGCGGAAACTGTTCCCACACTTGCTAAGTTCTTCACTGGAGGAAACAATGGGGCCTTAAGTGCAAAGGCCACACACCACTTTTCACTTGTTGTCACTTTTCCTTCTGTTTTCCTAATATCATTCTGGCGTCCATACCGCTCCTACTAAGACGTCTGTCTATCCACAGAAATAAAACAACTTTTGTAAAAAAAAAAACAAAAAAAAAACCAATCACAAAAAAAACACCCAAAAAACCAAAACAACCTGCAGGTGACTCAAAAGCTCATGAAATTTTGCACGAATTTGGTAGTTTGATTTCTTTTTTTTCAGAAAACCCTGTACACCCTCAGTCCTTTGTCGTCTGCTAGCTTCTGAATCACAATATGCATGCGTGGGGTCAACACTGTAGGAACTACAAGCAATTCCTCTTTTGATGATTATTTCCAACTTTTTCGTGACTACCTGGTGTTGATGTATGTCCTCAATCTCCCAAAACAAGTACACATTTGTATTTTTTCCTACTTTATGAGAAAAAAATCTGTGAAAAAGAGCAAAACATTTTTTTTTTGGACTAGCACTGTATAGAAGATACTACATGATCTGGAAGCTAATGGTGGAGTGTAGCCAAAGGTGTAGCGCATGCACAGTAACGGGAAGAACTTGTCTGCTATGACTCATCTTCCTGGAAACTATTGTGGGTCCAGTCAGAGAGAGAGAGAGAGAGAGAGGGGGGGGGGGGAGATAGTAAGATAGCTAGAGAGAGAGAGAGAGAGAGAGAGAGAGAGAGAGAGAGCACTCACACACACACACACACACACTAACAGAACAATTTGCGCACACGTTAAATCTTGTTCTTTCGTAAGAGTAGGCCATTGTGTGCTGGTGGGAACAGATGACAAGAATTACAAAATACAAACTGCATACACATGGGGAGTGGATGTAAAAAAAAAAGCACATGAGTGCTTATTCCATTATCCTTGATATAAATGAATAAATAAAAAATAATAACATAAAAAAATCACACACACGCGATGTGTGTGCACGTGGGCACGCGCGCACACACACACACACATATTATTTTATTTCATTCATCCTATTCTTTCATTTTACAGGATTATAAACACTCATGTGCAACATCCAGTCCCTGTGTGTATGCAGTTTTACCAAATTTAATTTTGTTTTCCATTCCCACCGGCACACAAGGGCCCACTCTTCTAAAAAACAACAACAAAAAACACGAAAAAACAACTGGACAGGTCTTAACAGTGTGAAAGATCTTCTGTACACGTGCATTCGCACACAGGACCTCAGTATATAGTCTCATCACAGAGAGAGAGAGAGAGAGAGAGAGAGAGAAGACAGACAGACAGACAGACAGACAGACAGACAGACATATGTTCAAGGGGTTATTTTCCCCTGGAGTTAAGATCAGTGCTGACTCCTCTCTCCCTAAAAGTCCTTTGATTGAGACTATAAACCGAGGCCGTGTGCGCGTTTGCACACGTTAAAACCTGTTACCACCATAAGAGTAGGCCATTGTGTGATGGTGGGAACAGATGACGAAATTGACAAAACCGCATATATGCACAGCGACTGGATGTAAAAAAAAAAAAAAAAAAGCACATGAGTGCTTATTTCATTATCCTCTATGTAACCCCCCTCACAAAAACGTATTTTTGTGTTTGGCGTTACTAAGCCTTAAGTTCAGTAACTCCTTTGTAGAGTTGAGTGATCGCCCCTTAAAAAAAAAGCGCCTATCGGGATACTTCTGTTTTTTAAATCTCACTTCCTGCCTGGGGCCAGTGAGGGAAAGACCCGTGACAGAGACTCGCTCCTCGCTGAGTCTAGATGTTCCCCATTAAGGTTTGATTCCATTTTGTTAATTTTGTTTTTGATCAAACTATCTGTTTAAGCAAATTTCAGCTTAATTCAGAATAGTTTTGGAAGGTTCATGAAATCTATATGTTTGATTTAATTTCACAGGCTTTCAACCTGTGAATTAACAGTGAACCATAAGTGATCACTTCGAACAAAGGAAGCCTGGGGTAAATTTTGGCACCGTCATGGTCTTTGTTGTAAGATTAATTTTTGGTAGGATATTGTTCAGCTATTAAAATGCTGGAAATATTCTAGTGTGACTTAAAACTACAAATATATGGGTGTGAAGGACTACTTAATTTTTGTAATGATTTTATCACTACGAATTCTGACGTATTTGTGATATATCATTTAGAAAACTTAAACAGTTGAAATATCAGTGGGGGCATTAATTTAGTTTAAGAGGCTTTTAGCCTGTGAACTAACAGTGAGACCTAGTGGTTGTTTTGAACAAAGCATGTAAATTTTAATACAGTCATGGTCTTTGTTGTAAACTTAATTGTTGGTAGAATATTGTGCAGCTATTATTAAAATGCTGGAAATATTCTAGTGTGGCTTTACACTACAAATATATGGGTGTGAAGGCCTACTTGATTTTTAAAATGATT
>CM060339.1:21341854-21344354 GCA_030674155.1 Stramonita haemastoma
TAGAATTGTCCCAATTTCAATCTGTTTTTTTTGGTATTGTATAGCCATTTTATTGCAGCTTGGTAACATGTCAGTAACTAAAAATTGACTTCTGGTGCAACACGACTCATTATGTGGTGGAGCGTCACATATGATAGACAACACCAGTTGCTGTCTAAACGTTCACTGAGGAACGACAAGGACGATGACGACGACAAGGAAGAGTAAGAATATCACCCAGACCTTACTACAAAAATCGCTTGTTATTTTACAAGCTTGGCACGTTTCTCTGTGCATCCTGTATGCAGCCCGAACGTGTGATGTCATACATCATAGTGAGGAGGTAACGGTCTTGTTGTCAGCCCCTTGTACGGATTACGAATCGTCTATATGATAATTTGGCCGGTGGTTCTGGGTCTGGACTGTTGCGTGGCTGATAGGCTGATCTTGTTCAGATGACATGTTGGCAGAGTTATACTTTCCCCTCTGTCCGCTTCCAGTTCTGAATCCAGCTTTTCACCGTGCCTTTGCCAGGCCATACTCTAGAGATAATTGGGTTTTTTTTTGGGTTTTTTCCCTTTTTTAAAAAGAGATAATTGATTGTCTGAGTTCTTATAAATTCTCATTAGGCTCAAAATTCTGCATAGTCCATACCAGCTTATCAAAAACAGAATCAAACAAAGTAAAAAAAAACCACCAACAATCTCCATACCAAAACAAACCAAAACAAAATAACAAAAAAGCAAACAAACAAACAAACAAAAAACCGCAATCAAAATATAAATCAGCCCAACAACCAACCAAATTTATCTATCTATCCCTTAGTCTGGCGACTGTGGGGGCACCCCTGAAGACTTGACAACCAGTTCCCTCCATTCCTCTCTCTGTTACTGCCTTTCTCAAAGTTTTGCTGAGTTCTTGGCCTGTCCATTCGCTGATGTTGTCCTCCTCCCATCTCTTCCTTGGTCTGTCTCTTTTTCTTCCTCCTTGGACAGTGCCTTGCAGTACTGTTTTTGCAAGTCCTTTCAATCTTGTGACATGCTCATGCCATTAATTAAGTTTACGCTTCTTTACGATTGTAAGGTGGCGATGCTTCTAACAACCAACCAAATAAAACAAACAACAAACAAAAAAACCCACCCCCAACTAAACCAAATACCCTCCCTCCCGTGGAAAAAAAGAATCCCCAAAGAACATAGATAAAACCCCCAGACATAACAAATCTTTTCTGTCAAAGAGCTAACTTCTGAAGCAAACTCACACAAACTTCAAAAGAAAGGTCACAAGGTTAATTAAAAGGCAAAAGGTATAAAAAGGGCAAGAAGTCACACACAGTCACAGGCCTAGAAAATATTCCACAAGAACCACCAGGCCCCCTGCATCCCCTCCCCCACCCTCCCCTCAGTGGGACCAAGACTAACATCTATGGATAGAGCAGCAATAGCAGTAATAGTACTTCTATTTTCATGCTGACCCCCCACCCCCCCACCCTGGGGATGGGGGGGGGGGGAGGGGGCTGTCAATATAATAATAATAATAATAATAATAACAACAATAACAACAACAACAACAACAACAACAACAACAACAACAATAATAATAATACATGGAATTGATAGAGCACTATATCTTGCAAAAAAACCCAACACAACACAAATCAAAGCCCTTGCATTCGACCTATACAACACACAAGCAATCAATAACAATAAATCAAAGCCCTTGCATTCGACCTATACAACACACAAGCAATCAATAACAACTAATATTTAATTAATTAATATAAACAGCATTTCCACCTTTCAGGAAATTGCATGCTAGGAATTCCCTCTTTTCTATCCCTCTCTTTGTTTATGCCTCGTTCCTTTTTTTTTCTTCCTGTCACCACCTCCTTCTTGTCTATTTTTTACCTTCTTGGTTCAGTTCTCCTACCTCTTTTTTCCCCCCTCAGAAAGAGAACAATTCTCTCCTAGGCTGAAGTTGCATGTGCTGGGCCTGAACTTGTCACAGGCGTGTAAATTATTTATTTATTTTATTTATTCATTTACTTATTTAATTAATTCATTTTATTTTTTATTCTTTTATATCAAGGATAATGGGATAAGCACTCATGTGCTTTTCCTTTTTACATCCAGTCCCCGTGTGTATGCAGTTTTGTAAATGTCAGCTTTTCCCACCGGCACACGATGGCCTACTCTTACGAAAAGCGGAACAGGATTTAACGTGTGCACAAGATGATCTGCGTGCGTTCGCACACGGGGCCTCGGTTTATAGTCTCATCCGAAGGACTTTTGGGGAGAGTGGAGTCAGCACTGATGTTAACTCAAGGAGAAAAATCTCCTCGGCCAGGAATCGAACCCGGGTTGTCAAATTGCGAGCGCCATGTTCTGACCACTAGGCTATATCAGCAGCGCAACGCATTTTCGCTCGAATGACAGACAACAATAGTTGCTGTCAGAGCACTGGACGAAGAAGACTGACTGACTGACTGGGGGACGGGACAGCGTAGTGGTCAGAACATTGT
>CM060339.1:21351854-21354354 GCA_030674155.1 Stramonita haemastoma
TGTATGCGACCATTGTGTATGTGACCATCGTGTATGTGACCATTGTATATGTGACCATTGTGTGTGTGACCATTGTGTATGTGACCATTGTGTATGTGACCATTGTATATGTGACCATTGTGTATGTGACCATTGTGTATGTGACCATTGTGTATGTGACCATTGTGTATGTGACCATTGTGACCATTGTGTATGTGACCATTGTGTATGTGACCATTGTGTATGTGACCATTGTGTATGTGACCATTGTGACCATTGTGTATGTGACCATTGTGTATGTGACCATTGTGTATGTGACCATTGTGTATGTGACCATCGTGTATGTGACCATTGTATATGTGACCATTGTGTGTGACCATTGTGTATGTGACCATTGTGTATGTGACCATTGTATATGTGACCATTGTATATGTGACCATTGTGTATGTGACCATTGTATATGTGACCATTGTGTGTGTGACCATTGTGTATGTGACCATTGTGTATGTGACCATTGTATATGTGACCATTGTGTATGTGACCATTGTGTATGTGACCATTGTGTATGTGACCATTGTGTATGTGACCATTGTATATGTGACCATTGTGTATGTGACCATTGTGTATGTGACCATTGTGTATGTGACCATTGTATATGTGACCATTGTGTATGTGACCATTGTGTGTGTGACCATTGTGTATGTGACCATTGTGTATGTGACCATTGTGTATGTGACCATTGTGTATGTGACCATTGTATATGTGACCATTGTGTATGTGACCATTGTGTGTGTGACCATTGTGTATGTGACCATTGTGTATGTGGCCATTGTGTGCCCATTGTGTGTGCGACCATTGTGTATGTGACCATTGTGTGTATGTGACCATTGTGTGTATGTGACCATTGAGTATGTGACCATTTATACCCATTGTGTATGTGACCATTTATACCTATTGTGTATGTGACCATTGTGTATGTGACCATTGTGTATGTGACCATTGTGTATGTGACCATTGTGTATGTGACCATTGTGTGTATGTGACCATTGTGTATGTGACCATTGTATATGTGACCATTGTGTATGTGACCATTGTATATGTGACCATTGTGTATGTGACCATTGTATACGTGACCATTGTGTGTGTGACCATTGTGTGTGTGACCATTGTGTATGTGACCATTGTATATGTGACCATTGTGTTTGTGACCATTGTGTATGTGACCATTGTGTATGTGACCATTGTATATGTGACCATTGTGTTTGTGACCATTGTGTATGTGACCATTGTGTATGTGACCATTGTGTATGTGGCCATTGTATATGTGACCATTGTGTTTGTGACCATTGTGTATGTGACCATTGTGTATGTGACCATTGTGTATGTGACCATTGTGTGTGTGACCATTGTGTATGTGACCATTGTGTATGTGAACATTGTGTGTGTGACCATTGTGTATGTGACCATTGTATATGTGACCATTGTATATGTGACCATTGTGTATGTGACCATTGTGTATGTGACCATTGTGTATGTGACCATTGTGTATGTGACCATTTTTTCCCACCATTAAGGTAGCCGTATTCCGACTTGGAGGGTGGTCCTCCCATACAATACCCAGATTGGTTGTGTGGAATCCCCAGGGTCAAGACTCCAATCAGAGTCCATCAATGTCAGGGCCCCCCTGTGGGGCCACCAAGCCAGAGGAAGTGTGGACAAAATCTTGTCATTAAGAGATTGTGTATCTAGGATAATAGTCCAGAGTGGTGAGGGGGGGGGGAGGGGGAGGGAGTCTTGCAGTGGACTCGTGTTGCTGATTCCCTGATTCCTGTGGGATCACATGTAGTCAGTGTGGGGGAAGGGAAGACAGGCTCTTTACATGTCTCGACTTATCTGGCCTGTCAGCTTTTCCTTCTGCCTGCTCTGTCTTCTGCCTGTGTCCATTCCCTTTGACTGCTGGCCTGGGGGGCCGCAATCTATAGTTAAATGTTTGGACTCAGTTTAATATATATTCCCTATTGTAGTCTAAATTCTGTGCAGCACTTGCTAGTGCATCATCTGGGATGGGGTACGGGATAGCTTAGTGGTTAGATCGTTGAGCTCGTAACCTGACGGTCAAGTTTCGAACCTGGGTTCAAACCACCACGGTTCAAGGGGAATTGTTTTTCCTCTGGAGTTAACATCAGTGCTGTCTCCACTGTTCCGAAAAATCCTTCAGCTGAAACTATATAAATCGAGGTTCCGGGTGCAAACACATTCAGAGCATTTTACACACACGTTAACACCTGTTCCTACCTTTAAGAAGAGTATGCTATGGTCAGGGTTCGCGATAACCGGTAATTGTCGGTATTTTTACCGGTTGTAAACAGGGAATACCGAAAATTTTCGAAGCAGCCGGTACCGCGTACCGATTCTGTTTGCCTGTGACCGATTAGATTTCCGTCTCAAAAAAGAGTCTGAAGTGACATTTTCTGACAGTCTCTCATGCGCCTGTACTGTGCTTACGCACCTACCCCTTCCC
>CM060339.1:21369354-21371854 GCA_030674155.1 Stramonita haemastoma
CTATGCTGAAAGTTAGATAAGATGCGCTGGGCCTGACTTGTCAGGAGCTTTATGGAAGCGTGATGCATTGTCGTTCATATGGCAGACAATGATGAGTTGATGTCTGAGTGTTTGAGGAGAAAGAAGAAGAAGAAGAAGAAGAAGAAGAAGAAGAAGAAGAAGAAGAAGGAGAAGAAGAAGAAGAAGAAGAAGAAGAAGAAGAAGAAGAAGAAGAAGAAGAAGAAGAAGAAGAAGAAGAAGAAGAGGAAGAAGAAGGAGAAGAAGAAGAAGGTGAAGAAGAAGAAAAAAAAGAAGAAGAAGAAGAAGGAGGAGGAGGAGGAGGAGGAGAAGAAGAAGAAGAAGAAGAAGAAGAAGAAGAAGAAGAAGAAGAAGAAGAAGAAGAAGAAGAAGAAGAAGAAGAAGAAGAAGAAGAAGAAGAAGAAAAAGAAGAAGGAGGAGGAGGAGGAGGAGGAGGAGGAGGAGAAGAAGAAGAAGAAGAAGAAGAAGAAGAAGAAGTGTTTGTTCAAATCTGTCAGTGGTAAAAGGACAAAACTCTACTGGAAACATTTAAATGACGTACACAGTGAAAAGGTCATTGTGTGCCTGAAGACTTTGTTCACATTCACAGGGTACACACACAGACACACAGACACACAGACACACAGACACACAGACACACAGACACACACACACACACACACACACACACACACACACACACACACACACACACACACACACACACACACACACACACACACACACCATTTGTCTTTGAATGTTTTAGAAGTCAATTTTCATGATTTTTTTTTTGGTGAGGGCAGGATGAAAAAAAGTTGTGTAAACTTAATCTTTTACCCTCAATAAAGATCATTTTGATTTGACTTGACTTGACTTGACTTGACTTGACTTGACTTGACTTGACTTCACACACACACACACACACACACACACACACACACACACACACACACACACACACACACACACACACACACACACACACACACCTGATCGTACATTCAAACTGAGTGTTGACTGGCTGAAGGATGCAAGCTGGCTGTTTGTGCCTGATCCAGATGGAATATCCTCTCTATCTTATAATTATAATCGTGTTGAACCTGATGCCACAAGCCATTTGAGACACGTACGTGTACAGTGACAGAGAATGTGTACAGTGACAGAGAATGTGCAGAGAATGTGTATAGTGACAGAGAATGTGTACAATGACAGAGAATATGCACAGTGACAGAGAATGTGTACAGTGACAGAGAATGTGTACAGTGACAGAGAATGTGCACAGTGACAGAGAATGTGTACAGTGACAGTGTACAGTGACAGAGAATGTGCACAGTGACAGAGAATGTGTACAGTGACAGTGTACAGTGACAGAGAATGTGTACAGTGACAGTGTACAGTGACAGAGAATGTGTACAGTGACAGAGAATGTGTACAGTGACAGAGAATGTGTACAGTGACAGAGAATGTGTACAGTGACAGAGGACGTGTACAGTGACAGAGGACGTGTACAGTGACAGAGGACGTGTACAGTGAAAGAGAATGTGTACAGTGACAGAGGACGTGTACAATGACAGAGAATGTGCACAGTGACAGAGAATGTGTACAGTGACAGAGAATGTGTACAGTGACAGAAAATGTGTACAGTGACAGAGAGAATGTGTACAGTGACAGAGAATGTGTACAGTGACAGAGAATGTGTACAATGACAGAGAATGTGTACAATGACAGAGAATGTGCACAGTGACAGAGATAATGTGTACAGTGACAGAGAGAATGTGTACAATGACAGAGAATGTGTACAGTGACAGAGAGAATGTGTACAGTGACAGAGAATGTGTACAATGACAGAGAGAATGTGTACAGTGACAGAGAATGTGTACAATGACAGAGAATGTGTACAGTGACAGAGAGAATGTGTACAGTGACAAAGAATGTGTACAATGACAGAGAATGTGTACAGTGACAGAGGATCGGTTTAGGGTCAGTTTTGTTCTGACTGTTCCGAACTTAAGGTTCAGGAGGCTGGTGGGTCGCCTGCTTTAGAGAACGAACATTCTGCTGATTCAGACTGTTAGTCATAGACTTGGAAGATCATGAATAAGCATTGGCCCTGGGCTAAAAGTTGTGTCATTTATTGATGTAAGCTGTGTGTCAAACCCTACATTAAAATGTTGTTATTGGCAATGCAGCCTAGTGGTTAGAGCGCTGGGCTCATGAACTCAGGGCTTGGGTTCAAGCCACCACTTAGGTACCTGTTCAAGGGGATTTTTTTTTTTTTTACCCTAGAGTTGACATTAGTACAGACTTCTTTACCCCGGCAAGTTCTTTAGATGAAAACAAGGCCCCTGTGAGCAGATGGACACAGAACATCTTGTGCACATGTTAAAACGCGTTCTGCTTTTTTGGAAGAGCAGGCCAATTTATGTTGGTGGGAACTAACTGATGACGAAGTTTAAGATCGCGTGCACACACAGATGTCATGTTTTGACATCTCCGAAGT
>CM060339.1:21379354-21381005 GCA_030674155.1 Stramonita haemastoma
CTCTCTCTCTCTCTCTCTCTCTCTCTGTCTGCGAGAATATTCATTTCTTTTCTTTAAATTAAAGGTTGACCTTTTCTCTTTTGTTGTAGAAGTTGTTGTTTAGTTTTGGTAGTCCCAAATAAGAAGGGCAGGGGCCGGATGAAAAAAAAAAAAAGTATACGAATGCTTATCTGTAACCCTTGAAAAATTCATTCATTCATTCATTCATTCATTCATTCATTCATTCATTCATTTCTCTCCTCTCTCTCTCTCTCTCTCTCTCTCTCTCTCTCTCTCTCTCTCTCTCTCTCTCTCTCTCTCTCTCTCTCTCTCTCTCTCTCTCTCTCCTCTCTCTCTCCCTTTTATCTCTGTCCCTTATTTTACCCGTTTTTTGACGGTTATTTTTTTCCCTTTGGTATTTGTATCACTTGGGAAAAAAAGGGGGTTTTTTTGGGAAAATTTTTTTAAAATTTTTTTTTCTTCTTTTGGGCCCCTTTTTTTTTCTTTGTTTTTTTGTTTTTTTTTTTTTCTTTTTTTTGTTTTCTTTTTTTTTTTTTTTTAAATTTTTTTTTTTTTTTTTTTTTTTTTTTGTTTTTTTGGGGTTTTTTTTTTTTGTTTTTTCTCTGGGGCCCCTTTTTTTTTGGGTTTTGGGTTTTTTGGGGGGTTTTTTTTTTTTTTTTTTTTTTTGTCTTTTTTTTTTCTTTTTGTTTTTTTTTTTTTTTTTGTTTTTTTCCCCCGTTTGTCTTTTCTGTTTTGTCTGTTTTTTCTTCTTTTTTTGTCTGTTTTTTCCCCGTTTTTTGTTTTTTTTTTTTCTTTTCTTTTTTTTTTTTTCTTTCTTTCCCGGTTTTTTTTTTTCTTTTTTTTTCCCCAATTTTTATTTTTTTTTAAAAAAGGGTTTTTTTTTTCCCCTTTTTTTTTTTTTAAAATAAAATTTAAAAAAAAAAAAAAAAAAAAAAAAACCCAAAAAAAAACAAAAAAAAAAAAAAAACCCCAAAAAAAAAAAAAAAAAACCCCCCCCCTTTTTTTTTTTCCTTTTTTCCCCCCTTTTTTTTTCCCCCCCCCCCCCCCCTTTTTTTTTTCCCAAAAAAAATTTTTTTTTTTTTTCCCCCCCCCCCCCCCCAAAAAACCCCCCCTTTAAAAATTTTTTTTTCCCCAAAAAAAAAAAACCCAAAAAAAACCCCAAAAAAAAAAAAAAAAATTTTTTAAAATTTAAAAAAAAAAAATTTTTTTCCCCCCTTTTTTTTTTTCCCCCCCCCTTTTTTTTTTTTTTTTTTTTTTTTTTCCCCCCCCCCCCCCCCCCCCCCCTTTTTTTTTTTTTTTTTACCCCCCCAAAACCCCTTTTTTTTAAAAAACCCCAAAAAAAATTTTAAAACCCCCCCCCAAAAAATTTTTTTAAAACCCCCCCCCCCCCCCCCCCCCCCCCCCCAAAAAAAAAACCCTTTTTTTCCAAACCCCCCCCCCCCTTTTTTTAAAAAAATTTTTTTTTTCCTTTTTTTCCCCTTTTTTTTTATTTTTAAAAAAATTTTTAAAAAAAAATTTTAAAAATTTTTTTTTTAAAAAAATTTTTTTTATATTTAAAAAAAAAAATTTTTTTTAATTTTTTTTTTTTTTTTTTAAATTTTTAAAAAAAAAATTTTTTTTAAAAAAATTTTTTTAAAATTTTTTTTTTTTT
>CM060339.1:21381105-21396105 GCA_030674155.1 Stramonita haemastoma
AAAATATTTCACTCAACTCCAAGATCAGACTAATGCGCTCCCTTGTCATATCCATATTCCTGTGAATCGTGGACCCTGACTGCTGATTTGAGAGAAGAGTACAGGCGGTAGAGATGAGATGCTTCTGAAGACTCCTGGGCATCTCCTACACAGAGCACATAAGCACTGAAGAGGTGCGTAACAAAATCCAGCAAACCATTTGGTCTCTGCGAAAATCTTCTATCAATCGTAAAGAAGCGTAAACTTAAATGGTATAGGCATGTCACAAGATCAAAAGGACTTGGCAAAAACAATACTGCAAGGCACTGTCCTAGGAGGAAGAAAAAGAGGAAGAGATGGGAGGACAACATCAGCGAATGGACAGGCCTAGAACTCAACAAAATTTTGAGAAAGGCAGAACAGAGAGAGGAATGGAGGGAACTGGTTGCCAAGTCTTGGGGGGTACCCTATGGTCGCCAGACTAAGGGATAGATAGATAGATAGATAGATAGATAGATAGATAGAGAGAGAGAGAGAGAGAGAGAGAGAGAGAGAGAGACAGACAGACAGACAGACAGACAGACAGACAGATAGACAGACAGACAGACAGACAGACAGACAGACAGACAGACAGATAGATAGATAGACAGACAGACAGACAGACAGACAGATAGATAGATAGATAGATAGATAGATAGACAGACAGACAGACAGACAGACAGACAGACAGACAGATAGATAGATAGACAGACAGACAGACAGACAGACAGACAGACAAGACAGACAGATAGACAGACAGACAGACAGATAGATAGATAGATAGATAGATAGATAGATAGATAGATAGATAGATAGATAGATAGACAGACAGATAGACAGATAGACAGACAGACAGACAGACAGACAGACAGACAGACAGACAGATAGACAGACAGATAGATAGATAGATAGACAGACAGATAGATAGATAGACAGACAGACAGACAGACAGACAGACAGATAGACAGACAGATAGATAGATAGATAGACAGACAGATAGATAGATAGACAGACAGACAGACAGACAGACAGACAGATAGACAGACAGATAGATAGATAGATAGACAGACAGATAGATAGATAGACAGACAGACAGACAGACAGTTATTCCCAGGCGGGATTGTGATTTAAGCTGTGTGGTTTGTTTGCTTTACAAGATTCAGTGTTCTACAAATCCATGTTTCATTGTTAATATTAAGATGAGTGAGTCACTGTGCATATTCTGGGTGACACCCCCCCCCCCCTCCCCCTCTCCTCCAGGGTGTTAATCTGGGGAACGTGCAACAACAACAACACAACGACAACAACCAACAACAACAAATTGGAAAGTTCACACAGAGGCCCACGGAAAAAGCTGGGAAGCCGCCATTCATAATTCAGCACGTGCCCGCTGGCATCCAATCAGATTGCTGCCCTGGCTTCAGTGGCCTTGACCTTTGTGATGATGTGGGTGACCCACTGTGCCTGCCTGTCCTCTGCATGAGTGATGAGATGGAAATAGTGATGATGTAACCAGAATCTCCCCCCCCCCCTCTCTGTCTGTCTGTGTGTCTGTCTTTGTCTTTCTGTCTGTTTGTCTGTCTGTCTCTCTGTGTCTGTCTGTCTGTTCTCTCTCTGTGTCTGTCTGTCTGTCTGTCTGTCTGTCTGTCTGTCTCTCTCTCTCTCTCTCTCTCTCTCTCTCTCTCTCTCTCTCTCTCTCCTCTCTCTCTTGTGTGTGTTGTGTGTGTGTGTGTTGTGTGTGTGTGTGTGTGTTGTGTGTGTGTGTGTGTGTTCCTTGCCCTGTCTGTCTTCACTCTTTCTCCTTCTTGTATTTTTTTTTCTTTCTCTGTGTTCTTTGTTCTTCTCTCTGTCTGTCTGTCTTTCTCTCGGTCTCTGTGTGTCTTTCTGTCTGTTTGTCAGCCTGTCTATTTCCTCTGTCCCTGTCCCTCAGTGTATGGATCTGTGTGTGTGTGTGTGTGTGTGTGTGTGTGTGTGTGTGTGTGTGTGTGTGTGTGTGTGCATTTGTGTGCATGTGTGTATGCGTGTGTGTGTGGCGCACGTATATGTGTGTGTTTTGTGTGTTTGTTTGTCTGTGAGTGAGTGTATGCATGACTGTGTGTGTGCATGTAAGTGTGTGTGTGTGTGTGTGTGTGTGTGTGTGTGTGTGTGTGTGTGTGTGTGTGTGGTGTGCATGTGTGTGAGTGTTTGTGTGCGCACTAAGACACAGAGAGGAGGACACACACATACTAACACAGAGACACAAAAGAGACAGAGAAAGAAAGAAAAACAGAAAGAGAAACAGACAAATAAACAGACAGACAGACAGACAGACAGACAAAGAACAAAGTAATGCAACAAAACACTCCATGCACCAGGCAGGGCCAACAGCGAAACAAAGCCATCAGTATCAGCGATTACTCTGTGGCCAGCTCACTGTCCTGCTAGCCTAGCCTATTGATTACAGCTAGGCCTACCCCCACCCCATCCCCACCCCCAATCCCCCAGTTCTCACTCCACCCCATCCCACCCCCACCCCACCCACCCCTCACACTCTTCTCTACTCCATCTCTTTTGCCCTACTACTCTCTCCTCTCTCTCTCTCCACTCCACTCTCTCTCTCTCTCTCTCTCTCTCTCTCTCTCTCCCCTCCACTCCACTCTCTCTCTCTCTCTCTCTCTCTCTCTCTCTCTCCCTCTCTCTCTCTCTCTCTCTCCTCTCTCTCTCTCTCTCTCTCTCCCCTCCACTCCACTCCACTCTCTCTCTCTCTCTCTCTCTTCCTCTCTCTCTCTCTCTCTCTCTCTCTCTCTCTCTCTCTCTCTCTCTCCCCTCCACTCCACTCTCTCTCTCTCTCTCTCTCTCTCTCTCTCTCTCTCTCTCTCCTCTCTCTCTCTCTCTCTCTCTCTCCTCTCTCTCCCCTCCACTCCCCCCCCTCTCTCTCTCTCTCTCTCCCCTCTACTCCCCCCCTCTCTCTCTCCCCTCCCCTCCACTCCACTCCCCCCCCCTCTCTCTCTCTCTCTCTTCCAACCTCCCTCTCCCTCTCCCCATCCCCCCCTCCAATCCATCCCCCCCCCTCTCTCTCTCTCTCTCTCTTCCAACCTCTCTCTCCCCTCCCCGCCCCTCCACTCCAATCCATTCCCGCCCCTCTCTCTCTCTCTCTCTTCCAACCTCCCTCTCCCTCTCCCCCTCCCCTCCCCCCCTCCAATCCATTCCCCTTCCTTTTTTTTTTCTTTCTTTCTCCCACCCACGTGCTCTCAAAGTTCTGTTTCCCAGTGGGCATGATGTCAGATGACTAACAAAATGGTCTGCTGCTTGTTTGGCTGGCAGTGCTGGTTTTTCTCTAAAGCAGGCGACACACCATATTTTTCTAGTTAACATCAGTGCTGACTCCACTCTCCCCAAAAGTCCTTTGGATGAGACTTTAAACCGAGGCCCCGTGTGTGCGAACGCAGGCAGAACATCTTGCGCACATGTTAAATCTTGTTCCGCTTTTCGTAAGAGTAGGCCATCGTGTGGTGTGCTGGTGGGAACAGATGACATTGACAAAACTGGATACACACGGGGACTGGATGTAAAAAAAACACACAAGTGCTTTATCCATTATCCTCGATATAAAAGACTAAATCAGATCAATCTATCTTGGGGTCACAAAAGGACCAGTGAAGTCCGTTCTCTCCTGTATGGATACCCAGGAAGCCTGTCAGTATTTGTATTTTGTATCTTTATAAACAGCATCCCCCCCCCACCTTCTGGACATTCTGTGCTAAGATTTTCCTCTTTTCTATCCCTTCTTTGTGTCTGCCTTGCTCCTTTTTTTTTTTTTTTATACCTGTCACCTTCTTCTTGTCTATTTTTCTGCCTTCTTGGTCTATTTTTCTACGTTGTTTTTTTTTTTCCCTCAGGAAGGTTTTAATTAAATATAGCAATCCTCCTCCCCTATGCTGAAAGTTAGAGAGATGCGCTGGGCCTGACTTGTCAGGAGCTTTATGGAAGCGTGATGCATTGTTGTTTATATGGCAGACAATGATGAGTTGATGTCTGAGTGTTTGAGGAGAAAGAAGAAGAAGAAGAAGAAGAAGAAGAAGAAGAAGAAGAAGAAAAAGAAGAAGACGAACACACACACACACACACACACACACACACACACACACACACACACACACACACACACACACACACACACACACACACACACACACACACACACCTGACCCGTACATTCAAACTGAGTGTTGACTGGCTGAAGGATGCCAGCTGGCTGTTAACTTTGTGCCTGATCCAGATAGAACACGCTCTCTATCTTATATAATCGTGTTGAACCTGATGCCACAAGCCACTTGAGACACGTACGTGTACAGTGACAGAGAATGTGTACAGTGACAGAGAATGTGTACAGTGACAGAGAGAATGTGTACAGTGACAGAGAATGTGTACAGTGACAGAGAATGTGTACAGTGACAGAATATGCACAGTGACAGAGAATGTGTACAGTGACAGAGAAGAATGTGTACAATGACAGAGAATGTGTACAGTGACAGAGAATGTGTACAGTGAGAGTGTGCAGTGACAGAGAATGTGTACAGTGACAGAGAATGTGTACAGTGACAGAGAAAGTGTACAGTGACAGAGAATGTGTGCAGTGACAGAGAAGAATGTGTACAGTGACAGAGAATGTGTACAGTGACAGAGAATGTGTACAGTGACAGAGAATGTGCACAGTGACAGAGAGAATGTGCACAGTGACAGAGAATGTGTACAGTGACAGAGAATGTGTACAGTGACAGAGAAGAATGTGTACAGTGACAGAGAATGTGTACAATGACAGAGAGAATGCACACAGTAACAGAGAATGTGTACAATGACAGAGAATGTGTACAGTGACAGAGAATGTGCACAGTGACAGAGAATGTGTACAGTGACAGAGAAGAATGTGTACAGTGACAGAGAATGTGTACAGTGACAGAGAATGTGTACAGTGACAGAGAGAATGTGTACAGTGACAGAGAATGTGTACAATGACAGAGAATGTGCACAGTGACAGAGAAGAATGTGTATAGTGACAGAGAAGAATGTGTACAGTGACAGAGAATGTGTACAGTGACAGAGAATGTATACAGAGAATGTGTACAATGACAGAGAATGTGTACAGTGACAGAGAATGTGCACATTGACAGAGAATGTGTACAGTGACAGAGAATGTGTACAATGACCGAGAATATCTACAGTGACAGAGAATGTGTACAGTGACAGAGGATCGGTTTGGGGGTCAGTTTTGTCCTGACTGTTCCGAACTTAAGGTTCAGGAGGCTGGTGGGTCACCTGCTTTAGAGAACGAACATTCTGCTGATTCAGACTGTTAGTCATAGACTTGGAAGATCATGAATAAGCATTGGCCCTGGGCTAAAAGTTGTGTCATTTATTGATGTAAGCTGTGTGTCAAACCCTACATTAAAACGTTGTTATTGGCACTGCAGCCTAGTGGTTAGAGCCCTGGGATCATGAACTCAGGGCTTGGGTTCAAACCACCACTTAGGTACCTGTTCAAGGAGATTTTTTTTTTTTTTTACCCTAGAGTTGACATCAGTACAGACTTCTTTACCCGGCAAGTTCTTTAGATGAAAACGAGGCCCCTGTGAGCAGATGCACACAGAACATCTTGTGCACATGTTAAAACACGTTCTGCTTTTTTGGAAGAGCAGGCCAATTTATGTTGGTGGGAACTAACTGATGACGAAGTTTAAGATCGCGTGCACACACAGATGTCATGTTTTGACTTCTCCAAAGTCAGAATCCAGTTTCCTGAATGGTGAGCAAAATCGATCATAGCCAGCCCCCTAACCCCTTTTTTCACCCCCCCCCCCTTTTTTTGTTGTTGCTCTACTACCCTTACTGTACCTCTCTCTTTATCATCCCACCTCCCTCCTCCCTCCTCTCATCCACGTTCTCTCAATGTCATGTTCCCCCAGAGAGCATGATATCCTTTTAAAAAAAAAAAAAATCGTCTGCTGCTGGTTTTGCTGACAATGCTGTTTTAGTGCCAACATTAATTTTTTTTTACTGGTTCAAGTCAAGTCAAGTCAAGTCAAAAACATTTTAATAATCCCTGAAGGGCAATTACAATACTGACAGGAGTAGTGATACGAATCATAATCCAAAGAACACAAAATAGCTACATTTCATATTATTTTGTTCAAACATTATATGATAGCTTCAAATAAAAATATCACAAACAGTCACACTCGTAGGCGAGCGCGCACACGCGCACACACACGACACAAATGCACACACACACACACACACACACACACACACACACACACACACACACACACACACACACCACACACACACAACACACACACACACTAATAATACACACTATGTGAATGCCCCTATTACGCTGCAAGAACTAAAAGATGTAATTTTCTCCCTGCCCACTAAAAAAACATCAGTGGGAAAAGATGCAATTTCTAATGAACTGCTCAGACATCTACCTAATAACTGGCTAATGTTGCTGTTAGATCTGTTTCAGCTGTGTTGGATTCATGGAGTCTTACCTAAATCTTGGAAACATTCTATTTTGATACCTATAGTAAAGCAGGGAAAGTCTAAGAGTGATAAGAATAACTATAGACCGATTGCATTAACTTCACATACAGGGAAGTTGATGGAAAAAATAATCTTAAATAGATTGACATATTATTGTGATAAAAATAAGATAATACCTGTAAATCAGGCAGGATTTCGTAGGGGTAGATCTACAGTTGATCATCTAGTGAAACTAACTACTTGTATTAAATATCAGTTTGCTCGAAGGAGGAATGTACTTGCTACATTTTTCGATGTACATAAGGCATACGATCATGTTTGGCATGAGAGATTGCTTTATAAGTTGAAATCTATTGGCCTTTCTGGCAGCATATATTTCTATATTAAAAGTTTTCTTTCAGAAAGAATTGTTCAAGCTAAAGTTGGAAATTGTTATTCTACCCAAAGATCACCAGACATGGGAATTCCACAGGGATCAGTAATATCACCGTATCTATTCAACATTTTATTATCTGATCTTCCTAGTATTTTGTCAAGTAATGCTGTTCTTGTGCAATATGCTGATGACATATGCATGTGGATGGATGTTATAATGAAAAAGAAAACGCCCAAAAGGCAATTAAGCTTCTATCAAAAAGTATATCAAAAAGAACTTGACAAACTTAACGGCTATCTTTTAGAGAATGGCCTTTCACTTTCCCCTGAGAAAACCAATCTTGTACTTTTTAATAATGGTGTTGGACCACAAGTCTTACCTCGTTTTCGATTAAATGGAAAAGATCTCGAATATAAACATACAGTGAAATTTTTAGGTGTATACCTCACTTCTAAACTAGCCTGGAATCAGCACATTGAATTTTTGGCAACTAAAGCTAAGAACGTTCTTAATTTCTTGAAAGTTGTCAGTAAACAACCGTGGGGGCAAGATATCACCGTATTAAAACACCTGTCCTTGGCCCTTGTGCGCTCAAGACTGTCTTATGGACAAGAAGTATTTTTCAGTGCTCCAAATTACTTACTTAAGAAAATTCAAAGTCTTGATTGTAAAGCCTTCCGGCTTGCTTTGGGTGTACCACCTCATGCCTCAACTCTAGGCACATATAAAGAAATAGGTGTTCTGCCTTTAAATGAACATCGACAACTTGCAGTGGCAAAATATGTCTTAAGAAGCACAGCAAATGAAAGTAATGTTGAAAAGGAAGTTCAGTTAAAGTCTGATATTCATTTTCCTAAAAGAGCAAGAACTATCAGCTCGCTTACCACAATTAGCACTTATACCTCCCCACTTTTTAAAGATTTAAAACTTATTTCCAATAAAGTAGCTAAATCAGAAGTAAATTTAGCTCCCTGTCCACCTTGGGAACTGCTTAAAGCTCACTTTGATATTGATTATTCCACTGTACGAAAAGCTGACAATATTAATATACTTACCGCATTTGTAAAAGAGCACATTCAAACTACCTATTCTGATCATCTCAAAATATATACTGATGGTTCCGTTCTTAATACTAATGAGGGAGGTGCGGCTTTTATTATTCCATCATTGAAAGTAGAACGATCATTCAACCTGGGAAAAAATAAATCTATATTTACAGCTGAGCTAACAGCTATAATATTTGCGCTGTACTATGTACTTGACTTTCCTAAAGATATTTTCAACATACTTGTGTGTGTTGATTCTAAATCGGTTTTACATGCGTTGAAGAATTATAATCTTAAAGTGAGAAAAGATCTTCTCATTGAAGTCAAGCATCTGGTGCATCTTGTTATTTTAAGAGGTAGTACTGTTACTTTTTGTTGGGTTCCCTCACACAGTGGAATCTATTTTAATGAAAAAGTAGACACCCTTGCAAAATATGGGGCGAGGAATAGAAAGGATTCTTGTGAAATAGATGTTGCATTATCTTTGCATGAGGGATACAGCTTGCTGCAAAATGCTTGTTGGAAGCATTTCAGAAAGAAGATCAGCGATTCTGGCTATCGGCTTTATGATAGCAGTACAAGTAATATGATAAACTTTCGAAATATCTTAACTTCTGACAAAGTCTGTGGTTGGTACAATCGCAGAAATGTGTTATCCCTCATGTACAGATTTAAGCTAAATGCCTTCAAGACGAAATACTCAAAGGATGTAAACTGTATTTGTGGTGATAAGATAACGAACAGTCATATTCTTCTTTGTGGATATCTAAAACCACTTTTACCTGTTGTGCCTAATTTATCACTGGACCAGTTGTTGTCTGAACCATCGCATTTGTTGGACATTGTGTTAGCACTAATAAGTAGTCCGATAATTCAGTATTTATAGTTTGTTAAAGTTAGCTTTATATTTTAACTTTGTTATCTGGCATTGGTTTCAGCTATTTTTTCAATTTTTCTTGTTCAGGTGTTTTTTTGTTGTTGTTGTTTTTTTTGTCTAAAATCACTTAATGTGAATAGACGTTAAACTGAAGAACACACACACGCACGCACGCACTCACACACACACACACACACACACACACACACACACACACACACACACACACACACACACACACACACACACACACACACACACACACACACACACACACACACACACACACACACACACACACACACATGTTTAGTTATGTACAGAGAGATGTCTGGAATGGAATTTGCTGAGGTTGACCTTCAGCTAGAATTTTGAGGTCCACCAAAATGTGACCGTTTTTAAATAACCATTGAAAGTAGCTGCATTCCAACTTCGGAGAATTGAACCTACCAGTTTTGCCAGCACAGCCAGGTGATATACCTCCTTTGATCTTTCCGAATGTTCTCTGTTCTGGGTTCTTTTGAAGCGCACAGATACGTAAGTAGGGAAGGGATGACAACATTGACAAAACCGTGTACACACGAAGTAAAAGGTAAAGGTAAAGGTGTCCCATGTCCTATGTGGATCGGTGGTCGAGAGGTAACGCGCCTGCCTAGAAAGCGAAAAGTCCGGGCTGGTGTGTGCAGCGCGCGGTTCGAATCTCGTTTGGGCCCATAATTTTCCCCCCCATCCATTAGATCAAGAGTGGTGGTCTGGGTGCTAGTCTTTCGGATGAGACGATAAACCGAGGTCCCGTTGTGCTACACATCAGTATTTAGCGCACGTAAAAGAACCCACGGCAACAAGAGGGTTGTCCCTGGAGAAATTCTGTAGAAAAAAGCCACTCTGGTAGGGAAACAAATACAGTTACATACAAGAAAAAGGGAAAAAATAATGGGTGGCGCTGCACTTGTGGCGACGCGTCTCCCTGGGGAGAGCAGCCCAAACTTCACTCAGAGAAATCAGCTGTGACATAAAATGGTATAAAAAAAAATGTGTTCATAGGGGAACCAGGCGTCAGGGACTTCAGCTTCTCTAGGGGCCAGCATATTGAGGGCGGCGCCCATCTCCTCTCCCTCACTGCTTTACCCTTTTCTGAACCTACACCTGACAGGTACCCATTTACAGCTGGGTGAACTGGGGATTGTACTGAAGCCAAGGCGCTAACGGTCACCCACCCACTTGGTAACCACGTTCGATGCTGCTAAACGTTGGCGGGGGGAAAGCGAGTGCTCTGACAACTGAGCTATCCTGTCCCCACACACGAGTGCTTATTCCATTATTCTCGAAATAAAATGATAAGATAAAATGAATAAATAAATATAAAAAATAAAATTAAAATACATGGGTCCGATTGGTTTAGAGTCTCCGCTGAAAGACTTGATATATTCATTTTGATTTTGCTCATCAAAATACGAGCGTGCGCGCACGCGCGCGCGCGCGCGCGTGTGTATGAAAGAGAGCGAGCGAGAGGAGAGAGAGAGAGAGAGAGAGAGAGAGAGAGAGAGAGAGAGAGAGAGAGAGAGAGAGAGAGAGAGAGACAGACAGACAGACAGACAGACAGACAGACAGACAGACAGACAGACAGACAGCTAGAGATAGACAGACAGGCAAACAGACCGATAGACAGCCACATAGAGACAGACGGACAGACAGGCAGGCAGGTAGGCAGACAGACAGACAGACAGACAGACAGACAGACCGACCGACCGACCGACTGACAGACAGACAGATTAAACATTCAGATCACGTATCATGACAGCCATCCCTTGCTATTCTTGTTTCTGTGGCATGGAAACATTGTGTGTGTGTGTGTGTGTGTGTGTGTGTGTGTGTGTGTGTGTGTGTGTGTGTGTGTGTGTGTGTGTTGTATGTGTGTGTGTGCGTGCGTGCGTGCGTGTGTGTGTGTGTGTGTGTGTGTGTGTGTGTATGTGTATGTGTGTGTGCATGTGTGTGTATGTGTGTGTGCATGCGTGCGCGCGCGCGTACGCGCGTGTGTGTGTGTGTGATGCTTTAATGTCTGTGTCCCTCTCTCCTACACACGCACTCTCCTGTTGTCAAAAAGTCACAAGGTCAGAGAATTTTTCTCCTTTTTTTCTTTTCTTTAAAAAAACAACACGTTTTCTTTCATTTTCTTTCTTCATTTTTGTCATCCACTGGGTTTCTTCTCTTTTTTTTTTTTTGGTCTTCTTCTTTTTCTGTGCTTTCTCCACTCTCTCCTTCATTCCGCTCATGTTCAAACTTCAAACTTCAAAGATCTCGCCGTCATTCATTATTTCAGCTATATTCTTTCACTGGCCTGTTCAGGTCAGGGTCAGGGTCAAGGTCAGGGTCAGGGTGAGGATTAAAACAGTAAGCGGTCAAGGAGTCAGAGGTCAACCGTGTACAAGAGGGTGATCTTTTTTCTTAAAAAAAAGTAAGAATGATTACATCGGAAGAAGAAGAATTGCGAAGAGAAGAAGAAGAAGAAGAAGAAGAAGAAGAAGAAGAAGAAGAAGAAGAAGAAGAAGAAGAAGAAGAAGAAGAAGAATTGCGAAGAAGAAGAAGAAGAAGAATTGCAAAGAAGAAGAAGAAGAATTGCGAAGAAGAAGAAGAAGAAGAAGAAGAAGAAGAAGAAGAAGAAGAAGAAGAAGAAGAAGAAGAAGAAGAAGAAAAATTGCGAAGAAGAAGATGAAAAATTGCTAAGAAGAAGTTAAAAGTTTAGTTCTGTCTGTCCCGAACCTAAGGCTCATCAGGCCGGTGCTTATCCCGGTTTCTGTGGCGTTAAGCCACTGAGAGTCATAGACTCCCCCCTGGATAGGACGCCAGTCTATCGCAGGTTAACCCCAAACACAAGGTTGGTACCCCTTTTACACCTGGGTGGGGTGAGAAAATAGCCGTAAAGTGCCTTTTCCAAGGGCACAACGCCATAGCCGAAAGCTGGGATCGAACCCGCAACCTTTAGATTACGAGTCCAACGCCCTAACCACTAGACTACTGCGGCGGCTGCTAAGAAGAAGAATTGCGAAGAAGAATTGCGAAGAAGAAGAAGAATTGCAAAGAAGAAGAAGAAGAATTGCGAAGAAGAAGAATTGCGAAGAAGAATTGCGAAGAAGAAGAAGAAGAAGAAGAAGAAGAAGAAGAAGAAGAAGAAGAAGAAGAAGAAGAAGAAGAAGAAGAAGAACAACAACAACAACAACAACAACAACAACAACAACAACAACAACAAGAACCCAGACTAGAAAATGAATGGAGTACTGTGTCTATGCGCTAATCTTTTGGTAGAACGAGAAACCGAGGTTTAAAAAGAGCCTACATTTTTTGCTGCCTCATCTTCCGTGACGTTCCTATCCTTGCTGTTCCCACGCTGCTCATCTCAATCTCCCCGCCACAGCGATACCCACATTCACTATGTCTCCTCCTCAGGGTCGGAAGTCCTAAGGGAGCCCATCAATATCAGATGGCTGTGGAGCCACCAGCCAGAGGGGCCATGCACTGCTGCTGGGTCACTTTAGGACGGTGGCAGGATGGTTAAGACGTTCACCTGCCAATATGTAAACCGTGAGTTTCTGGGTTCGTACCCAGCCTCACCCTTTCTTCCCAATTTGACGAAAAAATCGAACTGAATGTCAAAATCATTCCGATGAGACTGTAAACTGAGGCCCTGTGTGCGAATGCACGCAGAGCATCTTGCGCACATGTTAAAACCCCGTTCCGCCTTTCGGAAGAGCAGGCCATCGTGTGCCGGTAGGAGCGGATGACAAAAAAACAACAACAAAAAAACCCAGGATGCACACAGATGTCGTGTTTTAGACACCATCCCTGATGAAAAAAAAAAACGGGTAGGCGCTGCACTTGTGGCGACGCGCTCTCCCCGGGGAGAGCAGCCCGAATTTCACGCAGAGAAATCTGCTGTGACATAAAGTGGTATAAAATAAAATAAAATAAAGTTCAGTGGTGCCTGTCCTGAGCTAACATACGCAGGACACCATCTACTAAGCCCCCTACTAACGACAGTGTTAGCTCAGTCGCGGAGCCAGACTGAATGAGCCACCCACCCAAGGTGGCGACCACCACAACTTCCCTCCAACGACCGTCCCCCGCGAACCTCCAACCCCAAAGGCTTTGACACAAACTCACCACAGGCACAGAAGCGTATGGGGAAACCGAATCTGAGGTCACCATGAGACCAGAGCAGCTGTGACCACCGAATCAGAGGCAATTATTTTATTGCATGATGATCAGTGATAACGAGGCTGATGAAATGATGCTGCTGTGGAGGTGCATCTGCTTTGAGACTACATGACAGGGCATTACTCTACGCTTACTATCATAATATATCCCGGCGTCAACCGGCCGAGAGATACAGATACCTGCAGTGTTGGTCAGGTAATTTGAGCAACACTCTCGAACTCGCATCGCTTACTGTCATAATATATCCCGGCGTCAACCAGGCCCGAGAGATACAGACACCTGCAGTGTTGGTCAGGTAATTTGAGCAACACTCTCAAACTCGCACCCGTAAAGTGAATGAAGCTCGACTAGCCTATGTGGTCCCAGTTTTCCCTCTAAGCAAAGATAGTACGCCCTACGGAGGGCGTCGTAGTGCATCTTTGCTCTGAGCCCACAGCACACTCATTCTGGGTAGGAGCTGACCGGAGTCGGAAAAATCTCGATGACTCTTGTGGGATTCGAGCCCGCGACCTTCCAGTCCGAAATCCAAGGCGCTAACCACTGCGCCATGGTGGCTGGTTACAGAACATACATGTATCACAGGTAGCAGAACCCTCCGGCAACAAGAGTTGTCCTCTGCACAATTCTGTAAAAATTAACACTAACAACAAAAACCAAACCGGACACACACACACGCACTCACTCACGCACGCACACACACACACACTCACGCAAGCACACACACACACACACACACACACACACACACACACACACACACACACACACACACACACACACACACACACACCACACACACACAGACACACACGTAATGACACACGCAAACACGCACACAAACACACACAACACAACACAACACAACACAACACACACACACACACAACACACACACACACATACACAATTTGTACACCCTCACCCACCTACCGACCCACCCATCAATAAACCCACCCACCCACCCACCCATCCATCCAACACACACACACACACACACACACACACACACACACACACACACACACACACACACACACACACACACACACACACACACACACACACACACACACACACACACACACACACACACACACACACATACACACACACACACACACACACACACGACACATGCACACACACACATACCCCCCCCCCCCCCCCCAGACACACACACATTACATCAATGAAACCAGACGAACCACATGTAGCCATCTTGGATTCCGAGACCTTCCTTGAAAAACAAAGACGTTGGAGACAAAGATAGAGAGTAGGGGAGGGGTAAGTGGGGAGGGAGCAGCGGGGATGAGGGGAGGGAGAGAGAGAGAGAGAGAGAGAGAGAGAGAGAGAGAGAGAGAGAGAGAGAGAGAGAAAAGAGAGAGAGAGAGAGAGAGAGAGAGAAGGGGGGGGGGGATAGTAGGGTTAGATTTGGGTAGAAAAGCCGGACCAAATGCCAGACTTATAGGGAGGGACACAACATAGTACTATAACATAGTGCTGTCTGCGATTGTATAGTCTGCCAAGTTTGGATTGCTAGCCTACAGCAGAGTCTGCGATATTTTTTTCTTCTTCTGTAGGCCTATCCTGCGCACATCTCTCTGTTTCTGTTTTTGTCTGTCTCTGTTTCTCTCTGTCTGTCTGTCTTTGTATGTCTTAATCTTTGTATGTCTTTGTCTATGTATGTCTGTGTTTCTTTTTGTCTGTCTTTGTCTCTGCATATCTATTTGTCTGTGTAAAACTGTTTCTCTGTATCTGCCTCTGTCTCTGATTCTGTCTCTGTGTGTCTGTCTGCCTGTCTGTTTGCCTGTGTGTCTGTCTGCCTGTCTGTCTAGGTGTCTGTCTTTTTGTCTTTTTGTCTTTTTGTCTGTCTGTCTGTCTGTCTGTCTGTCTCTGTCTGTCTCTGTCTCTCTGTCTCTGTCTCTGTCTCTCTCTGTCTCTTTCTG
>CM060339.1:21403605-21411105 GCA_030674155.1 Stramonita haemastoma
ACAAAATATTGCTCAACAATGCGATTATGCTGGAAATAAATAACAGTTTAGTAAAATATTTCTTGGCAAACTTTTGTATTTTTTCTTGTTTTAGTTTGAGTTGTTCAGTTCCCTTTCCATGATAAATAAATGCGTATGGGTTTGCAGTTGGACTTACGACTGACAAGGGACAGATGAAACTGTTGGACGTAAAGTTGGGTTCTTTCAGATTCTTTATTATTTAAGGAGGGGTGGAGGTGATTTTTGTTGTTGTTTTTCTTTCTTTGTTCGTTTTAGTTCTTGTATCATATGCAGAGACAGTCAAAGGTGCACGCTTACACACTAACACACACACAACTAACACACACCACTCACACACACACACTAGTTCATACACACACATACACACACAGGCATGAACGCACACATATACACGCACACGTATACACGCAAACGCACGTACACACATACACACGTACACACATACACTCAAACACACACACATACACTCATAAACACACTCACTCACTCACACACACACACACAACACACACACACACACAACACACACACACACACAAACTCACACACAAAACACACACACACACACACACACACACACACACACACACACACACACACAACACACACACAGAGAAAATAAAATCAATAGATAAGTACACACAAACACACACACACTACATACACACACACCAGCGAACAGATAAGAAAAATTATGCAAGCGTTCTACTATGAATCATTGAATGTGTGTATGTATGCACATAAGCACGCCACACACACAAATCACACATGTGTATACATACATGCATACATACTGGAGCGCAAACGAGCTCATGTACACACACAAACACATACACACTCATAATGCACACACACATGCGCACACACACATAAGCGCGCGCACACACACACACAAACGTAACCCACACACATACACACACACGCGCACACACATACATACACAACCACAGACAGAAAAAAACAAATTAAAAAAAACTTATACACAACACAAACACACACAAACACACAACACACAACACACACAAACACACACACACACAAACACACACACACACACACTACACACACATCACAACACACACACTAACCGACACGCCTATACCATGCCATACCACACACACGCGCGCACACACACACACACACACACACACACACACACACACACACACACACACACACACACACACACACACACACACAAATGTAACACGATTATATAAAGGATCTTTTTGTGGTCTAATAGATCTATCACATTATGGGAACAGAAGTTAAATTAAAGAAGGAATGTTTGAATCACACCTGCCCCCCTCCATTCTCTTCCCCACTACCATATAGAAAGGAAGTGTTCCACTTGGCTGGTCATGTGTAAGTTGCTTAGGTCAGAGGTTTTAAAGAGGGATCACTGTTTTTGTGTGTTTTTTTATCTCCATCAGAGAGTTGATTCAACTGCTAATTTGACACAGCCTTTACTTAAACACATCACCTAGGTAACTAGGTCCCATTCTAACCCACCACTTAGAGATGAGGAGGCTGGCATTTCCTCCTGTCACTGTTAAAAGGGCCAGTGGAGGTGATGTCAAAGGAAGTGGCAAGCCCAGAGTTAAGCCCTGCTGTTACCTGTGCTGGGGTGTGGCAAGCCTAGCCTAAACACTTCAAGTGGCTAAAGATGGCATAAGTGTCCACAGTATCCTAGGAGATAATCCCCCCACCCCTCTGTTCATCTCAGTTTGCTCTCCTATCAGTAAAATAAGGGGAGGGGATTGTTGTGTAATTAGGCTAATAAATTGTCTTAGTTATACTGTGTGAGTGCCTACCTGCATGCATCCATGTGTGTGCACGTGCGTGCGTGCATGCGGTTGTGTGTGTGTTTGTATGTGTATGTGTGTATGAGTGTGTGTGTGGTGTGTGTGTTTGTGTTGTGTGTGTGTGCGTGTAGTTTGTGTGTGTGCATGTGTGCGTGTGTGGTAATTGGAAAAAAAGTCACAGGAAAAAAAGTCACAGAAGAAAAGTCACAGGAAAAAAAAGTCACAAGCGCGCGAGCGTGCGTGCGTGCGTGCGTGCGTGCGTGTGTGTGTGTATGTGTGTGTGGCGTGTGTGTGTGTGTGTGTGTGTGTGTGTGTGTGTGTGTGTGTGTGTGTGTGTGTGTGTGTGTGTGTGTGTGTGTGTGTAAATTGTACTGCACTACACATTTTTCTTGATGATATTGCTCTTCTTTTACTTTCATTCTCTGGCCTGCGTGCCTGCGTGCGTGCGTGTGTGCATGCGTGCGTGCGTGCGTGTGTGTGTGAGTGTGTGTGTGTATGCATTGTACTGGACTGCACATTTTTCTTGATGATATTGCTCTTACTTTACTTTTATTCTCTGGCCTGCGTGCGTGCGTGCGGCGTGCCTGCATGTGTGCGTGCGCGCGTTGTGCGTGTGTGTGCGTGTGTGTGTGTGTGTGTGTGTGTGTGTGTGTGTGTGTGTGTGTGTGTGTGTGGTGTATGCATTGTACTGCACTGCACATTTTGTAGATGATATTGCTCTTATTTTACTTTTATTCTCTGGCCTGTGCGTGCGTGCGTGCGTGTGTGCGTGCGTGCGTGCGTGTGTGTGTGTGTTTTGTAAACTGGATTTTACTTGGCTTTGTTTGACCTGATTGTGACTTTTTTTCCTGTGACTTTTTTCCTACCCATTTTTGTGACTTTTTTTCTGTGACTTTTTTCCTACAACCGTGTGTGTGTGTGTGTGTGTGTGTGTGTGTGTGTGTGTGTGTGTGTGTGTTGTGTGTGTGTATGTGTGTGAGTGTGTGTGTGTATGGTTTGTGTGTTGTATGTGTGTGTGATGCGTTCGTGTGTGTGTTGTGTGTGTGGTGTGTGTGTGTGTGTGTGTGTGTGTGTGTGTGTGTGTGTGTGTGTGTGTGCGTGGCGCGTGTGTTGTCTGTGTGTCTGTGTGTCTGTGTGTCTGTGTGTCTGTGTGTATGTGTTTGTGTTTGTGAGTATGGAGTAAGAGATATCACCGATGGAAACAATAGAAAAATTACACATTCGATTTAAATCGGAATAAACGAAATCAAGGCAATAGAAAAAAACTGATATAACAGCAAAAATATGAGACAGAAAACATGACATCAAACAAAACTATGAACATATAATATTTGAGAGAGAGAGAGAGAGAGAGAGAGAGAGAGAGAGAGAGAGAGAGAGAGAGAGAGAGAGAGAGGAGAGAGAGAGAGGTCAACCTTCTTTCTCAGAGTTTGAAAAATCGGAAATGTGAAGTGATAGACTTGTGCATGCTTTTTGTGGTTCATAAATACTGCTTCTTGATCTAGTCCAGTGGTTAATGCAAGGGTATTGGGCAAAACCTGCAAATGAGAGTGACAGTCTGTTTCTCAGCATACGCATACTTTGGACACTCCTGTACAATACTGGCATAGGAAACGCCATGTTGTCCATCTGTTTCCCCACTTTTTATTTTGTATTTTGTACCACTTTATGTCACAGCAGATTTTTCTGGTCAAATTTAGGATGCTCTCCCCAGGGAGAATGCATACCACAAGTGCAGCGCCTACCCTTTTTTTTCCTTTTCCTGCATGCAACTGTTTTGTTTCCCTATCAGAGTGGCTTTTTTGGACAGAATTTCACACCCCTACCCACCCCCTCCCACCCCTCACTCCCCCACCCTCTCACCCCCTCCACCTCCCTCACTCCCACCACACCCCTCCAACCACACCCCCTCACCCCACCCCCCTCCCGACCCTCCCTCCCCCCACTCCCCAAGCCCCCCCTCCTCACCTTCCCTTCCCTCCTCCCTACCCCCGACCCCCTTCCCTCCCCCCCACCTCCACCTATCCTCCTCCCTCCCCCTCCCCCACCCCCTCCCCCCACCCCCACCCCCCCTCCTCCCCCATCTCTCACCTCCCCTACCCCCCACCCTCCCCTCCTCCCCTCCCCCCCTCACCCCACTCTCCTCACCTACCCCCCCCCTCCTCCCCCTCCCCCTCCCCCCCCCCCCCCCACTCCCCTCACCCCCCCCTCCCCCCTCCCCCCCCCCACCTCCTCACCCACCTCCCTCCCCCCTCCTCCCCCCCTCCCCCCCCCCCCCCCTCCCCCCACCCCCCCCTCCCTCCCCCACTCCTCCTCACCTACCTCCCCTCCCCCTCCCCCCACCTCCCCCCCCCACTCTCCACCCACTCCTCCTCACCTCCCCCCTCCCTCTCCCCCCCCCCCTCCTCCCCCCCCCACTCCTCCCCCACTCCCTCCCCCCCCTCCTCCACCTCCCCCCCCCTCCCTCCCCCCTCCCTCACCCCCCCCTCCCTCCCCCCCCCTCCCCCCCCCTCCCTCCCCCCCTCCCTCCACCTACCCCCCCCCCTCCCCCCCCTCCCCTCCTCCCTCCCCCCCACTCCTCCTCCCTCCCCCCCACTCTCCCTCCCCCCCACTCCCCCCCCACCTCCTCCCCCTCCCCCTCCACTCCCCCCCACTCTCCCCCCCCCACTCCCCCCCACTCCTCCCTCCCTCCCCCACTCTTCCCTCCCACCCCTCCCTTCCCTCCCCCCCTACCTCCCTCCCCTCCACCACGTTTTCCCCTCATCCAGGCACGAACACAGAAGATAGACAACACATCTCCTCCAAAGCTCAGAGGATTAGAAGTTAGGGGGAGATCTCCACAGAGATTTGCCATTTCTAACTCAGCTTAAGTTACTTGCAATCTAATTTTTAGGGCATTTATCAAACAAACAATTCCAAACTTTGAAGGTGTTTTCCCTGTATTAGTTTAAAAAGAAAAAAATATATATATTTACAATCATTTACTTCATCTTGTACTTGTTCAAGACAGGTAAACAGCAAACTCCTACAAATTCATATAAAAGTTGATGCTTCTTTTCCATAATATGGCAAGTTTTATCTGGACTACTAAGCAACATTAAACAATTAAAAGGGATTGAATTGTTTAAGATAGTTGTGAAGGGGAAGTAATATTGACATGAAATAGCCACACAGCATGTGTGAGTGTGAGTGTGTGTGTGTGTGGTGTGTGTGTGTGTGTGTTGTGTGTGTGTGTGTGTGTGTGAGTGTGTGTGTGTTGTGCGTGTGTGCGTGTGTTGCGTGGTGCGTGCGTGTGTGCATGTGTGTGTGAAAATCATGATCTTTTGCAAAAAAGATCTTGTAGCATGTTTATATATGTTGGAAAACTTTGGAAGTTGTTAAATATTTTAAACATTCAAGAATTATTTTCAATAAGAGTGGCAGTTTTGCAAAATATAAGGAAAATGCTTAATCAAGCTACAAAAGTCATGTTTAGTCTGATAAGGACTGCATGCAAAAAGAACTACTTATGCATGTGACACTTTATTTCTTCAATAAAATTGTTTTACCCATTTTGTTGTATAGGTGTGAAATTTGGGGTTATGAAAATATAGTAATAATTAAAAAGTTCCTGTTGATTTTTTAAAATATATTTTTCGTTTAAAGCGCATGATGTCAAATTGTTAGTATATGGAGAAGGGGGCATAAAGTCCTTATCTATTTCTGTTCCAATGGTTTGTTTCTGGACGCAGGTGCTTGACTTTCATCCTGGAAAGCTATCGTCACATGTTTACCAGAGGATGAAAGATTTACATGAAAATCTCCGATTCATTCAGCATGGCTAATTAAGATACAGAACATTTTAGTGCAAAGCAGATTTTGACTTTGTGGGAGAGACAGTTTTGTTCACCTATCAATTCTACTAGTTCATGTAATTATCAAAACCTTCTTAATAGAAAAGTTTGTTAATGAATGGAGAGCTGAGCTGTGGGATAATAGTAGATGCAGTTAGTACAAAACTATAGAACCAATTTTAGTATGGAAAAATATATAACTTGTTTGCCAAATGTATATGTACATCTTATGAAATTTAGTTGCAGTTGTCACAAGCTTTCTATTGAGATTGGATGTTTTCATAATACCACAGGAAGAAAGAGCATGTTTAAAATGCAATATGTCTGTTTTAGGGGAGAAATTTATTTTTTATCATGGACTGTTTCCTACTTAAACATTTATAACAAGATTTTATTCCTCAGCATTTTCTTCAACAGTTATGATTTTTGCAGTCTGTGGAAATGTAAATCTTGAAAAGTTCTCCTGTCTCCCTCAAAGCTCATAACATTTGAAGGTTTTTCTTGAAATTTCATTTTGTTGTCTTTCACAAGTGTAGATTGTGTCTTTTACAGAGATTGATATACTTTGAAATGTCTGGAGTCTGTAATATTGTTTGCTTATCATGTTGGTTTTCAGTTCCTTTTAGTATTGATAATACTAGTATCAGTACTGTTGAATTTGTTTGTTATCTTCCATGCCCCCAAAGGGATAAAAGGAATTAAATCTTGAATCTTGTGTGTGTGTGTGTGTGTGTGTGTGTGTGTGGTGCGTGGTGTGTGTGTGTGTGTGTGTGCGTGCGTGTGTGTGTGTGTGTTGTGTGTGTGTGTGTGTGTGTGTGTGTGTGTGTGTGTGTGCGTGGTGTGTTGTGGTGTGTGTGTGTGTGTGTGTGTGTGTGTGTGTGTTGTGTGTGTGTATGTGTGTGTGTGTGTGTGTGTGTGTGTGTGTGTGTGGTGTGTGTGTGTGTGTTTCTCTTTCTCTATTTCTGGTCCATGGTCTGGAATGACCCCCCCCCCACACCTCCTCTCTCACTTCGCTAAAAGCCTACTTATGACAGTTTTCAATCCAGTCTCAAGATATACTTATTTCAAAAATAAAATTTCCCCCTCCTGTTTCATTTATCTATTCCTGCATTGCCCCCATATAAAAACTGTAAGTTGTTTAACCTGTGTCAATTTATGCTGCCTGTGTTTAGAATTTCTGACACATTATATATGCGTGATAAAACGTTTATTTATTTTAAGGTAATATTACCCCCTTCAAAGGCTGTCATAACAGTTATGTTCCTTTTATTGTTTGAAGTTACTCAGAAGTCCAGAGGAAAATCTGTATCTAATGTAAATGAAGCAGTAATCTTTTTTTTAATAAAAGTGTAAACTGTGCTGTTTTACCTTTTCCAAATAGGACATGGTGATAAGAAATGTTTAAGATTAAACTTTTTCTTTCAATTTCTGAGCAGACATGGGAAAAGAACCTTTTAAAGTGTGGAATTGTTAGTTTAGTAATATGCTGCAAAACTATGAAGGCAACAACTTAAGCTTAGAATTAGGAATGGCAGATCTCTACGGGGATCGCCCCCTAACTTCTAATCCTCTGAGCTTTGGAGGAGATGTGTTGTCTATCTTCCCATGTTTGTGCTTAGGAGAGGGGGATAGGTGGGTGGAGGGGGGAGGAGAGGGGGGGGAGAGTGGGAAAGGGGGGAAGAGGGGGAGGAGAGGGTAGATAGAGGGGGGAGGGAGAGGAGAAGGAGGGGAGGGAGAGGAGAAGGTGGATAGGGAAGGGTTGGATAGGAGGGGTAGAGATGGTGGATAGGAGGGGGGGAGGGGAGGGAGGGGGGGGAGGGGGGGGAGAGGAGAAGGTGGAT
>CM060339.1:21416105-21426105 GCA_030674155.1 Stramonita haemastoma
TGCAGTTTTCAGAAGAAAAAAAATCCAGCCCTCGTGTGTATGCAGTTTTGTAGATTTTATCAATCTGTTCCATGACTTGTGTGCTTGCTTGCTGTGTGTGTGTGTGTGTGTGTGTGTGTGTGTGTGTGTGTGTGTGTGTGTGTGTGTGTGTGTGTGTGTGTGTGTGTGTGTGTGTGTGTGTGAGTTAGTATGTGCGTGCGTGCGTGCATGCGAGCGTGCATGTGTGTGTACGTACGTGTGTGTGTGCGCGTGCACACACACACACACACACACATACACACACATACACACACACACAGAGCCCACTTATCACGCTTTAAAAAAAAAAAGTAATTCCTAGCTAATATCATTATGTGTCTTCCCAGGAGAGTATTTAAATCACCGATATTATTATACAGGATTGATTGATGCTGGCCATTACTTGGGAATAATATCCGCATGTTTTCCCGTCTGTATAGCCAGTAATTCATTCTGACCACAATAGAGCGAGCGTTGTATGGTATAGGCTGGCAGGTGATAGATCATGGGAGGCAGAGAGAAAGAAAAAACTGCCACGTTTGCACTTAATAATAATAATGTGGGTTTTTTTGTATTGTGTTGTATTGTATTGTGTTGTGTTGTATTGTGTTGTGTTGTGTTGTTTTGTATTGTGTTGTGTTGTGTTGTGTTGTTTTGTATTGTGTTGTTTTGTGTTGTGTTGCGTTGTATTGTATTGTATTTTATTGAATAGTGTTGTGTGTGTATCTTTTTCTATTCTTTTATATCGAGGATAATGGGATAAAGACTCTTGTGTTTTTTTTACATCCAGTCCCCGTGAGTATGCAGTTTTCGTAAATGTCATCTGTTCTCACCGGCACACGATGGCCTACTCTTACCAAAAGCGGAACAGGATTTAACGTGTGCGCAAGATGTTGTGCGTGCGTTCGCACATGGGGCCTCGGTTTATAGTCTCATCCGAAGGACTTTTGGGGAGAGTGGAGTCAGCACTGATGTTAACTCCAGGAGAAAAATCTCCTCGACCGGAATCGAACCCGGGTCGTTAAAATTGCCAGTGCCATGTTCTGACCACTAGGCTACCCGTCCCCGTTGTGTTGTATTGTGTTGTATTGTATTGTGTTGTGCTGTATTGTATTGTATCGTATTTATTGTATTGTATTGTACTGTACTGTATTGTATTGTGATGTATCATATTGTACTGTACTGCATTGTGTTGTTCTGTATTGTACTGTATTGTATTGTATTGTATTGTACTGTATTGAATTGTACTGTACTGTATTGTGTTGTATTGTGCTGTCTTGTGTTGTATTGTACTGTGTAGTGTTGTATTGTATTGTTTGTACTGTATTGTATTGTATTGTTTTTACTGCATTGTACTGTATTGTATTGTACTGTGTTGAATTGTACTGCACTGTATTGTGTTGAATTGTACTGTATTGTGTTGTCTTGTACTGTATTGTGTTGTATTGTATGTATTGTATGGTATTGTGCTGTATTGTGTTGTCTTGTACTGTATTGTGTTGTATTGTATTGTATTGTATTGTATTGTACTGTATTGTATTGTGCTGTATTGTATTATGCAGTATTGTATCCTATAGTACTGCAATGTATCGCATATCACCACTCTAAGTAACGGCAAAGTTATCTTCTTAAAAATCGGGCTGCTCTCCCCGGGGAGAGTGCATCGCATCGCCACAAGAGCAGTGCCACCCTTTTTTTCCCCCCCTGTCTGCAACTGTATTTGTTTCCCTACCAGAGTGGCTTTTTTCAACTTTTTTTTTCCAGGGACAACAACTCTCTTGTTGCCATGCATTCTTTTACACGCGCTAAATTTGTGTTATAATACACGGGACATCAGTTTATCGTCTCATCCGAAAGACTACTACCCAGACTCATGGTCTAATGGATGGGGGCCAAAGTTTCGGGACCAAACGGGGATCAAACCACCACACACTTCGAACCCGCTACTTTTGGGGTGTATGTTAGTTTGTGGCTGTGTTATTAATATTTGGGGAGGGGATAGCTCAGTGGTCAGAGCACTCGTTTTTCCCCAAACTAAGGTTAAGCAGCATCAGGCTGGGGGTTACAAAGTGGATGGGTGACCGACCGTTTGCGCGCTTTGGCTCTATCAGTACAGTCCCCCCCCCCCCCCCCCCCCCCCCCAGTTCACCCAGTTGTAAATGGGTACCTGCCCTTTTTAGGGTCAGGGAAGGTAAAGCAGCGAGGGAGAGGAGATGGGCGCCGCCCTCAAAATGCTGGCCCCCTAGAGAAGCTGAGGTCTCTGTGACTCGTTCCCTAGGGACCGCATGGGTTTTATGGGACACATTTACCGTTACCCTATTTTTATGATTACTATTTACTGTGTCTGTGTATGTATACATGAATGTTTGCTGTGTTCTTGAGTTTTTATCTATTGTGTTGTTGGTGGGTTTTTTTCCTCCTGTTCCTCGGTTACAGCTCCGAGCTTCAACAATCGCGAGATTTTTTGCGCAGGCAACCGGCCCCACCTCCTCCCCTCCCCCCACCATTCAGGTAGCACATTCCGACTTCGGGGATGGTGTCTTAATACGCATATACGTGCATACGTTTTTTTTGTTTTTTTTTTAATTGTGTCTTTGTCCCGGATCGCATGAAAGGGACTACTCTTTTGAAAGGCGGAACGAGTTTTTAACGTGTGTGAAAGATATTCTGCGTGCATCGTAGACAACCTCGTTTATAGTCTCATCTGTAGGGTGTACACGCTGCACACTGCTGTCGTGTTCCGGTCGAGGGGATTTTTCTCCTGGAGTTAACATCAGTGCTGATCCACTCTCCAAAAGTCCTTCGGATGAGACTTTAAACGAGGCCCCCGTGTGCGAACGCACGCAGAACATCTTGCGGCTGAGTTATTCCTGTTCTGCTTTTCGTAAGATAGGCCATGTGTGCCGGGGGAACAGATGACCTTTACGAAACTGCATACACACGGACTGGAGAAAAAAGCATATGATTGCTTATTCCATTATCCTCGATATAAAAGAATAGATAGATAAATTAAATAAATAATATAAATAATAAATAATAAATAAATAAATAAATCAAGACATGGCCCCTGACGTTGGAATGCGGCTACCTTGATGTGAGCAAAAAAAAAAAACACGTTTGGGTCAGCGAAGGTAAAGCAGCGAGGGAGAGGAGATGGGCGCCGCCCTCAAAATGCTGGCACCTATTTATTTATTTATTTATTTATTCTTTTATGTCGAGGATAACAATAAGCAATCATGTGCTTTTTTTATCCGGCCCCGTGTGCATGCAGTTTTGTAAATATTGTCATCTGTTCCACCGGCACACGATGGCCTACTCTTACGAAAAGCGGAACAGGATTTAGAGAAGCTGAGGTCTCTGTGACTCGTTCCCTAGGGACCGCACAGGTTATGGGACACATTTACCGTTACCCTATTTTTATTATTACTATTTTCTGTGTCTGTGTATGTATACATGAATGTTTGCTGTGTTCTTCAGTTTTTATCTATTTGTTGTTGGGTTTTTTTCCTCCTGTTACTCATTTACAGCTCTGAGCTTCAACAATCGCGAGATTTTTTGCGCACGCAACCGGCCCCACCTCCTCCCCTCCCCCTACATTCAGGTAGCCATATTTCGATTTCGGGGATGGTGTCTTAACACGACATATACGTGCATACGTTTTTTAAAAAAAATATGTCATAATTATGTCCCTATTGGCATGAAATGGACTACTCTTTTGAAAGGCGGAACGAGTTTTTAACGTGTGTGAAAGACATTCTGCATGCATCCGTACACGAGACCTCGGTTTATAGTCTCACTTGAAGGATGTACACGCATGCGCACTGCTGTCGTGTTCCCGGTCGAGGGGATTTTTCTCCTGGAGCTAACACAGTGCTGACTCCACTCTCCCTACAAGTCTTTCGGATGAGACTGTAAACCGAGGCCCCCGTGTGCGAACGCACGCAGAACATCTTGCGCACACGTTAAATCCTGTTCCGCTTTTCGTAAGAGTAGGCCATCGTGTGCGGTGGGAACAGATGACCTTTACGAAAACTGCATACACACGGGGACTGGATGTAAAAAAAAAGCATATGATTGCTTATTCCATTATCCTCGATATAAAAGAATAAATAAATAGATAGATAAATAAATAAATAAATAAATAAATAAATAAATAAGACATGGTCCCTGACGTTGGAATGCGGCTACCTTGATGGTGAGCAAAAACAAACAAAACAAAAAAAAACGGTTGCACTACTCAACAATCTCGCCATTGGTGAACCTCGGAGCTCTAGCCTAGGAACGAAAAAAATCATCATTCATTCATTCATTCATTCATAAGTTATTTACCATTCATTCATTCATTCTTCATTCATTCATTCATTCATTCATTCATTCATTCATAAGTTATTTACGCATTCATTCATTCATTCATTCATTCAGTCAGTCAGTCAGTCAGTCAGTCAGTCAGTCAGTTATTTTATTTTATTTATTATTTTTAATATATATCGAGGATAATGGAATAAGCACTCGTGTGCTTTTTTACATCCAGTCCCCGTGTGTGTGTACGCAGTTTTTTAAATATAAATCTTGTCAACTGTTCCCACTGGCACACAATGGCCTACTCTTACGAAAAGCGGAACACAGAATTTAACGTGTGCGCAAGATGTTCTGCGTGCGTTCACACACGGGGCCTCGGTTTAAATATATAGTCTCATCCGAAGGACTTCATTCATTCATTCATTCATTCATTCATTCATTCATTCATTCATTCAATCAATCAATCACTCATTCATTCTTGATACATTCACGCTTTCTACAGAAGAGATAGGAATTCAACACGAACTTCCCAGACTGATCATCATCATAATTATCAAAGCGATTATCTCCCTTCCACCGCTTACGACCGCGAGGGATTCTTGTTTTCTCGCTGTGGTGCCGCCTCTCTTGCTGCAGTAACTCCAACACCAACGATCTACCCAACCAGCCAGCCAAACCAGCCAGCCAACCAACCAACCAACACGAAACCCACCGACCGACCGACCGACCAACCAACCAACCAACCAACCAGTCAGCCAGCCAGCCAGCCAGCCACCAGCCAACCAACCAACCAACCAACCAACCAACCACACCAACCAACCAACAACCACACCAGCCAACCACCACAACCAACCAACCAACCAACCAACCAACCAACCAACCAACCAGCCGACACCAACCTAAACCAACCAACCAACAACCAGCCAACCAACTAACCAACAACCAACCGACCAACCAGCAGCCAACACCGACCGACTGACCGACCACCCAGTCATTCTTTCCACTTTCTTCCGTCCAAAAAATAAAAATCAACTCGGCTTATACTAGACACCACTTGCACACCCGAAGGCGCTGAAAAAGCCTCGGATAGGGATGCATGCTAGGTATTTTTTTGTGTTTTTGCAGCCCACCGCATGCTGACATGAGTTTTATATCACATTACATTACATTACATTACATACATATTACATTACATTACATTACATACAGGGGCGGGGTAGCTCAGTGGTCAGAGCACTCGCTTTCCCCAAGTCAAGCTAAGCAACGTCGAGCGTGGTTACCAGTTGGATGGGTGACGTTTGTGCACCTTTGCTTCAGTACAGTTCCCCAGTTCACCCAGCTGTCAATGAGTACCTGCCCTCTTCAGGTCAGGGAAGGTAAAGCAGCGAGGGAGAGGAGATGGGCGCCGTCCTCAATATGCTGGCCCCTAGAGAAGCTGAGGTCTCTCATGCCTCGCTCCCCTACAACTGCCTATGTTATGGGACACCTTTACCTTTTACCTGTTACATTATATTACATTAGGTACGGGATAGCTCAGTGGTCAGAGGACTCGCTTTTCCCCAAGCTAAGGTTTAGCAGCGTTGAGCGTGGTTACCAAGTGAATGGATGACTGTTTGCACGTACTTGGTTTCAGTGCAGTCCCCCCAGTTCACTTCACTTCGAATGATAACCTGCCCTCTTTTGTGTCAGGAAGGTAAAGCGCGAGGGAGAGGAGATGGCGCCGCCCTCAAGTATCTGGCCCTAGAGGAGCGTGAGGTCATTCATGCCTCGCTCCCCACGAACTGCCTACGTTACCATGGGACTACTCTTACCTTTTACCTGTTACATTATATTAGGGTCAGGGAAGTAAGCAGTGAGGAGAGAGAGAGAGAGAGAGAGAGAGAGAGAGAGAGAGAGAGAGAGAGAGAGAGAGAGAGAGAGAGAGAGAGAGAGAGAGAGAGAGAGAGAGAGAGAGAGAGAGAGAGAGAGAGAGAGAGATGGCCGCGCGCACTCAATATGCTGGCCCTGAGAAGTTTATGTCTCTGACACTCGCTCTCCAACGACTGCATAGGTTGTGGGAACACCTTTAATAGCACACACACACACACACCACACACACACACACACCACCACACACACACACACACACACACACAGCACACCACCACCACCACACACCTACACCACCACACACACCACACACACACACACCACCAGCACACACAGCACACCACCACACACAGCACCACACACACACACACAAGCACACTCGCCCCCCACCCTCTGCGAAATACCATAACATCCAAATATCACATCATATTTGATTAATATATAAAAAATAAAAAATACATTATATCATGTCAATATTATTATATATTTACTTTATATAACGACGTGGACAAAAACAACAAAACACCCAGACAAAAAATAAAAATAAAAAAAAAAGTGGAACCCTGACGTCAAAAGTGACATGACGTCATCGGTGATCGGCATGACGTCATCGGCCGTTGCCATGATGGACATAGGTGAGAGGCAGTGCATTTACAGAGCCGTGACACGTGTAAATAGCATGGCCTATCACAAACGTCTGTCATGAGCATAATTATAACGGATGCCTATCTCTCTCTCACTGCCAGAACATGTTTTCCTTTCCTTCGTCTGTAGAAATCCCAATGATCCCAATGGTCAGACTCTCCGAAGACGGATTATCGCGCATATGACACACAACAATAGTTGCTGTCTGAGCGTTCGACAAAAAAAAAAAAAAAAGAAGAAGAAGAAGAAGAATGAAGAAGAAGAAGAGAAGAAAAGAAGGAAGAAGAAGGAGGAGGAGGAGGAGGAGGAGGAGGAGGAGGAGGAGGAGGAGGAGGAGGAGAGAAGAAGAAGGAAGAAAAGAAAAGGAGGAGGTGACAAAGAAGAAGAGAGAATTGCGAAGAAGAGAAGAAGAAGAAGAAGAGAATGAAGAAGAGAAGAAGAAGAAGAATAGCGAAGAAGACGAAGAATTGCGAAGAAGAAGAAGCATTGCGAAGAAGAAGAAGAATTGCGAAGAAGAATTGCGAAAAGAAGAAGAATTGCGAAGAAGAAGAATTGCGGAAGAAGAATTGCGAATGCAAGGAAGGGAAGAAGAAGAAGAAGAAGAAGAAGAAAGAAGAAGAAGAAGAAGAAGAAGAAAAGAAGAAGAAGAAGAAGAAGACAAACAATCTGAAGAAGAATGCCAGCAAGTGGTGTTTTTTGCCTTGTCAGTCCTACAAGCCCTGTCAGCAGACAAAGAAACAGAACTCCAGCAGGATCTACAGCTCCTTACACGAACATCTCAAACAGTGTAACGCTGCAATGGATCCCTGCCCACTGTGGCATACCTGGCAACGAACAAGGCTGATGATGAACTTGCAAAACAGGTGCACAGAAAGAACAGTGCGAAAGCAACCTCACCTTCCATGAAAAGAAAAAAAAAAAACAATCATCAAATCTATGGCCGAACCCTGAGTGGAGAAGGACGACTACACCATCTCCAAAGGAGAAACGTACCCCCCCCCCCCCCAATCATTCTCCTCTTCCCTTGTGCATAAAGAAACTAAGACCAACCCTTATGGTATCCACCATAAGCTTGAAACTTCTTGCTTTTCCTTTTCCCATAACGTAGATTGTGCTTTTCTCGTGTGATAAGAAATGTAAGACTGGCCTCTCGAAACACATAAGGCAAGACCCTTCCAAAGGATGAAGCATCCGCTTTAATATGATGATAATGAGACCCTATGAGGTGAAGAGGCATGTTTGATAGTAATCTGTCCCCTTAAAAAGGGGAGCCATCACGTCAAAAGGAAAAGGCCTTTTTTCTTCTTCTCGCTCCTCACTAAAGCTTCAAAGTTCACCATGGTGAAGATTTTTTGCGTATGGGGGACCAGTTTTTACCCACCTCTAAGGTAGCTGTAAGGGGTAAAAAAAAAAAGAAAGAAAAAGAAAAAAGGTCAGACCACCAGCTTCTCTCATCGGCAACAACATCACCACCACAGACAAGAATCCTGTGGTATTCATGAGAATCCATGGAGTCAGCAGGGCCAGTGAAGAAGACCGGAGCAAAATGTATGGAGAAGGGGGATCATGTGGGTGTCATTGGATGTGGCAGCTAACACCAAACGCCATGATGCTGACAGGCAAGGCAAGGCAAGGCAAGGCAAGGCAAAATATTTTATTCGAGGATAATAGATAAGCACTTGTGTGCTTTTTTACATCCAGTCCCCGCCCTTTTCAGGGATACATCAAGTTGAAAAAGGTGAGAAGGTAGCTGTATTCCAACTTCGGGGATTCAAAACGCCATTCATGATGCAGTTTCTCTCTCTCTCTCTCTCTCTCTCTCTCTCTCTCTCTCTCTCTCTCTCTCTCTCTCTCTCTCTCTGTCTCGTGGGTGAGGTATTGACCTAGGTAACTATGCAAATGGCTTACAAAAGGCCCGTAACTCACACGCCTTATGTAAGACATCCGCGAAGTCACGGCTAGGTGCTCTCCCTTCCCTTTATCTAGGTCAGTAGGTCAGAATATTTTGCTGGGGCATCAGCTCGAGCGGCCTTTTTGGTCGACTGGGCGTTAAAGGTGACAACAGGTTTCTGAAACAGAGATGTATACATTTGCTGTTAGGGATGCTACTGCTGCTGCTACTACTACTGTTGCTGCTACTGTTACTGCTGCTCCTTCTGTTACTGTTACTGCTGCTTCTGTTACTGTTACAACAACAACAACAACAACAACAACAACTACTACTACTACTACTACTACTACTACTACTACTACTACTACTACTACTACTACTACTACAAATTGTTATCACTATCATTACCGTAAGAGATAAAAGCAGATAGACAGACAGACAGACAGACAGAGAGAACAACAATGAACAAGATTTATTCTTCAGGCCACCAGCCCCAAGAATGGGGTAAACAAAGCATAGCAAAGCAAAGCAAATAATGCAAAAATAAAATAAAAAACCTCATGACATATGTGGCAACTGCTAAAACATATCAAGTGTGAACATGTGTCCTTTTAGATTAAACTGACCTCTTTTACATGATGTTATTTGTTTGTCAAGTCTCCAAGTTTTCAACAAAAATCCTGCCTTATTTTTAAGGCACTGAAAAGATATAAACTTAGCTTACGAATGGTAAATACAGAGCCATATTTCAACACATTTACGTATGACTGATCGATTTGGACCAAGTACTTATACCTTAGATTTTCATACAGAATACAATTTCTTATAAAATGTTCTTCATCTTCCACTACCTTACACAACTTACACATGTAGTCAGTATCCTTCTTAAAAGTTCTCCTGAAAGATGATCCATTAATTGGTAGCAAGCCGAGACGAAGTTTAACTAAACAATCCCTAAAACATTTTATATCCATGTATTCGAAATAAAGTTCACATCCAAAGTCAGCTTTAAACAGTCTATATGTCTGATATGTGTCTTTAGCCACTATAGACCCATTCCACTCTTGTAAATATACATCTATCATTCTTTGCTTAATTAACAACGATATAAAAGTATGTTCACAACCAACTCTCCAGAGAGAGAGAGAGAGAGAGAGAGAGAGAGAGAGAGAGAGAGAGAGAGAGAGAGAGAGAGAGAGAGAGACAGACAGACAGACAGACAGACAGACAGACAGACAGACAGACAGACAGACAGAAAGACAGAAAGACAGAAGGAGC
>CM060339.1:21428605-21433605 GCA_030674155.1 Stramonita haemastoma
TGTTGTCTTTTTGCCTGTCCTTGTCTACATTTTATACCATAACATACCACATAATGTGTGTGTGTGTGTGTGTGTGTGTGTGTGTGTGTGTGTGTGTGTGTGTTGTGTGTGTGTTCGTTTGTGTGTGTGTGTGTTATGTGTGTGGTGTGTGGGTGTGTGTGTGTGTGTGTGTGGTGTGTGTGTGGAGAGAGAGAGAGACAGACAGAGAGAGACAGAGAGACAGACAGAGAGAGACAGAGATAGACAGAGAGAGAGAACTATGTAATAAAGGACCAAGTAGGAAAAATCAAGAAAATGATATTTCATTTAAATCATATATATTATATTATATATTAGTGTGTGTGTGTGTGTGCTGGTGCGTGTGTGTGTGTGTGTGTGATTATGTTTTGATGAGTATTATGTAGTATGATATGTATGTATGTATGTATTATGTATGTGTGTGTGTGAGTGTGTGTGTGTGTGTGTGTGTGTGTGTGTGTGTGTGTGTGTGTGTGTTGTGTGTGTGTGTGTGTGTGTGTTGTGTGTGTGTGTGTGTGGGTGTGTGTGTGTGTGTGGTGTGTGTGTGTGTGTGTGTGTGTGTGTGTGTGTGTGTGTGTGTGTGTGTGTGTGTGTGTGTGTGTGTGTGTGTGTGTGTGTGTGAAAAGATTAAAGAGAAAAAATTAACAAAAGTGGAAACATTTTTGCCCATGAATAAAGGCTCGAGAGGTGCTCACACAATATTTTTTTTTTAAGGGGAACAAAAAAAAACTACTACTTCTGCAACGACCACGATGATGAAGAACACACACACCACACCACACACACACACACACACACACACACACACACACACACACACACACACACACACACACACACACCACACACATGCATCCATGCTTGCACACACACACACACACACCGAGTGTGCAGTCAATAAGTAATACAATCCTAACGTTAAGATACATGTGTGTGTGTGTGTGTGTGTGTGTGTGTGTGTGTGTGTGTGTGTGTGTGTGGTGTGTGTGTGTGCGTGTGGTGTGTGCGTGGGTGCGTGCGTGCGTGCGTGCGTGAGTATCGGTGTGTGTGTGGTGCGTGCGTGTCGGTGTGTGTGTGTGGTGCGTGTCGTGTCGTGTGTGTGTGTGTGTGTGTGTGTGTGTGTGTGTGTGTGTGTGTGTGTGTGTGTGTGTGTGTGTGTGTGCGTGCGTGCGGCGTATCGGTGTGTGTGTGTGTGTGTGTGTGTGTGTTCTTTTGTATTGGAGGTTTATGCTAATGAATAGACTACTGGATTGTGTGCTTGTTTCGTGGTTAACGTTTAACGCCAAAGTATCGATGTTGACAAAACCTAATTTCCTTGTTCTACTGGCAATGCTCTGCTGTTCACGAAACATGACGAAACAAGACAAAACAAAACATTTGTACATAGTATTGTTCTTGTCTAAGAAACCTACTTTTCACACACACCCCTCCACCTCCAACCCCACCCCACCCCCCCCACCTGAAAAAAAAGAAAGAAGAAAAAAGAGAAAAAGTTATGTGTAACACTATCACACATACTACTTTACTGCTTAAGTTCTGTCACACAACACAAATACAGACAGACATAAAGACACGTTCACACATGCTCACGCGCGCGCAAGCACACACACACACATGCACACACACATGCGCGCGCTTGTGTGTGCGCGCGCACACACACACACACACACACACACATCATTTTCGTTTCTGTAAAACAACAATTACAACAACAGCACTTCAGTTTGGTCCCCTAGTTCACGCAGCTGGGTACCTGCCCTCTTTAGGGTTAGGATAGGTAAACACAGCGAGGGAGAGGAGATGGGCTCCGCCCTCAATATGCTGGCCCCCTGGAGAAGCTAAGGTCTCTGACGCCTCGCTCCCCAACGACCATAAAAATTATAGATTATGGGACACCTTGACCTTTTTATTTCCTTTCGAAAATCACATAGATCTATGAAACCCGTTTGTATTCAGTGAAACTTATGACGTTTTCATTTTTGTCAGAATATATCGATCTGTTTATAATCTGTAAAAAAAAAAAACACCCAAACTTTTTTTTTTTTTTAAATCAGATTCTATGAAAATCATATCTGTTTTCTATATCTATGCCGTAAGCAAAAATTAAAAGGGTTACTTTCTATTTTCTATAAAAAATATATTGTTGATTGATTTATTACTGTATTCAGATCTGTAAAAAAAAAATCAAACAACACCACACCCCCCCCCCCCCCCCACCTTTTCTCTTCTTTTTTTTTTTTCTCCTGTAAAGTTGTGTCTATTTCCTCTGTCTATTCCGAGAAAATGTCCGTCTGTGTAGACTTTTGCATGAAAAAAAAAAAGAAAAAGATTTATAAGTTCTTTAAGCTCTGTGAAAGGGTGCAGATAGTTCTATTTTCTGTTTCGATAAAAGTCGTATCTTTCTCTTGTGTCTGTTCCGCGAAAATGCTGATCTGTTTCTATTTTCGATTGATTGAAAAAAACTATTATATAGATTATTTCAGGGTGCGGGATAGCTTGGTGTTAGATCATTGCGCTCGTGATCTATTTATCTATTTATTTATCTATTTATACCTCTGTGTCAGCAGATTCCTCTGCTTGAAATTCCGGCTGCTCTCTCTCCCCGGGGAAAGCGCGTCTCCACAAGTGCAGCACCTACCCATTATCATTTTTTTTCTTTTTCCTGTCTGCAACTGTATTTGTTCTCTCTATCAGAGTTTCTTTTTTCTACAGAATTTTGCCAGGGACAACCCACTTGTTGCCATGGGTTCTTTTACGTGCGCTGAATAATTATATGTAACACACGGAACCTCGGTTTATCGTCTCATCCGAAAGAAAAGCACCCAGACAACCACTCATGGTCTAATGGATGGGGGAAAAGTTTTGGGCCCAAACAGGATTCGAACCCCCGCACACTCCGACCCGGACTTTTCGCTTTCTAGGCAGGCGTGTTACCTCTAGACCACCTATCCAGGGATCTGACAGCCTGGGATCGAGTCGCTACGGAAGCGCCCGTTCGAGGGGATTTTTACCCCTGGAGTTACCATCAGTACTGACGGCACTCCCCCGAAAGTCAACTAGGATGAGACTATAAACCCAGCCCCCGTGTACAAAAACACGTAGAGGATCTAGCGCACATGTTAAAAAACCTGTTCAGCTTTTTTTTAAAAATGTAGGTCATTGCGTTCTGGTAGGAAAAGATGACGCTATATATATATATATATATATATATATATATATATATATATATATATATATATATATATATATATATATATATATATATATATATTGTTGTGTGTGTGTGTGTGTGTGTGGTGTGTGTGTGTGTGTTGTGTGTGTGTGTGTGTGTGTGTGTGTGTGTGTGTGTGTGTGTGTGTGTATGTATTTAATGCGTGAACATAGTACCGCGTTTAGAAATCATCCATCCACGAAAACGGAATGTGGTTATTTTAATGGTGGGCAAAAACGGTCGCATTTGCAAAAAAAAAAAAATTCACCATTAGTGAACCCCGGTAGCTGTACCCAAGAAACGAAAACTAAAAAGCTTATCTACGTATTTTTCAGTTGTGTAAAACAAACAAAATTTAATAAATCAAAACAAACAAACAAACAAAAAAAACTCAGTTGAGTCATTCGCTTGTCTTTTCTATAAAAGTTATGTCTATTCTTCCGTCTCCATTTCGCCCCCCCCCCCCCCAAAAAAAAAAAAAAAAAAAAAAAGAAAAAAAAAAAAAGGCTTCGGTGTTGGTATCTTTTAGCGGTGTGAAAAAGAATTATGGACTTATTTTTTCTTTTTAGTTTAAAAATAAAAAATGTTGATCTATTTCCCTTTTTTTTTATATATGAAAGTCAAGTATCCCCCCCCCTTCCCCCCTCCTCCCTTATGGGGGAATGCTAAGGGGCCTGTCAGTATAGATAACATCCCACCCACCCCCACCTTCTGGCAATTCTGCTATAGGAATTCCCTTTTTTCTATCCCTCTCTTTGTCTTTACCATGTTCTTTTTCTTCCTGTCATCTCCTTGTTGTCGATTTTCTGCCTTCTTGGTCCATTCTTCTGCCTCCCCCCCCCCCCCCCCCCCCCCCCCCCCCCCCCCCCCCCCCCCCCCCAGAAAGAATTAAGAGATAGCAATTATCTCCCATCCATGCCGAAGTCGGATGCGTCGGGCCTGACTAGGTGCTTTTACGTCAGTGCAACCCATGTTTTGTTCATATGACAGACGTCAATAGTTGCTGTCGGAGTGTTCGACAAAGAGGAAGAGGAAGAAGACGATCTCTTTCCTTTTTGTCTGTTCTGCGAAAATGCTTCTAAGGCGTATTTATTGATTTCTAGTTGAACGAAAACATAGATTTATTTCCCTTTATTTTTTTTGCATAAACGTTTAGCCAATTCTATTTTCATTGTAATCAAAGTCGTGTCTCTTTCTTTCCTCTTATGTATCTGTTCCGTTAAAAAAAAAGGGGGGGGGGGAGGGAGCTGTTTGTATGTACTGTAGTATGAAAAGATTGATACATTCATTCCTCTTTTTAACTCTGAAAAAAAAAAACACACACAAAAAAACCCCGTTAAGCTCGTTCTATTAATTTTTCTGTTCTATAAAATTCGTATCTGATCTATATCCTGATCCTATTTCTTCAAAAATGCTGACCGCTTTCTATTCTTAGTTGAGGAAGAAAAGTTATTATTGATTATATATATATATATATATATATATATATATATATATATATATATATATATATTATATATATATATATATATATATTTTTTTTTTTTTTTAATTTCGTCATGTAAAAAACGTCGAGTCAGTTCTCGTGTCTATTCTATAAATGTGCTTATAGGCCTATTCTGTTTTCTCTCATGGAAAATGGTTGGCTTGGGTTTTTTTTTTTTCTTTTAATCATTTATTTTGAATCGAAGGGGGAACAGGATAGCCTAGTGGTTAGAGCATCGCGCTCGCGATTCAACGGCCCGGGTTCGAGCCACCATTGAGACACCCG
>CM060339.1:21458605-21461105 GCA_030674155.1 Stramonita haemastoma
ATCATCTCAATAAAAAGAGGAATTAAAGTGGTCACAAGTAAATATATATATATATAAATAATGATAAACATAAACATTTTTCACAGCAAGAAATAAAATTCCATCTTAAAAATCACCCACAAACACACACACACACACACACACACCCTCCCCCCACCCCAACACTTCCCCCCTTCCCACCCCCCTCCTCCCCTTCCCACCCCCTCTTCTCCCTCCTCTCCCACCCATCCTCCTCCACCCATCCTCCCCCACCCCACCCCACCCCACCCCTCCTCCCAGTTTAACTGGTGAACATTTTGCCATGAGATGAAAGTTGAATATGCAGTGTTAAGCAATTTCTGATAAATATTGTTCCAAGTCATTCAGAAAGTGTGTGTGTGTGTGTGTGTGTGTGTGTGTGTGTGTGTGTGTGTGTGTGTGTGTGTGTGTGTGTGTGTGTGTGTGTGTGTGTGTGTGGTGTGTGCTACTTGATATTAATATTACTTCCCTTTTACAGGCTACATATCCTTTTAAAAAGTTGCATCCCTTTAAATCGGTTGCAGATGCTTTGTAGTCCAGATCAAATCTTTCATTGATGGAAATGAAGCAGGAGATTTGATATGAAATATGTAGACTTACTGTTGACCTGTGTGAAAGAAGTACAAGGTGAAAGTAAATGATTATAGACATACATGGTTTTTTTTTTCAATTTATGAACATATAGTAAAAACCACCTTTAGAATTTGAAGTTGTTGGTTTGATGATAAGTTGTAAACATGTGAAGGCAGGAAGTTAAGGTGTGAGTTAGGAATTGCAGATCTGTAGAGGGACCTGCCCCTAACTTCTGATCCTCCAGCTTTGGAGTAATGTGTTGTCTATCCTCCCATGTTCGTGCCAGGGAGAAGCATAAGGGAGGGAGGGAGGGAGGGGGAGGGAGGGGTAAGATTGGAGCGAAAGGGGGAGGGAGGACAGGGTGGGGGAGAGTAGAGAGACTTTGGGGGATGGAAGTGAGTAGGGGGTGGGGATGGTGAGATTGGGGGGTGGAGGGGGGGGGGGGGGGGAATTGAATCATTCTGAGTTCTCGATCAGACTCCCGTGCGTGCGAAGCATATATGCGTGTGTCTGTCTATCTGTCTGTATATCTATCTTTGGCTTTTTATATCTTCTTTTCTCCCCCAAAAAATTTGTGATGTCAACAACTTCGCCCTAAAAAGAGGGGGGGAGGGGGGGGGGGGCGTAACAGTGCTAATTAAAGGTAGTCAGTGCTATCCAAGTGGTGTTGGGGTTTTCATTTCAACTGGCATGGGCTTCCTTCCTAGGCTGGCAGGGGTTAATTCAATGAACTGGCAGTCAGACTCTTCAGGGGCGGAATAGCCTAGTGGTTAGAGCGTCAAATTCAGGATCTTAGAGCCTGGGTTCCAAGCTTTCCACCAAGGAGGTGTCTTTGTCTAATAGGCGGCAGGATAACATTGTGGGGTGGGCTTTTGCGCATGTACGATGGACGGATCCCTAAAGACCGACTTTATGGAGAACTTATGCAGGGAATACGTCCCATAGGCAGACCGCAGCTGTGATTCAAAGACGTGTGTGTGCAAGAGGGACTTAAAAGCCCTGAAAATCGACCAGAACAACAACTGCCCTCTAATGGTCAGCCTGGAGAAAGACTATGCAGAAAGGTCTCTCCAGGTTCAAAGAAGAGACACCTGCTCAGCAGCACGAGACAAAGAGAATGAGGAGAAAGGCTGCAGACCAGGCAGACAGACCAGCGTCAGACTTCATCTGTGCCCTCTGCCATAGGGACTGTCCTTCGTTCCCGTGTCGGACTGGTCAGCCACAACCAACATTGTACCAGATTAACAACCAGAGTGCAACTCCATCAGTCCAAGAAGAAAAAAAATTTGGTGCAAAGTAATTGCTTCAAAATGTCTGACTACACAAACTAGTAAATTTAACCTTCCCGATTACATTCCACTGGTTTAAATACAAGTTGTGTGTGTGTGTGTGTGTGTGTGTGTGTGTGTGTGTGTGTGTGTGTGTGTGTGTTGTGTGTGTGTGTGTGTGTGTGTGTGTGTGTGTGGATCTGGTCAACCACAAAACAGCTGGGTGTTCAACTTGCAGATCATACTGCTTTGGTCATCAGTGGTGGTCCCCTTTTGCATCGACTTGTCTGGCCTTGTGGAACACTATACAACCAGCTGGTGCAGATGTACAGCAACTTCATGAACTGCATCTACAACAGGAATAATTTATTGTTGTATTTGATGGCGATTGATTGCAGTGGACCACCAACCAAAGACGCAGCTCATCCGAGAAAAAACGGTGGGAACACTGGACCTGTCATTATTTTGCTGGTAGCATGGTGCTGACTGAGTCCAGAAAGTGCTTTCTAGCAAATCCAGCCAACAGACTGCACTTCATTCAACTGCTCGGTGAAGGATTGACAAAGTCTGGATTCAACACTGTATAATTGTGGTGATGCTAACTGCCTCACTGTAGGTACAGCATTAGAAAAGGCCAGAGA
>CM060339.1:21466105-21468605 GCA_030674155.1 Stramonita haemastoma
ACTGGATGAAAAAAAAGCACATGTGCTTATTCCATTATCCTCGATATAAAAGAAATTTTAAAAAATATATAAATATAAATAAATAAAACGACCGCCTAGGTTATGGGACACCTTTGCCTTAGATAACTGAATAAACAAATACATCATCTCTGTCCACCAGATGTGCTGCTAGCCGTATCATCTGTGGGGCTATGTGGCAGCGACCTCAAATATTGGCGCTACGGGGCCTGCGGGAGATTCGAACTCCGACACCCTATGGTGATGGGCCACGAGGCCAGTGGTACTGTTCTGTCCGCGGGGCCCAGTGTCACCTCTCTGCGACCAGGTAAGGGGAGAGAGATGTGGAGTGGGGAGAAAGAGAAAGAGAGGGAGAGAGGAGAGAGGGGGAGAGGGGGAGAGAGAGATGGGTGAGGGAGAGAGAGAGGGGGGGGGGGAAGGGGGAGCCAGGGAGGGAGGTGGGCAAGGAGGAGAGAGGAAGGGAAATAGGGAATGGAGAGAAGGGGGGGGGGGAGGCAGAGAGAGAGAGACAGACAGACAGACAGACAGCCAGCCAGCCAGCCAGAGTGAGAGAGAGACATACAGGTAGAGGGAAAGAGAGACAGGCAGACAGACAAAAAAAGAGAGACAGACAGACAGACAGACAGACAGAAAGACAGAGAAGGGGAGAGAGAGAGATGGTAGAGATCAGAAGAAAAAAAAGAACGAAAGAAAGGAGAGAAGAAAGAAAAGAGGGAAAAAAGGTTTGTTTGTTGTTGTTTTTAAAGAAAAGGGAGAGATGAGAAACATGAAAAAGAATAAATCACTGGATGTTAGCATAACAGAGGTCAAAAAGATGCAGACAACGTGACGAACGAAATAATTTTATAGTAAAACAAACAGAGGAAGACAGAAGGGTTTTGGTTTTGTTTTTTGTTTGGTTGGGTTGTTTTCTTTGAACCCCATGGGTCCATGAAGTCGTGGGTTCAAAATCTTAGCAGCGTCTGGTGAATTAGTTCAGGATAGGCATTTTTACGATCACCCAGGTCAAATTCAAGTGCAGGCCTGCCAGTGCCACAATTTGGGTATAAAATACACACCTGAAGAAGATCAAATACGCACGTTTAAGATCCCGTAATTCATGTCACTGTTCGGTGGGTCACGGAAACACGAGCATAGCCAGCATACATCCATGAAGTTGGAATGCCGCTACCTTCATGGCAGGTAAAAGCTGTTGCATACATAAAATCTCACCATTGGTGAACCTCGGAGCTCTAGCCCAGGATCGACCCGTGGATCGGTGGTCTAGAGGTAACGTGCCTGTCTAGAAAGCGAAAGCTCCGGGTCGGAGTGTGCGGTGGTTCGAATCCCGTTTGGGCCTAAAACTCCCCCCCCCCCCCCCCATCCATTAGATCATGAGTGGTGGTCTGGGTGCTAGTCTTTCGGGTCTGACGATAAACCGAGGTCCCGTGTGTTACACATCATTCATTACTAATTTAGCGCACGTAAAAGAACCCACGGCAACAAGAGTGTTGTCCCTGGCAAAAAATCATGTAAGGAAAAAAGCCACTCTGGTAGGGAAACAAATACAGTTGCAGACAGGACCAAAAAAAAAAATAATGGGTAGGTAGCTGCACTTGTGGTGACGCGCTCTCCCCAAGGAGAGCAGCCCGAAATTTTACACAGAGAAATCTGCTGTGACATAAAGTGGTATAAATAAATAAATAAAGACCCCTCCCCCTTCCCCCCTTCCCCCCTTCCCCACCCCCTCACAAACTGGGGGCAGGATAGCCTAGTGGTTAGAACTTTGCCGTTGTGATCTGACAACCTGGGATCAAACCGTCACCGAGGCACCAGTTTGAGGGGATTTCCCCCCTGGAGTTAACATCAGTACCGACTCCATTCCCCGGGAACTCCTTTGGATGAGACTATATATAAACCGAGGTACCGAATGCATGCAGAACATCTTGCGCACACGTCAAAAAAAAAAAAAAAACACGCTCTGCCTTTGGGATGAGTAGGTCATTTTGTGTACACGTAGGAAAAGATGAAGAAACAAGCGCATGCACACTAGTGTCATCTTTAGACATTTATTGATTTATTGATTTATTGATTTATTGATTTATTTTATTCTTTTATATCGAGGATAATGGGGTAAGCACTATTGTGCTTTTTTTTTTTTTTTTTTACATCCAGTCCCCACGTGTGTGTGCAGCTTTGTAAATATCATCTGTTCCCACCGGCACACGATGACCTACTCTTAAGAAAAGCGGAACAGGATTTAACGTGTGCGCGCGCGCAAGGTGTTCCGCGTGCGTTCGCACACGGGGCCTCGGTTTATAGCCCCATCCGAAGGACTTTTGGGGGAGAGTGGAATCAGCACTGATGTGAACTCCAGGAGAAAAATCTCCTCGGACAGGAATCGAACCCAGGTCGTCAAATTGCGAGCGCAATGTTCTGACCACTAGGCTATCCCGTCCCTGAAGTTGGAATACGGCTACCTGAATGGTGGGCAAAAATGTGA
>CM060339.1:21481105-21488605 GCA_030674155.1 Stramonita haemastoma
CCGAAAAAAAAAAAAAAGATTGATGAACACACGGCGCATTTGAGTGTGTGAGTGGTGTCTGTGCGTGTGCGAGCGCTCACGTGTGTGCGTGCGTGCTGACATGTGTTGTGTGACTGGGGTGGATGGATGGATTTGAGGGGGGGGGGGGGAAGGAAGGAGGGTGGATGAGGATGGAAAAGGGTGGATTATTGGCTGAATTTGACACAAGAGCAGAAGCAGCAACATTAGTAGCAACAACAGCAGCAGTAGAAGTAGCAACATTAGTAGCAACAACATCAGCAACATCAGCAGTAGAAGCAGCAACATTAGTAGCAACATCAGCAGTAGAGCAGCAACATTAGCAGCAACAGCAGCAGTAACAACAGTAGCGACAACAGCAACATCAGTAGCAGCAACAGCAACATCAGTAGCAGCAACATCAACAGCAGCATCAATAGCAGCAACAACATCAGCAGTAACAACAGCAACAACATCGGTAGCAGCAACAACAGCAGCAGTAACAGCACATCAGCAGCAACAACAACAACAATATCAGTAGCAACAACAAACAGCAGTAGCAACAACAGCAGTAGCAACAACAGTAGCAGCAACAACATCAGCAGCAACAACAGCAACGTCGGTAGCAGCAACAACAGCAGCAATAACAGCACATCAGCAGCAACAGCAGCAACAACATCAGTAGCAACAACAGCAGTAGCAACAACAGTACATCAGCAGCAGCAAGGATAGGTTCACTGACAAATGAAAACGGCAATATTGATATTGCCAGGGATGAAAAGGAGCTGATGATAATGATGGTGATGACAATGATGATCATTGACGATGATGTTGATGATCATTGACGATGATGATAGTGATGATGACAATGATGATCATTGACGACGATGATGATCCATGCTCATTAAATCAAGTGCATTAAACAAGGGACACCAATCATGCTATTCTTTGCTTTTGTGTTGTGCAAGCACGGTTGATCTCCCTTTTAGTTAGCGTTGTTGGTCTCGGTGGTTGTCAAAATTACTGAGAAACAAAGGCTCTAAACTATCCTTTCTAAAACCCTTTTCTTTCATGGGTTGGAAATAATTCTGTTTGTTAATTGTTTTGGAAAAAAAAAAACACCCTCTACCTTTTTTCTTTCAGTTTTGGAGTATGTGTGGATCGGTTGTTCTGCATGGTGCGCACAAACACACACACACATATATATATATACATGTGTGTGTGTGTGTGTGTGTTTTAGCTCCTTGGCTGGAGCTCCAAGGTTTACCAATGCTGAAATTTTGAGTATGCGACCATTTTTGCCCATCGTAAAGGTGGCGATACACAGACTTTGGGGATGTATGTTTGGGGTTGCATGTGTGAGAATAAATTGAATGCAAGCGCTTTGATTTGTTTTTGCAAGACATAGAGCAATAAACATTCCGTTATTATTATTTGTATGCTGGGTAGGTTCATGTTTCCGTAACCCACCGAACAGAGACATGATTTATAGGATCTTTAACGTGCGTATTTAATCGTCTGTAACTCCAACATTTCCTAACCAACACCCCCCCCCCCCCCCCCCCCCCCCCCCCCCCCCCACACACAACCCCTCCTCCCCCTGCACAAACCATACACACACACACACACACACACACACACACACACACACACACACACACACACACACACACACATACACACACACACACACACACACAAGCACTAGACAAAAATACAAAAATTTTATTCAGACAAAAAAAAATCACGCAAAATAATAATTACACTATCGGAAAAATCTACAAAATTCATGCTAAAATAGCAGACAATCTATCCATTTATCCCCTGACTTAAAAAGAAGAAGTACTGGCGATATATATATATATATATAACACAATAAATACACTGCTCTACTCCTCTAGATTTCTCCACCACTTCCAACCTTACATCACTGTTCTTCATATTGAACAGTGATGAACATTTGTGAGGAAGGGGGAGGTCTAGGGAGGGGGGAGGGTGAGTTGGGGGCTGGGGGGGGGGGGGGAGGTAGGGAAGGGGGGGGGGGGGGGGCTGGGGGAATGGGATGAAGGGAGGGGGGTAATAACATGACAATGGCCTTGTCAAGTTTTTTGTTTTTTGAAAAAAATTTTTTTTGTTGTTCCTCTGCTTAAAGCTCTGAGGTTCACCAATGGTGAGATTTTTGCGGATGTGACCATAATCACCCACCATTTAGGTAGCCGTATTCTGACTTTGGGGGCTGGTGTCTGAACATGACACCTGCGTGCATGCTGGTTTTTCAAAATTTTGTCATCTGTTCCTACTTGCACAAAATGGCCTACTCTTCTGAAAGGTGGAACAGGGTTGGGTTTTTTTTTTTAGTGAAGCTATGATTTCAGGGATGACGTCTGAACATGATGTCAGTATGCTTGTGATTAAAAAAATGTTGTCATCCGTTACTACGGACCTACTCTTCTGAAAGGCAGAATGTGTTTTGGTATGTGATGTACGCAAGATGTTCTGCATACGTTTATTCATGTTACTGATGCTAACTCCTAAATCCCCTCAAATATATGTTGTAGTGTTAGCTCGAACCTGGGTCATCAAATCACGAGTTCAATGCCTTAGCCACTAGGCAATCCATCCCCCCTCTCTGGTAGCCTATATCAAGTTAAATCCAATAGAATCTTTTCAGTCACACACACAAGCATCAAATAAACGAAATGGTCTTTTTCGAAAAAACAAAATGTCATGCAATCTGTGAATGGAACCATTATCGAATGAGCACAGATGGAAACTGGAATGTTGATCATAATGCGTCTCTCTCCGCCAAAATAGCATCCAGACATCTGAAACATAGAAGATAATTCGTAATTTATCCAAGATAACTCAGTTCTGCTGTATAATAATAATGATAATAATAATAATAATAATAATAATAATAATAATAATAATAACAACAACAACAACAATGATAATGATAATGATAATACATGGAATTTATATAGTGCTATATCTTGCAAAAACAAATCAAAGCGCTAGCATTCGACCTATACAACACACAAGCAATCAATGACAATTAATAGTTTTAACAAATTTGACTGCACACACACACACACACACACACACACACACACACACACACACACACACACACACACACCACACACACAGAGTTATGAAGAACAGTTACACACAGTTAACTTAACTGCCAAATGCAAGTGTACTCTATATGCTGGGGAAAAAAATTCTTATGTGCCACTTGCTATGTTCATGTCCCTAGTACTCAGAAATTACCGTTTGAAATAATCCTGATATTGTACCAAATGACGCTATATATGTCGTAGACTGCTTCCAGGCATGCTCAAAGTGGTCAGTGTGATATTTCATTGCAAGAATATGTCAAAAAATATTGACAGACAGACAGACAGACAGACAGACAGACAGACAGACAGACAGACTGTCATTCTGAGTACTCCCCATCTCAATAGCATCACACATAAATCGAGGCAAAATCTCAGTTTTTAAAAATTTATTTTTCTTATTCATCTTCACTATCTCCTGATTCATACAAGATCATTTTCATCACTGTCAGGATCATCTAAAACCTCACTTGCCACTTCTTTAGCTGTGTAAAGTCATTGATGCCTTCAACGAGACGAGTTAGTAATTTTGAACAAGCACAATCCAAGCAGTCATGCAAAATAACAAACAGAATGAGCAAAAACATCTTTTGCCACGTTTCTGCAGCCAGATGTTGCCATGCAACAGAAGAGTGAACTCCATTAATTTTGGAGTGGTTTCCCTTTAACTGTTGTCATTCATTGATTACTATGTACGCTTTTTGTTTCTCTATAGCTCAAAAGAGTTAATGGGAATAAACTATTGGGAATTGTGCTAGCTTGTTCACATCGAGTCATAACCACAGGGTGTAGGCGTATAGAGTGCACATTTTATCACGGAAAATTTCTGAGGTGAGGCAGTCTAGGGGTTAACCCTCTTGCCTTCTGATTCTCTGAACACAAACTACCCCTAGATTTCGCAGTCCATCATGAAATCAGGTCAGGCACACATGCTCCCTCGCCTTTTCCTCCTTCTAAATACATACCGGCAGCTATAATTAACTTTCAGACTCTCAGCAAGGTTTCTACCTCTAGAGGATGGAGTTTTGGATAGGATAGAGTTAGGATAGAGTAAGAATAGATCAGGACAGAGTTTTGGCAAGTGGTAGCAATTAGTGATGGTCACAGCGTGATGGAAATCTACTGTGTGTAAATCCTGTGCAAATTCTGGTTTGGGACTCAAGGGGGTCAATTATTCAATCCCGGCCAATCCCAGTTCGGGACTAAGAGGGTTAATTAAGCCAGGACTGAAAACGTCCTTTTCTGGCCCATCCCTCACAGCATTCTCTCTCTCTCTCTCACCGTAGCTGGGCTTCGTGCCTCTGTCTCTGTTGCCGCAGCACCGCCAGGAGGGGATCACTCTCAAATTCCCCGTCTGACTCCGCATCTGACTCTGCACATATTTTTTTTATCCAATCCCGAGTCATGATTTTAGAATCAACTCATCGCACTGTAAAAAAAGGTTAAAAAAAAAAAAAAGATAGATGTGTTCCCATAACCTATGTGGTCGTGAGAGCCCTCAGCTTCTCTAAGGGGTCGGCATGTTGAGGGCGGTGCCCACTCCCCTGACCCTAATGAGGGTAGGTACCCATTTACAGCTGGGTGAACTGAGGGACTATGCTGAAGCCAAAGTGCCCAAACGGTCACTCATCCATTTGGAAACCATGCTCGGTGCTGCTTAACCTTAGCTTGGGGGAAAGCGAGCGCTCTGACCACTGAACTATCATGTGCTTTTTTACATCCAGTCCCCATGTGTATGCAGTTTTTGTAAATCGTGTCATCTGTTCCCACCGGCACATGATGGCCTACTCTTACGAAAAGCGGAACTGGAAATAACGTGCACACAAGATGTTCTGCGTGCGTTTGCACACGAGGCCTCGGTTTATAGTCTCATCCGAAGGACTTTTGGAGGGAGTGGAGTCAGCGCTGATGTTTAACTCCAGAGGAAAAATCTCGACCGGGAATCGAACCCGGGTCGTCTAAATTGCGTCAAACTGTCAGATAATGAACATGCACAATGGTCTAACCACTAGGCTACCCCACTCCCCCCAAGTCAGGGCTTTGAAATCAGCACACCGCATTGTCATTGAGCTGAAAAACAAACCCTACAATATGATTTGTATGATTTGAGCTGCTTGAAAAAAGACAGAAAGGGCTGGGTAGGTACACAATAAGCATGAGATTGTAAAAGGGAGAGAGAGAGAGAGAGAGAGAGAGAGAGAGAGAGAGAGAGAGAGAGAGAGAGAGAGAGAGAGAGAGGAGAGAGAGAGAGAGAGAGGGATGGAGGGACAGACAGACAGACAGACAGAGGTGTAAAGGAAAAGAAAAATCAAAGAGAGTGATAGAAAAGAGGAAGTTTCTTGCCCACAATTTCCTCCAGATGATGGGGGATAGTATTCTGAAAGACCCCCCCCCCCCCCCCAACATTTTTGTTTTGCTCCTCGACTAGAGCTCTGAGGTTCAGCCACAGTGAGACTCAGCGTATGCTAACAAGTTTTACCCACTTTTATAAATGGAACATACCCAGCATTCATCTATCTATTTATTTATTTATTTATTTATTCTTTTATATCGAGGATAACAGAATAAGCAATCATGTGCTTTTTTTCATCCGGTCCCCGTGTGTATGCAGTTTTGTAAATATTGTCATCTGTTCCCACCGGCACACGATGGCCTACTCTTACGAAAAGCGGAACAGGATTTAACGTGTGCGCAAGATGTTCTGCGTGCGTTCGCACACGGGGCCTCGGTTTAAAGTCTCATCCGAAGGACTTTTGGGGAGAGTGGAGTCAGCACTGATGTTAACTCCAGGAAGAAAATTTCCTCGACCGGACTCGAACCCGGGTCTTCAAATTGCCAGCGCAATGTTCTGACCACTAGGCTATCCGCCCCCCCCCCCCCCCCCCCCCCCCCCCCCCCTATGAAGTCAGTATGTGGCTACCTTCAAGGTGGACAACAACAAAAACCGGTCGTATGTGTACGCAAAATCTGACTTTTAGTGAACCTCTGAATTCTAGCCAAGGAACCAAAAAAGAAAAGAAGGAACAAAAACAAAAACAAAAAAATCAAATCCAAGCCAGAGTGACACAAAATCCACACAATTTTTTTTTTTAATCTTAAAAAAAACACATCCGAGCTACCCTTACCAGCGGTGGCTGACATCTGATGACTCGGAGGCAAAAGACTGACGACACTGTGCTGAAGTGACGACACACTGTCGACGCTGGACATCACTGACACCGACATGTCAAACATCCTGTCCTGCACCACCTGACAACAACACCAACAACAACAACAGCAACAATCTACTTAATTTTCATTCATATTCAAAATCATCTATCATTTTGTAAAGAGAACTACAATGGTTTGGTTGCAAAACATTATCTTCCACCATCTCAATAGATCCCACAAATTTATTCGAATGATCTTAGTTTAATTTCATAAAGAGAAAATTATAGCGTGGTAAACATACATATGATATGATAATGTATCACATATATATATATCAAATATTACCACATGCACAGCAAGCATACAATTTATTTTTTTACAAGTATGTGAAGTTTAGATGAAATGTAGAAGTTCAAAATGTACAGACAATGTACAGGGAAAAAAAAAAAAAAACTTCATAATTTCCATTCAAGTTCTAGTCAAATTTGATTTTGTAAATGAAACTCGAAGACTTGGTTGTGACACATATCTTACATTATCTAAAAAATCCCACAAATTCAAATAATCTTAATTTCATAAGGAGATTACTGCAGTGTGGTAAGCACTCATAGCCGCCGCTGTAGTCTAGTGGTTAGGGCGTGGGACTCGTAATCTAAAGGTTGCGGGTTCGATCCCAGCTATTCCGCTATGGCGTTGTGCCCTTAGAAAAGGCACTTTACGGCTATTTCTCACCCCACCCAGGTGTAAAAGGGGTACCAACCTTGTGTTAGGGGTTAACCCTACGATAGACTGGCGTCCTATCCAGGGGGGAGTCTATGACTCTCAGTCGCTTAACGCCACAGAAACCGGGATAAGCACCGGCCTGATGAGCCTTAGGCTTGGGACAGACTTGAACTTTTAACTAAGCACTCATGATATAATATATAAAATCACATTATATATATATCAAACATCACATGCACAACAAGTATGTATTATAATAATAAGTGTGTTGAGTTTAGATACTATACATGAGTTAACAATGAACAATGCAAGAGACATTAAATGATATGATTATGAAACTCTGGAGCTATGTGCATGCACATTTGTGTAGTCACACACACACACACACACACACACACACACACACACACACACACACACACACACTCACACACACACACACACACACACACACACACACACACACACACACACACACACACATACACACAACGACACACTACCCCTCCTT
>CM060339.1:21496105-21498474 GCA_030674155.1 Stramonita haemastoma
AGCATGCACGCAACACATACATGCTCACTCACACACACACACACACACACACACACACATGCACGCACACATGCACGCACACAGAGTCACACACAGCACACATACACACACAAACACACAGCACACAAACACACACACCAAACATACACACACACGCAACACACACACAACACACACACACACACACACACACACACACACACACACACCACACACACACATTACCTTGGTGGTCTAGAGGTAATGCACCTGCTTAGAAAGTGAAAACCCCGGGTTCAAAGTGTGTGGCAGTTCGACCCCTGTTTGGGCCAGAAACTTTTCCCCCATCCATCAGACTATGAATGATGGGCTGGGTGCTAGTCTTTCACATGAGACGATAAACTGGTGGTCCTGTGTGTTAAACACACTTTTTTTAACGCACGTAAAACAACCCACAGCAACAAGGGAGAAGTCCCTGGCAAAGTTCTGTTAAAAAAAAGCCACTCTGATAGGGAAACAAATACATTTGCAGACAGGAAACACAAAAAAAAAGAAGAAAAAAAGGGTGGCGCTGGTTATGTGGTGACACGCTCTACCCGGGGAGAGCAGCCCAAATTTCACGCACAGAAATCTGCCATGACTTCAAGTGGTATACAATACAAACCAAAACTAAACAAACAATTTTTTTTTTTTAACCCTCTTGCATTCGGATTCTCTGAACACAAACTGCCCCTAGATTTCGCATTCCATCATAAAATCAGGTCAGGCACACATGCTCGCTCACCTTTTCCTCCTTCTAAGTACATACCAGCAGCTATAATTACTTCCAGGCTTTCAACAGGGTTTCTCCTTCTAGCCTGATAGAGCTTTGACATGTGGTGGCAATCGGTGAAGGTCACTGCCTGATAGAAAACTACCGTGTGTAAATCCCGGCAAATCCCAGTTCAGGATTAAGGGGGGGGGGGGGGGGGGCAAGTATTCAAACAAGGCAAATCCTGGTTCGGGACTAAGAGGGTTAAAAAAAAAACCCAAACCTGTGAAGAACTCGCTCTGTTTCCTCCTGCAGCTGTCTCGTAGCCGCGTCCAGGTCGTCTCGCTTCCGGACATTCTCCACCGTCAGAGTTCCCTTCCCTTGGCCCGTCAGCGACAGTGACCTCCCTTCTTGCTCTTTAGGGGTGGAGGTGCTGTTTGGGGTGGGGAGGCCCGAGTCCAGCCACCAGAACTCGTCCGTCGTCTTTCCTGCCTCCAGTCTGGCTCGCTCCTCTCGACTCATGGGGGTTCCGTGGCGGAAGCGTTCGACGTATCTGAAACAACGTTTCCCCCCGTTTTTATTGGGTTTTTTTTTTTTTTGCTGTGGGAAAGTGTTTATGGATTTGTTGTTGTTTTGTTGCTTCGATTTTACGTCTGTTCACTCAAAGTGATATTAGACGAAAATATTTATGTGTTTATGGATGAAACTTGGGTCGTGTCGCATATATTCAACCTTTTTTTTTTCTTCCTACTTCGGCTAGACTATTTGGCGACTATTTAGTGCATGTAAAAGAACCCACAGCGGCAACAAGGGGGTTGACCCTGGGAAAAATTCTGTAGAAAAAAACCACTCTGATAGGGAAACAAATACAGTTGCATGCAGGAAAAAGAAAAAAAAAAAAAGGTTAGGTGCTGCACTTGTGGCGGGAACGTGCTCTCCCCGTGGAAAGAGAGCAGCCTGAATTTCACGCAGCAGAGAAATCTGTTGTGACATAAAGTGGTACAAAATTTTAAAAAAAAAAAAAAAAAAATAGAGTCACCGAGGTTCACCAGTGGTGAGATTTTACGTACGCGATTGTTTTGGTCCATCATGAAGGTACCTGCATTCTGACTTCAGGAATGTATACTGGGTACGTTTGTGTTTTCGAAATCCAGAGAATGCTGACATGAATGACGGGATCTTTGACATGCATATTTGATTTTCTGCATGTGTATATACACAAAGGGAATTAAGGCACTGGCAGGTCTGCACTTGGAAGTTGACCTGGGAGATGGTAAAAATCCCCACCCTTAATACACCAGACACCACCAAGATTCGAACCCACGACTTCATGGACCCATGGGATTGAAATCAAACAGTTTTAACCACTTGACAAAATTGTCAGTCAGCGAATCTGAATTGTCAAGTTTGCAAAGTTTGTTATGGATGTAAATATCTAAAGAAACAAACCTTAGCTTGGTTGAATATAAAAAAAATGTTCCCATCACCTATGCGGTCATTGGGGAGTGAGGCGTCAAAGACCTCAGCTTCTCTAGGAGCCAGCAATTTGAGGGTGGCACCCCATCTCCTCTCCCTCGCTGCTTTACCTTTCCTGTCCCCAAAGAGGGCAGGTACCTATTTTCAGCTGGGTGAACTGGGG
>CM060339.1:21498574-21521074 GCA_030674155.1 Stramonita haemastoma
AACAGACGACAAGATTTTCAAAATTGCCTACACACGGGGACTGGATGAAAAAAAAAAGCACACAAGTGCTTATTCCATTATCCTTGATACAAAAGAATAAAATAAAAGTGACTGGAAATCTACTGTGTGTAAATCCAGCTAATCCCGGTTCAGGATTCTGGGGGGGGGGGGGGGCGCAATATTCAATCCCGGCAAATCCTGGTTCGGGACTAAGAGGGTTAACTGGTGTCTCGGTGGTTGCTTGAACCCAGGCCGTCACGAGTGTAACCACTCTAACCACTAAGGTTACCCTGCAACCCCCCCCCCCTGCAATACCCTTCACCCCCCCACCCCCCCACCCATTGCCCCACTGTCTGCAGATAAATGACCACCTACTCTGTTTGCTCTTTTTCAGCATGGCTTCGGAGACGGGGTCAGGGGGAGGGGGAGGGCGGGCAGCCACCTCCGCTGCTCTTCTCTTCTCCTCCATCAGAGCCGCTTGTCTGGTGACAGTGAAACGCAGAAACGAGGGTCATCTTCTTTGTGATCAACGTATAATGATGATCAGAAGAATAACGATATGTGACACTCCACCACATAAGGAGTCGCTTTGCACTGGAGGTCAATTTTTAACTATTGACATTTTATTAATCTGCAATGAAATGGCTATACAATAGAAAAAACGGATTGAAAATTGGACACTTCTATGAAAAGTTATGAAAAGTTGAAATGATAGACTGCAGGAAATGACAAAACGAGAATCGGACAAGTTTAGCATCCTAATAAAATGGTCAGAATGAGGGATTGGGTATGTTTAAAGTATGTTTAAAAGCAAAAGGAGACAAAAGTATGACTTAATATTTCATTACAAGGGAGAATAATGGCTATAGTTTTATAATCAATCAAAATCTGAAAAATGCCAACTTGACCCCACCTGCCTTCGATGGCTTCTAGCAGAAAAGTGGGTTATGTGCTAAGCAACTCATTTCATGGTGGAGCATCACATATATGGAATTTATATTGCGCTAAATCTTGTAAAGCAAACAAATCAAAGTGCTTGCATTCAAATCGGTCAAAAGCGTGCAACCATTCACAAATGAATGAAAAAATTGTATATTTACACAAAGACAAACAAACACACGTGACACTCCACTACATGTGACACTCCACCACATAATGAGTCGCGTTGCATCAAAGGTCAATTTTTAGTTTGTGATGTGTTATTAATCTGCAATTAAAAGGCTATTCCATCTAACCAAACAATAACCATATTGAGCATCGGACAATTCTATGAAAAGTTATTACACATTGAAATGATACACTACATGAAGTGACAAAATGAGAAACTGACATGTTTAGCATCGTAATAGGTGCTCAGGATGAGGGTTTGGGTACTTTTTAAACACATTTTAAAGCAACAGGGAACAAACTTATGTCTTGATATTTCAGGGAAAAGGTAGAAGAATGCCTAAAGATTTACAATCAATCACAATCTCAAAATCAAAAACCTGACCCCTATCTGCCTAAAATGGCCGCTAGCAGAAAAGTGAGTCAGGGGCAAAGTGACTCATTTCATGGTGGAGCGTCACATATTGAAAAAAAAAAGAAAGAAAGAAAGAAAGAATCATGGAGTCAAAATTACTGTAGAAATCCATGACGGGTAGTTACAGAGTACAATACTGACAGGCACACAGTAGACTAAGACATGCATTCCCCCCCCCCTCCCCTGCCCCCCCCCCCCCCCTCCTTCAGGGATTTTGGGGGCCTGTCAGTACAAATAGCATCTCCACCTTCTGCAAATTCTGTGTAAGGATTTCCCTCTTTTCTATCCTTCTTTTTGTTTCTGCCTTTTTCCTTTTCTTCCTGTTACCTCCTTTTTGTCTATTTTCTGCCTTTTGCATCTATTTTCCTGCCTTTTTGGCCAGGAAAAATTAAAGATTACAATTCTCTCCTATGCTGAAGTCGGATGTGCTGAGCCTGACTTGTCAGGCCCTTAACAGCAGCTTTTATGACAGACAATAATAGCTGCTGTCTGAGCGTTTGATGCACACATGTAGAACATACTCTCTCTGTCTCTCTCTCTCTGTCTCTGTGTGTGTGTGTGTGTGTGTGTGTGTGTGTGTCTCTCTCTCTCTCCCTCTCTCTCTCTCTCCCTCTCTCACAAACACAACACAACACAACACACACACACAAACACACACACACACATACACACACACACACACACAAACACACACACAGACACAGACACACAACACACAACCAATGTACCATCTGGAAATAAAAATTTGATTTGACACACACACACAGCACAAGCACAAGCAAGCAACAACACACCAAGAACAAAAGAGACCATGGAGATAATAAAAAGAAAAAAGAAAAAAAAGGAACGAGAGAAACAGAGGGAGGGGAGGGAGAGATGGGGGGATGGAGGGAGGGAGGGAGGGCGGGACACACACATGTGCTAGGCCTGACTTGTCAGGCACTTAACGGCAGATTTTACGACAGACAATGATAGCTGCTGTCTGAGCATTTGACGCACACACGCAGTTATGTAAGTACTCTCCGTGTGTGTGTGTGTGTGTGTGTCTCTCTCTCTCTCTCTCTCTCTCTCTCTCTCTCTCTCTCCTTTTCTCTCTCTCTCTCTCTATGTACCTGTCTCGCAGAGGCTTGGAGTTCTCGTATTCCTTGTAGGCCTTGTCCAGGGCCGTTTTCCTCAGAGCCTCCTGGTGCCTCTCCTCGGCACGCTCCTGGTTGCGATACGCCGCAATGTGTTTGTCCGCGTGGCAGATCTCCTGGTCCTGTTTACACACACATGTATATATATGGGTCATTCTCAGAAACATGTGAAGTTTTTGTGACATAGACCTTGAAAAATAAATGTCCTTGAAAGTTTTTGCCTTCTTGTCATATATTAGAGTACTCTATCATAAACTGGAATCTGTTGAAAAAAATATGAATCATTAATTGGTTTTCTTGTAATTGAAGAATTAAAGTTCTATTTTTAGCCATGTTGCGGTTGTGACAGGGAAACCAAAAATAACATTAAAACATCTTTTCACTCAAAATATTAAACAAAAAACACTCACAAATGCTTTTGTTTTCATTTATTAAACACACCCAGCAATTGGAAGTATGGCAATCACTGACAAAGCATTTTTTTTTGCCACTTTTTAATGACACTCTAAGACAGTCTTGAACATCCAGATTTAAAGTTTGGTTTTTGTACAAATGACCACAGCAAGCATCATAAATTAGCCTGAGCATTAACCACAGAATCATATCCATTAAACTAAACAGTTTTCTTTACATAAGAATGAAAGGTATTTAATATTAATGCCTCATAGAATTAATGTGTTTGGTTGTGTGACAGGGAAACCGTTTGGTTGTGACAGGGAAACCACACTCTTCAAAAGCACAAATCCTGAAAGTGTAGCAATTAAAACACAAATCAAAACAAAAAGACAACCAACCTGAATTGGAAACAATGCATTTTATTGATATTATTTACATGATTTGTCATTTTAGAGTGATATGTTCTGGTTGTGACATAGAAACCGTTTGGTTGTGACATGGAAACCACACCCCTCAAAACACCTAAGTGTAGCAATTTAAACACAAATTGAAACAAAAAACCATCTTGAATTAGAAACAATGCATTCCAGTAACATTTATGTACATTAATATATAATATTAAAGTGATATATCAATCAATATTACTTACATTTAATTTGTCATGTTAGAGTGATCTCATATCAATCAATCAATATTTACATTGATTTATCAGAGTGACATCATATCAATCAATATTATTTACATTGATTTATCAGTTAGAGTAACATATCAATTAATATTATTTATATTGATTTATCCTGTTACAGATATCATAAGAATCAATACAACCAAGTCCAGTTTCTCTCACCTGACCTAGTGCATCATTCATAATTAATGATGTAATATGGGCTCATGTGCATAAAGTGCTTTCATAACAAGTACCAGAAGGCATGCTAAAGCAGTGAAATCATTAGTATTGAATTTAAAACATTGTTCACATAAAACCTTACAGCACCAAACCTGCTTTTCAAAAACATTTTTATGAGCATGCAGTTCATTGGGGTGACAAAATACATTGATTTCATCAAGAAAGAGTCCAATACTTCAGTCAGGAAATTAACTAAATGAAAAATGTTTACAGTCATATCCTCTCTCACACAAATATACACAGTATAAGTGTCTAACAATATCTATTTATCATAAAAATTGCATACTTGTCAATGAAAATTGTTAAAAATCTAATGGGCAAAAAAAAATCTTTTTTTTTCACCAACCCACATACACACACACACACTTGCACACAACACACAGACATGCACACACACACACTTGCACACAACACACAGACATGCACACACACACACTTGCACACAACACACACACACACCCATGTACACACACACTCACACACATACTCGCACACAACACATACTTGCACACAACACACACCCACACACCCATGTACACACACACACATGTACACACCCACACACACACACACACACATGTACACACCCACACACACACATGTACACACACACACACACATGTACACACGCACACACACAGAGTTACATATATCCACAAAGAGAACTGTACATTAATGTTATTATGCTGTTCCCAAGTTCACAGAGTCTGTAAATGATGAATTTAAACAGTTTTACTAGAAGGATGTTTTTACACATCAAAATGGTACACCACAGTTCTGTGCTCCAGAGACATGCTGTAGTCTGCTTCCTTAAAGACCCGTAGTATATCACTTCTTGGAATAAAAAATTCTGTAAAGTCTACGGGCCATTTCCACCTCCCGTTCCCAACGTCCTTCAGATACACCCCCCAGTCTCCATCTGCTGTCTTCTTTGTGATCTGTAACATTCAACATCATAACCTTTGACATCACAGTGTGCTGTGCTTGCATTACATCTTCTTTGTGATCTGTAACATCATAACCTTTTACATCTCAATGTGCTTGCATTACACCTTCTTTGTGATCTGTAACATCATAACCTTTTACATCACAATGTGCTGTGCTTGCATTACACCTTCTTTGTGATCTGTAACATTCAACATCATAACCTTTTACATCACAATGTGCTGTGCTTGCATTACATCTCAAACAAAAACAAATACTTAAAAAAATCCTCACTATAACATTGACTCAGTAACAATGAGGATAGCCTATTCATTCATTCAGTCCTTCACTTGCTTTCCCCCAACTCAACTGGCATTTCCCATCCAGTTTTGAGGATGGAGATGATTGGAAGGGTCATGGTTGTTTTATTATGGGTTGTGTGTGGACCCATTTAACCACATAGTGGCTGGCCCCCCCTCTCAGCACAAGCACAGATAGCATCACTCAAGCTTTGTTGGGGGATAAGAAAAAGTTGTCGGGAATGTTTGAACAAACAAAAAAAAGAGACTGGACTTTACCTGGGCAACACACTGGATGGTTGTCCTGTCCTTTGGAACACCAACCAAAAGAAAGTCTCCTGCCTTGGTGTCTGGTCCAGTGCCATGTCTGGCCTTTGAAGGGTATACATAGTGTTAAGGAAATAATATTGAAACTACAATACATTGTGTACTTGTACTGTGCAGTCAACATGTTGCACTTAATACAGCCACTTGATGTCATCTCTTTAAGGACAAGGGTAGGAAGAAATAGATTAAACAAAGATTTAAATCAGCTGTTTATTTTAAACATTTCTTGTAGTAAAAGCCAAAACTGTAACCAATATCTATTCAATTTGGATTGTGAATTGATTTCACATCATCACCTTTGCTGGCTTTTTGGCATAACAACACTTTAGATAACAGAATAATCTCAGGGCAACTTCATTTGTATTACAGGCAACCGAATGCTTTTATTTTATGGACAAATAAAATCCTTCGAGCACTCCCAGTATTATCTGGTGCTTTTTTTCTCACACGTGAAGCTTTTTTGTCCCACATCTAATATGATCTAACCCTGACATCAATGAATCCAATAATTACAAATGAAAAGGATACCAAGGAATGGCAAGCAAACGACGAAATGGTTTGGTCGCCATGTCAAGGCAGGACAGGTCTTCCCCTGTGTGTGCGTCCACATGATGCCGGGACAAGGCTTGTGATGGTTGTCGTTGGGCAGTGTCCTCGGGGTGCAGACTCGATGGAGCTGCTGCCTGACAGTGTCTCCTCCATACTGGGGGTATATGGAATGTATGGGGCTCTGGAGAACAGAGCTCAGAGCCAGAAGCTGCCACAATCCCATATACGTCCCCGTCTTCAGGTCGTCCCTCACCTCCTTCTCAAAGATCCTGGCGATGGCCTCACTGGACAGTACTTCGCCCTGGTAGTGGTCAGAGTACTGTGCACAGAAACGAGGCAGATCACCAATGGCAGGATCCCCCGTCTCACCCAGATAATGTGGTCTGTGGGTGATCAGCTCCACAGCAATCCTGGTCCTCATTTCCAGGTGGCGTTCTTCGGTACCCCAGGCAAGGAAGGATCCACATCTGGGGAGGCAGTTGCCATCACCGTAGATGGTAATGGGAGTCAGATCAGGTCCGTCAGATGGATAGGGGGTAGTGATGGATTATCCACCCACATTTCCCTAAGCTGGAGTCCCCCCATGGTCACAGGAGGCAACAGTGCCTCTTGCTCAGCAGCTGCAACCACCAGTGAGCCCCAGTCTTCCATACCTTGGAGTGACAGCAAAACCGCTTTGAAGTCAGGCCTGTGTTCAACTGACTGTGCACCAAGTGGAGGAAGCTCATCCTGGGGCTGTGAGGATGGGGGAGGAGGACCTGCAGGCTGCACTGAAGTTTCCAGGACTGTGGAACTGGAAGGGACAGGTGTTACCTGGAGGAAGAACACACAAACAGAAACTGACAATAAAATCTGTGCATGTGCATGTGCGTGTGTGTGTATGTTCCTTGATCTTAAATAATTAACATAAAAAATACAACTGTCTGTTTTTATAGTGATTATCAACAAGTCTCTATTTGATAACTATTGCATACTTTAAGACGTATGTTCCTAAAATATGCATTATGTATGAAATGACTGCTTACTATGGCGCTTATGTGACTAAAAATGAAAAGAAAAATCACATACATTAATGTTTGCAAGTGAAACAACATAAAAAAGACAAGTTGTGTATATTTTACCTCAGGACTAAGGGCAGGGCTAGTCTCAACAGATGAAGGGACCAGATCCACTTCCACTGGAAGGGTGTCCTCATGGTGAACAACTTGCACATCAATGCAATCTCCCAAGGTGTCGATGGCAGGCAGGGTGATGACAGATGGGGGGAGACATGATGAATGAGGGTCAGTGGGGAGGGGTGGGGAGGGGGTTGCCTTATCATTACTGCTTTGAGGGTAAAGCCTTGAACTTGATGTTTTAAGCAGCAGCACTTTTGACAGGCTTCATTTGCTCAGGGAGAGGCAGAGAAAGTTTAAAGGCCTTTTCCTGGTTCTGTGCCTGCTGCTTGAGGTTATGGCATCTCCAAGAGCCTACCATCCTCTCTTCTAGGCAACGTCCAACCCTGTCTTTGCAAGACACACAGAGGCATGTAAGGTGACGGCTGTGGATGGTATTCAGCTCTGTACACCTAACAGAATGAAAGGAGCGTGTCCCTGGTATTGTCCTGATGTTGTCTTTCGGACGATCTCTTTGAATTTTTATATCTTCCTGCCCAACCCAGAAAAAGATCGCAGGAAATGGGCACAACCCTCTGCTGGTGGCTGCTTGTTTAGCCTTGATCCCTGGAGGTACCTAAACATATCTAGAGCATTGGCTACAACTGCTTGTTTTGATTTGACTGCACAAGCCACATGGTGTTTGACGACTGCACTTTCGCCATCAGATGGACTCTTGCCATGCCTTGAACCAAAGAAATTTCTTTCGACAGTGGCATTGAAGTTTTGCAGAAAGGAAGAGATGTCAGCAAATGGACCTTTGCTTTTATATTGCGAGGCACAGCCATCGGTCCATTGCACGACATGAGAAATGGTAAGCCCACGTGTCTTCCTCAGATGGGTCATTGCCTTGGTGGTGAAGGCGTTCACAGCATGATGGTCATGTTTTTTGTCTGGTGAAATGAACACCAAAGATTCAGTGGTGGTTTCGCTGCAAACTGGACACCTGTAGTATGTGACTGTAGGATGGACAGTCACTTGTTCATGGTGCCAGTGAGCTTCCTGAATCTCATCCTGGAAAGTGCAGGCATAATTTTCCGCAAAATCCATGACCATGCAGACCTGTGAAGGAAATGGAATGCCCTGCTTTGTTTCTGCAAACTTCTGAAGCTGCCAGTCAGCACGGAAAAGATGTTCTGCCACAAACTTCAACTCGCTGCGGAGTTCATCCACCAGTTTACAGATATCACCTTTCTTGGTGTTGAGAACTTTGCGTGAAACACGCTTTCCTTTGGAAATAAGAACTCTGGTTTCCCAGCGATACCAGATGAGTTCTCCTTTGTGACAGAGAAGTGTGCTGATGTGAGAATCAAGCAATTGCAAGCCACAGTCAGAACATTCATTGTAGCAGCAAGCTTTTCTCTTTGAGTCGCACGTAATGAGCTGTACAGCATGCCGCTCATGGCGGATCCAGCATTTTCTGTTGTGGACAGCAGCAACAGAATTCAGAGTGTCCAATTTTAGCTTCAAGTTCATGCAATATTCACAAAGGCATTGCCTCAATTTTGCATGTGCCATAAGTCTGATGTTTGCTGGGCGACACTTGGCAAACCTTGAAAAGCTGATGTGGGGACCGCTGGAAGTGAATTCGCTGTACAAATCCTTGATTGGCTGGCTAAGAACTGCAGCTGCTTTGCCACTTTTTTTGCTGACCAACTTCTTATCTGGAATGACAGTGGCTGATGCTTCAAAAAACTGCTTTGCCTGCACTTCAGCTGGATTTTCTTTCTTAGATGCTTTCTGGTTCAAGTCATGGCGTTTTACAGTTGTCCAGTGAACACCCAACCTGGCACTCCTCTCTTTAAAAGAACCGATGCCTCTGCAGACACTGAGAAGGACATGTCTGGCTTGCCTGTCAGCTGCAACCTGCCTATTCCTGAGGCGCAGACAAGCGTTCAAGAAAAGATGTCCCATTTGCTGCACACCAGGGGCAAGTTTGTCCATAGTGGAGGCAAAAAGATGCTGTTTCTTGGGACTTGCCTTTTGGATGAGGGATGTCACTGTGGACACAAACTTTCGAGGGCTCTTAGGAAGAGCAAATCTGGCCCTCTGCAGTGCCTTTCTTTGGGCTTGTGGCGATCGATCTTCAAACACCAGTGGATTTGTCAGGTCACCTACTGCCCTATCATGTGTACTACTACTAGCCTCACACTGCACTGACTTAGTGTTTTTTGCCCTAGCTGCCTCCTTTTTCTCCCTGTAAAGTTCTCTTCGCCTTTCATTCCTTTTCTCTTTAGTCCTCCAATGCATTTTTTCAGCTTCTTTTCTCTTTTTCTCCCTCCACTCTGCTCTCTGGGCTTCTACTGCTTTATCACCTGCCCTAGTGTGCCTCTTTTCTTGTAGCTCTTCTCTCTTTCTCTGCCTTTCCCTTTGCTTTCTGATTCTGGCTTGGGCTCTCTGGTCTGCCCTTTTCTCTTCTGATAAATTTTGCCTGTATGTTTTACATTTTTCTTTGTTGGCTGCTGCATACAACTGATAGCTTTCTGGGTCTTCTTTAAGCTTCTCTCTGAAAGTTTTACTCCTCTCAGCATTTGATACGACTTTTTTTTTAGGAGGGGGAGGGGGAGGGATTGATGGTTCCGATGATGAAGGGATGGACCTTTTCTGTGCAAGTCGTTTGCATCTTCGTGGTTCATTAGGAGCTGACATCGTTGCTATGAAAAAAGAGAGATAGACTGGGGTAAGCAGAAAGAAAAAAAAAGCCTTTGTATACTATATCAATCCCCCCCCCCCCCCCCCTTTTTTTTGTACACAACTCAATGTATAATTTAAAACCGATTTAGGACTATTGGTTAAAGTTCTCTCTCTCCCCTCCAACCCCCCCCCCCCTCCTACACTGCATGTGATTTGCTTTATATTGTAACAGTTAAAAATGTTTAATGTCATATGCATCTATATGTATACAGTCAACCCCCAAACTCCCCTTTATTCTCTGTTATAACTATAAGACTCCCACCACTATAAGATCTACTTTTCACTGATCTTCTTTGTAACTCTACTTTCCTCATATCATAAGACCCTCCTTTATAACATCTATTTTTCCCTGTGCATGAGCGCATGTGCATGTGTGTGTGCATGCATGTGTGTGTGTGTGTGTGTGTGTGTGTGTGTGTGTGTGTGTGTGTGTGTGTGTGTGTGTGTGTGTGTGTGTGTGTGTGTGTGTGTGTGTAAGATACCACATTGAAGAATTTTAAGCATGGAAACTGCTTGCTTTGCTCAATAAATAATGAAAAAACAATTTTGAAAAAGACCTTAGCTTCTTGTCACGACCAATTTCAACTGTAGTGTTCTTGCTTTTTGTGTCAGTGTGTGTTGGTCGGGGATTGTTGGGTTTGTTATTAACGCTAGTCTCATACATTTAAAGATAAATGCATTCCAATTGTTGACCAAAAAATGGAAATAAACGAAAAAGAAAACAAAAATTGTCAATCCTCAGGATGTGGCTTTCATCTTAACTGATAACGGACCTGTACAGTTTCACCAGTTCGTAAAATGTTAAGCTTAGGACCTTCAACGTGCCATCCATCTCTCAAACGAACTTGATGTAATCCCATGAAACTCGTTGTTTGATTACATTTAAAGTGTATGGTAAAAAAATTAGTCGAAAACGAATGACGTGTTTTGGTTGTGACGAGAACCGCAGAGCTCTGTCTTCCACTCCCGACCGACAGTTTTGCAGCAAACATTAACGTCACTGCTATGACGTTTTTCGTGCACGAGTCTTTCGGTTGAATCATTACCACTAACAACATCGTGTAGATCTATCATCACTTCTCCAAAATCAATACTAGAAATCTTATGGGGGGTGAAGGGGATATTTAGCACAGTAGATCAAAGTCGTGACATGAAACTATAACCACTCAGTTTCCTGTCACGACCCATAGGAGTTGAGCGTTTTACGGTAAAATTTCAATTAGTGAGATAACTGTCAGATCACTTATGCTACACGGTTTATATTTTAACAACATAATAAAACATTAGCATGAAGAATCAATGACTGGATGACGAAAACGATAGACTATTTTTGGTTATGCTTCTCTAAGTCTGGCGGTCGAGACATGAAACCGCGCGCTGTTCGTTTCCCTTCACAACCAACGGCCGTTAATACTTTACCGCCAAGTTTCAATTAGTAAGATAACTGACAGATCACTTATGCTACACGGTTTATATTTTAACAACATAATAAAACATTAGCACGAAGAATCAATGACTGGATGACGAAAACGATCGACAATTTTTGATTATGCTTCTTTAAGACTAGCGGTCGAAACAAGAAACCGCGCGCGCTTTGTTTCCCCTTCACGACCAACGGCGTTACTACTTCACGGCCAAGTTTAAATCAGCGAAATAAGTAACAGATCACTTATGCAGCACGGTTTATATTTTAACAACATAATAAAACATTAGCACGAAGAATCAATGACTGGATGACGAAAACGATCGACAATTTTTGATTATGCTTCTTTAAGACTAGCGGTCGAAACAAGAAACCGCGCGCGCTTTGTTTCCCCTTCACGACCAACGGCGTTACTACTTCACGGCCAAGTTTAAATCAGCGAGATAAGTAACAGATCACTTACGCAGCACGGTTTATATTTTAACAACATAATAAAACATTAGCATGAAGAATCAATGACTGGATGACGAAAACGATCGACAATTTTTGATTATGCTTCTTTAAGTCTAGCGGTCGAGACGAGAAAATGCGCGCACTTCGTTTCCCTTCATGACCAACGGCGTTAATACGTAAGTTTATAGAGGAACGAAAATATTCTCTACAAATACATTCAAAAATTTTTTTCATAATATTTCTGTTGCAAATCTAGTCTCTAATTTCACACAATAAAACACGTGTAACATCTATAAAAGAAAGGAGAAGTAGAACTTTAGCAAGAATGTTGTGGTCAGTACGCGAAGCCATAGTATTTTTGCTTCGTGTCCTGAACCTAACGCTGCACAACAAAAACTCGATGTACCGAATAATTCGCGCAATATTGATTTTTTGCACACATCAACCATTTTTACAATTTACAATAGATGGCTTTTGTTTTCTTTCCGTGTAAGAGTAAGTGATCGTTAAATGAAACAACCGGTAAATGTACCCATAGTTAACATGCCGAAACTGTAGACGAGAAAAGACAAGATATGCACAACCGAAAGAAAACCCCCAAAATTTCATGTTTTAAACACAAGTTAATGATATAAACTGTACTTGGTAAAAGTAAAATACTTTGAAAAGAAAATACTTTCTTTGTTTTAAATAAAGAACGCGATAGAAGACAGTAAACTCACCTTATTCAAATGTTGCCGTCCCTTAGCAGTTGGTCGTGACGTGTGAAGTCTTGGGAGAAGACAAAGACTTTATATCTATCTATTACGTCGTGATGCTCCTTCAGTTGGTCAAGGTCCGCGTCAGGGATTATAAGGTCAAAGGTGATGTACCCACGCTAAAACTTTCCGTCAGTGGAAGACGGTGCCGGCCTTTCACTAGAATTACGTCATTCGGTCGTGACATTAAAAAGGGGAAACTATGACCACCATCTGGGAATAAGGGCAGTGTATGAGGATAAGAACCCCGACTGATAAAAAACAACGTTTTTTATATACTTTTAAATGTTTGATTCATCCCTGGTTGTTATAATGCGTTGATGACATCGTATAGTTTCTTACAAGTGAATGGTCAAAGTTGGGCCTAAATTTGGAAACTAGCGTCACGACCGCAACGAGCATTTTATCTGCCCTCTATTTAATGTCTACTACAAAGAAGTACTATTTTTTTCTGCTTGGGAACTTGAAACAACATCTGGGCATTAATTTAATTCAAGTTGTGTTTCAAATTGGCAGTTTTTCAAGTCAGAAGAACAATCTGAATAAAGCATGCACAGCAATGTCACAAATCCGCCATGTTGGAATGAGCAATTTTATTAAACAAATTGACAATATCTAAAAACATATACACAAATACTCACTAAAACATTTAAAATTTATTACTTTAATTCAAATGCAACCAGCAAACAGCATTCACCATAATTTTCAACTTAATTCAGCCAAATGGCAGATGTGTGAAGTAGGTCACTATCGTACCTCACATGTTTCTGAGAATGACCCATATATCAACAACACACATTCACACTGAGAGTGTGTGGGACGGGATGGCCTAGTGGTCAGTCAGAGCATTGCACTAGCAATTTGACGACCCGAGTTCGATTCCTGTTCGTGGGGATTTTCCCCCTGGAGGTAACAGCAGTGCTGACTCCACTCTCCCCAAAAGTCTTTCGGATGAGACTGTAAACCGATTGATTGATTGATTTTTTAAAAATTTATTCTTTTATATTAAGGATAATGGGAGAAGCACTCATGTGCTTTTTTTTTCATCCAGTCCCTGTGTGTATGCAGTTTTGTAAATATTGTTATCTGTTGCCACCAGCCTACTCTTATGAAAAGCGGAACAGGATTTAACGTTGCGCAAGATGTTCTGCGTGCGTTAGCACATGGGGCCTCGGTTTATAGTCTCATCCGAAGGACTTTTGGGGAGAGTGGAGTCAGCACTGATGTTAACTCCAGGGGGAAAATCCCCTCGAACGGGAGTCAAACTCAGGTCGTCAAATTGCGAGCGCATTGTTCTGACCGTTATGCTATCCTGTCCCCCAAACATAAAGAAGGGAAGAAGGCAGGACAGTTAATCAAGACATTCGCCTGCTTGATAAACAAGTCAACCGTGAGGTTCTGGGTTCGATTCTCTGCCTCGCCCTTTTCTTCCCAGTTTGACAAAAAAATCAAACAATGTCAAAGTCCTTCCGATGAGACTAACTATAAACAATGAGACTAACTATAAACTGAGGCCCTGTGTGCGGACGTATGCAGAACCTCTTGTGTGCACAGTAAAAACCTGTTCCACATTTTGGAAGAGTAGGCTATTTCGTGCCGACAGGAACGGATGACAACATTTTTTTTTAAAAAGCATGCACATAGGTGTTGTGTTTAGACACCATCACTGAGGGCTACTTAAATGGTTGGGGAAAAAGTCACATGTGCAAAAAATTTCACCATTGTTGAACCTTAAAGCTCTAGCCAATGACAAAAAAAAATCACCGACAGTTTACACCTACGCATTCTCTTTGTTACAACAGATCGCATTGAGTTAGTTCACTTGGCATTTCTCCAATACATGTAAAATAATCTTTATGCAAGCTTGCATGCTTAGGCATCCTCATGTTGTGTGTGTGTGTGTGTGCGCACACAGACAGACAGACAGACAGACAGACAGAAAGAAAGACTGACACCAACATGTTAAATATAGACATGCACCACACAAGTACAAATATTTTACAAACATGCAGCACACACACTAAGTCTCAAATACACACACAGAGACATGTCAGATTACATGTAACACAGATGACAGATGACATTTACAAAAACTGCATATACACGGGGACAGGATGTAAAAAAGCACAATAGTGCTTATTCCATTATCCTCAATATAAAAGGATAAATCAAATAAATCAAATCAAATCAAATGTCACAAAGAGTACCACATACACACACACAGTCACACACAGTCACACACACACAGTCACACACACACACACACACACACACACACACACACACACAGAGTGATTCAAGAAACATAAGTAAAACCACAAGGGTTAACGCTTGTTGATGAGAAAACTGCTTGACAATGGTGATTGGTTCATCTTTTTTTTTAAAGGATTTTTTTTTTAAGTCCTTAAATCGGATCACCTCAGCTAGGACTCTCAAACATCACCCACAAAATCAAAGTTAACGGATCAGTACTGACCGTGAGAATGGCCTGCGTGTGACCTTGACCTATGGAGCGCAGAGTGTTGTCGTACTGCTGTTCCAGCCTCCGTACCTCCTCCTGCTTCTCGTTGTCCAGCTCAGTCTGTTGATGATATTGTCATCGTTATTATCAATATCATTATTATCATCATTATCATCATCATTAAGGTAAAAAGGTAAAGGTGTCCCATAACCTGTGTGGTTGTATAGGGGAGTGAGGCGTCAGAGACCTCTGCTTCTCTAGGGGCCAGCATATTGAGGGTGGCGCCCATCTCCTCTCCCTCGCTGCTTCACCTTCCTGACACCTAAAGAGGGCAGGTACCCATTTACAGCTGGATGAACTGGGGGGACTGCACTGTAGCCAAGGCGTGCAAACGGTCACCCATCCAATTGGCAACCACGCTTGACGCTGCTTAACTTGACTGGGGGAAAGCGAGCGCTCTGACCACTGAGCTATTATCATCATTATTATTCTTTTATTTTGAGAATAATCAATGGAATAAGCTCTAATGTGCTTTTTTTTTTTTTTTTTTACATCTATTTATCTTATTTATTTACTTATTTCTTCTTTTATATCGAGGATAATAGAATAAGCATTCATGTGCTTTTTACATCCAGTCCCCGTTTACATCCAGTCCATGTGTGTGAGTGTGTGTGTGTGTGTGTGTGTGTGTGATATTTTTGCAGGCTGATGAAATGTAAATCTCGAAAAGTTCTTCTGTCTCTATCAAAATTCATAAGAGTCGCAGGTATTTTTTGAAATTTGATGTGATGCCTTTAACCAGTGTAGATTGTCTTTTACAGAAATGTACATACCTTAAAAAAATTTCCTGAGTCTTTAATATTGTTTGTTTATTATTTTGCCATGAACTCTTGCTTTTCAGTTTCTGTTGATATTGATAATACTTTTGGATGTATTGCTGTAAGGTTTCTTTTCTCCTGTTGAACTTGTTTGTTATCCTCCATGCCCCAAAAGGGGTGAAAGGAATTAAATCTTAAATCTAAATCTTAAATCTTGTGTGTGTGTGTGAGCTTTTGTCAATTTTGTCATCCGTTCCTACTGGCTCCCCTTCACCTTAGTTTGTGTGTGTGTGTGTGTAGGGGGGAGGGGAGTTGGGGTAGGGATAGGAGTGCTATTTTGTTTTTTTACTGGCTGCTCATGTAGTTATCTATTATGTCCCCCCTTAACCCCCCCCCCCCTCTCCGTTCTGAAAATGTTGCAACTTTGCACATTTTTTTTTGTCACCTCATTCCTCAGCTAGAGCTCTGAGGTTCCCCAACTGTAAGATTTTGCGAATGTGATCATAAGGTAGCCGCATTCCGACATCAGGGATCCACTGTTAACTGAGGAGTATCTATAAAAAAAAAAATCATGCATTCCATCTCTCTATAGAAATATAACAACAACCACCACAACCTCCAGATTAATATACATGTTTCTTACAACAACAACAACCCCCCCCCAAAAAAAAAAACACAAAAAAACCCACACACAAAACAAAAAGTAAAGTAAGAAATGAAAACAACAACAGCAACAACAACAAAAACCAAAAATTGATAATGCCCCAAAACACACAGAGTGTAAATCCTTACAAACCTCGATCTCCTGAGCCAGTTTCACCAGCTGCCTCTTCCTCTCCTCTTTCACGTTGTGACGGATGCAGGCGGCCGCCATCTTGGACTGTTCCCGCACCTGCGCACCAATCGCACAACGTTCCATCCCCATTTTGTTTTCGTTGCTGAGCTACGGCTCACAGAATTACCAAAACGGCAAAAGTGAGGATTTTTTTTGTAGGCCATTGTTTGGTTACTGTATGATAACTGCATTCTGACTTTGAGATCATTACCAAAAGTGAGGATTTTTTTGTAGGCCATTGTTTGGTTACTGGAAGATAACTGCATTCTGACTTTGAGAATAATCTCCCTTCTTCTTTGTCAAATGCTCACACAGCAACTACTGAACTAGTAGTGGTGAGCAACTGTTGTCCGTTATTTGTGCCAAAAAGGGTTATGCTGCCGTTATTGGGGTTAACCGCATGACAAGTCAGGTCCACTGCATCTGACTTTGGCATGGGAGAGGACTGTAATTTTTTAAACACCTTCTGGAGAACAAAAAAAAAAAAAAGGCAGAAGTATACAGGGTCTTTCATTTCACCTGGTTTCTATAAATTTATAACTGTCTTACAATGGATGCTATGGCCAAGTCCCGGCAAGCCCTTGGTTAAGACCGTTCAACTTCAATCCCATGGGTCCATGAGGTTGTGGGTTGGAATATATATATAATATCGGCAGCGTCTGGTAAATTCAGGATGGGAATTTTCACAACCTCCCACTGTCCCAGGTCAACTTCAAGTGCAGACCTGCCAGAGCCTTAATTCCTTTCATGCATTATAAAATTTTGCAGAAGATCAAATAATATGCATGTTAAAGATCCTGTCATTGGATTCATGTCAGCATTCACAGATTCAGTGGGTTACAGTAAGTACTACAAACATAGCCCAAAACCAAGACACATCCACGAAGTCAGAATGTGGTTACTACCTTTACTTTAGCTTTATCATTTATGGTAGGCAATCAGAAACAGGCCCAAGACAGGCAGGAGTGGAGAACCTTTGTTGCTGCCCTACATGCCAAGAAGGCATAAAAAGGCTTTGGATGGATGAATAATGGTTATGTCAAATCTCGACAATGGTGAATCTTGGAGCTCTAGCAGAGAAAAACAACAACAATTTATAAACAAATAAAAAAACATACAGAAAAACCCTGTCCCCTCCAAGTTCAAAGTCCATTTCCTTCCACCCTCTTTCTCAAACTGCTCCGGTACTTCTTGCCTAGCAGTACTTAGTAGCACTGTAGTGCAACCACACAGGCTACAGTTGTAGGTCATCCGTGGAGATTTTTCTTACACTCTCTATAAATCACACATACGTTTAGAACTAGCATTCATTCCTTCATTCCCATGTTCTAACCTGAACGATGCGCAGCTTTCTCCGTCGTTCTGTTTCTTCTTTCTTCAGCTGTTCCACTTCGTTGGGACTGAGGCGATACTTTGGGCGCTGTCGCCCTCCTCCCTTCAGTTGCTTCATGGTTGTGTTGAGTTGGGTTTTTTTCTTTTTTTTTCAGATGCTGTTACTGTGTTAGACTGAGAGAATTTCGCTTTTCTCAGTTTTCACTCAAGTCACAGTGATGTACAGATGGATTTTCTGAAAAAACAAAAAACAACACCCCTAAATCATGTGATATTTGTACTGATAATGAATTTATAAAGCTCTCAATCTCATACATGTGTGCACTAGACACACTATATTAATTAATATACTATACAATACAGTTTGACGTTGAGTTGTATGTAAATTTTTACTATTAGTATTACTGTATTGCATAGTGTATTAATTACTATTACAGTATTACTATTAGTATTAGGCTTTATAAGAACAGACCCAACAAAGGCAACAGGGATAAGAGTAATAATTATGAACTTGATAACCAAATAATGATAGTATACCAGTTAGTTACATAACTTGTGTTTTGAATTTCAATCATTACTCATTACTGCAACTGCAAGGCCTAGCGGAGTAGTGCTACCATTACCACCACCATCACCACTGTAACAGTGTAACTGTAACTAGTGTAAGTGAAACTTGAGTAAGTAACTTAGTAAGCTAGTACCAACTAATGTTATGATGATAAGGAAAAAGAATATGATGATTGACAACAGTAAATCCTTCCAGGAAAACTTGTAGAAAAATGTGCACTTCAACTTGTACTTAAGTCTGTAAGTTACAAATTATACACTGCATTAATCCCATTATAAGCTCACACTTTCTGTTAATATAGGTGGGACAGCCTGGTGGTTAGGGTGATGCACTCGAGATCTGCTAACCCAGGTTCAAATCTCGTTTGAGAGGATTTTTTGTCTGGAGTGCCGACTCCATTCCCCCCAAAAGTCCTTAGGATGAGACTATAAACCGAGGTCGTGTGTGCAAATGTATGCAAAACATCTTACTATCTATTTAACTAGATCTATCCGGTATCCCTTAGTCTGGCGACCGTGGGGGCACCCCTGATGGCTTGACAACCAGGTCCCTCCATTCCTCTCTCTGTTCTGCCTTTCTCAAAATTTTGTTTGTGCTCTAGACCTGTCCATTCGCTAATGTATTGTTTTTGCAACTTGATCTTGTGACATGCTCGTAGCATTTAAGTTTATGCTTCTTTACGACTGATAGAACTTAATAGAAGATTTTCGTAGGGACCAATGTTGACTGATACAAAAATTAAAATATGATACTTGATTCATCAATGATCCGTGATTTTAGTATTTACTGACACTGACATTAATCACATTGCAATCTTCTGAAGTTATGCACGACAGCTGACACAAGTCAGTAGGCCTATGAGATTGAGAGTAGTCACTGACTCAAGCAATTCTGAATAGTGAATCTGATCATGTCCACAATAAGCCTAATTCAAATACAAAATTGCTGTGACAGGTCAAGATAAAACCTTTCTGAAACAGCTACTTCAAGTTAAACAACAACAAATAAGCCATAAAACACATGAGCACTTACAGCAACATCATACATCCAAGATCAAAACAACCCATTTCGTGGCAATGCATATCTCACCAAACATGTTCGGACAAGCTGTCTGCTGTTTTTCAAAGCAACCGCTGTATCAAACGAATCAAAATCAGATAGCTGCAAAAGTCTCATTCGAAGAGAGTCAAGTGAATGTATAAACAGACCCATCTTCTAAAAAACGCATTGTTAAAATGTGTATATTCTCTAAAAGATACTGTGTGTAGCGTTGAAAATTTTGTTTTGAGTTTGATTGAGTTTGTGTATGCAACATAAAGTCTCCTTTACGTTTATGGGCGCCAGTTGCAAGGGACGCTATGCCGTGTGCAAATTGTGGCAACAAGAAGAAACTTGAATGGAAGTTGGTGCCCAACTGGTAACGAATGCATCGAAAGATGCTGTCGATCCAAGGGAAAGGCTATTCAAAAATATATAGGTACGGTCATTGAAAGGCGACAGTGTGTATGTAATATGCAATCAAATTATGGACTCATTTTGACAAGTGATCGGCAATTCAGGCATTTCTTTGTGACTTTTCTAAGTTGTCTTTTAATGTTTTCTGATAAAGAAAAATAATAATAATGTCGTAGATAGATCTTCGTACTGTTTACATTTTACTTGTGAACAAAATATTGTGGTGATAACTGTTTTTAACTCGGATCTTTTTTTTTCTTGTTGAAAAGTTTTGTCAGTGCTTCGAAAATTCTTGAATCCCATGTTATTGTTTATGCTGTGTTAAATGTATTTTTTAAAAATAATGGATCTCACTTGTAACTATCAGGACGGGAAACCACGGTCAATGCTCATTTTAGTGTGTGTGTGTATGTGTGTGTGTGTGTGTGGGGGGGGGGGGGGTACATCATTTTGCATTTCTGTCTGCAATGGCTAATGAATGTGTGTAACATTGTTTTGCATAATATGAATAAACATCATTAATTTTTGTCTTAAGAGTTGTGATAAAAGATTTTTAATATTTGTTAGTTGGATGTGGTATTGTCTTATCTTTAGAGCTGTTGGGAGTGTTGCACTTTCCAGAATTTCTTTTGTGTGTGATAATAATTAAATATTGATTAACTGGCTGACAACCTGATAAATGCTCTCCAATATTGCTATGGACCAAATGGTATATGAGATGTAAGCTCATACCTTGGTACAGATTCGGAATTGCTGTTTAATAATTTATTTCGGATAATATTGGATGTATTAGGTAGGTCCTCTTGATCTGACTTAGATAGTGTTGTGTGTGTGTGTGTGTGTGTGTGTGTGTGTGTGTGTGTGTGTGTGTGTGTGTGTGTGTGTCACATGTGTGTGTGTGTCACATGTGTGTGTGTGTCACGTGTGTGTGTGTGTGTGTGTGTGTGTGTGTGTGTGTGTGTGTGTGTGTGTGTGTGTGTGTACAGAACTTGCCATATAAAGAATTTGTCATTTTAAGATAATACAGAAGTTTTGAATCTTGTGTTTACATGTATAGTATTATTATATCCATATATATATATAATAATAATATATAGTATATATGCAAACTTAATAGATATGTGTATAAATGTGTGTGTATGTGAATATCTCATTATCTGTTTATACTATTACTGCTTCTGTTAATAATGACATTGATGTATTGTAAAATGGTGGAGACAGGAGTCAGAGGTACAAAGTAGATGTGTGACTGTACACCTTGGCTTCAGTACAATTCCCCCAATTCACTTAGCTGTCAATAGGTACATGCCCCTTTAAGGGTCAGGGAAAGTAAAGCAGAAAGGGAGAGGAGATGGGTGCCACCCTGAATATGCTGGCCCCTGGAGAAGCTGAGGTCTCTGACACCTTGCTCTCCAACAACCAATTAGGTTAAAAATGATGACAAGATTTACAAAACTGCATGCACACAGGGACTGGATGTAAAAAAAACACTCAAGTGCTTATTCCATTATCCTTGATATAAATACCTTTTTAATCAAGTGACTGTTCTATGGCTTGCAGTGAGAACCCATTTCATGAAGACCCGCCACCCAAAGCTTTCTATTACCCCACAGAGGAGAAATCGCTGTCTCAAGAACAAAAGCAGGTATGTATGTTAAAAAAAAATATATCAGTCAGTAGGTGATCAACCTACACACACACTCACAGTCACGCATGCACACTTGTGTACACATGAACCCATGCACACATCATCATGGCTTGGCTTCGCGAACGAAGATTAAGGGCACTGTCCACGTCTGGTGCAGGCTCGCTGGTGGCTGTTCAGTCCAATGCGTGACAAACAAACCCGGCCGCAGCGGCTGCAGGGGAAAGTCGATTCTGGGGTTGATGTAGAGCGGACGCGGTTCTTCCTCCTCATTCGCCTCTTCTCAAGGGCCGCTCTGCGATTGTCCTCAAAGGAGGAGACCGACTGATGCACAGTGTGTCGCCAGGCCTGCCGGTCAGCAGCAAGGACTGACCACTGGTTATGGTCTATGAGACAGGCTGACAGAGATTTCTTCAGAGAGTCTTTAAATCTCTTCTTTGGTGCGCCTCTGTAGCGGTGTCCGGTGGAAAGTTCACCGTAGAGAACCATCTTCGGTAGGCGATGGTCCTCCATTCTAGAGACATGCCCTGCCCAGCGTAGCTGCGTTTTCAGCAACATGGCCTCAATGCTGGTGATCCCTGCTTGCTCCAGCACCTCAGCATTCGTGGTGAAGTCGCTCCAGTGGATGTCGAGGATGGAGCGGAGACAGCGTTGGTGGAAGCGTTCCAGAATTCGCAGGTGGTGTCTGTATGTGACCCATGACTCAGAGCCGTACAGGAGGGTGGTCAGTACCACGGCTCTGTAGACACTGATCTTGGTGTCTTTCTTCAGGTGTTTGTTTTTCCAGACACGGTGGTAGAGTCTGCCAAAAGCACCGTTTGCCTTTGCCAGTCTGTTGTCTACA
>CM060339.1:21543361-21553361 GCA_030674155.1 Stramonita haemastoma
TTTAAAGCCTTTCAGGAGCAAAACAATTTCTCGGTCATTGATTGGTTGCAGTTACCCTACGGCGCTGTCTCTGTTGGAATCACGTGCTGTTGATGTCACCCCTCTCGTCACGCATCACTTCCCCTTGCACGAGACCCCGCAAGCTTTCCAAACGGCCATGACCCCGGAAAGCAAAGCGGTCAAGGTCATGGTTCACTGCGATTGATCAATAACGTCACCAACGCAACTTCTGGCTCCGAAAAAAAATCAAAAGATTGATGATCGAACACACGCGCATTTGAGTGTGTGAGTGTCTGTGCGTGTGCGAGCGCTTACGTGCGTGCGTGCGTGCTGACATGTGTTGTGTGACTGGGGTGGATGGATGGATTTGAGGGGGGCGGGGGGAGGGGGGGGGAGGAAGGAAGGAGGGTGGATGAGGATGGAAAAGGGTGAAAGGGGGGGGGGGGGGGGGGGGGGGGGGGGGGGGGGGGGGGGGGGGGGAGGGAGAGGGTGGTGGCGTGGTGCAGGAGGATTATTGGCTGAATTTGACGCAAGAGCAGAAGCAGCAACATTAGTAGCAACAACATCAGCAGTAGAAGCAGCAACATTAGCAGCAACAACAGCAGCAGTAACAACAGTAGCAGCAACAGCAACATCAGCAGCAACATCAACAGCAACATCAGTAGCAGCAACATCAATAGCAGCAACATCAGCAGCAACAACAGCAACAACATCGGTAGCAGCAACAGCAACATCAGTAGCAGCAACATCAACAGCAACATCAGTAGCAGCAACAGCAACATCAGTAGCAGCAACATCAGCAGCAACAACATCGGTAGCAGCAACAACAGCAGCAGTAACAGCACATCAGCAGCAACAACAGCAGCAGTAACAGCACATCAGCAGCAACAACAACAACATCAGTAGCAGCAACATCAGTAGCAGCAACATCAGCAGCAACAACAGCAACAACATCGGTAGCAGCAACAACAGCAGTAACAGCACATCAGCAGCAACAACATCAGCAGCAACAACATCAGTAGCAACAACAGCAGTACATCAGCAGCAGCAACGATATCACTGACAAATGAAAACGACAATATTGATATTGCCAGAGATGAAAGGAGCTGATGATAATGATGGTGATGACAATGATGATCATTGACGATGATGTTGATGATCATTGACGATGATGATGATGATGACAATGATGATCATTGACGACGATGATGATCCTTGCTCATTAAATCAAGTGCATTAAACAAGGGACACCAATCATGCTATTCTTTGCTTTTGTGTTGTGCAAGCATGGTTGATCTCCCTTTTAGTTAGCGTTGTTGGTCTCGGTGGTTGTCAAAATTAATGAGAAACAATGGCTCTAAACTATCCTTTCTAAAACCTTTTTCTTTCATGGGTTGGAAATAATTCTGTTTGTTAATTATTTGTTTGGAAAAAAAAAAAACCTCTACCTTTTTTCTTTCAGTTTTGGAGTATGTTTGGATCGGTTGTTCTGTATGGTGCACACACACACATATTCTTTTCCTTTTATTCTTTTATATCGAGGATAATGGAATAAGCACTCATGTGCTTTTTTACATCCAGTCCCCGTGTGTAAGCAGTTTTGTAAACGTCATCTGTTCCCACTGGCACACCATGGCCTACTCTTACGAAAAACGGAACAGGATTTAACGTGTGCGCAAGATGTTGTGCGTGCGTTCGCACATGGGGCCTCGGTTTAAAGTCTCATCCTAAGGACTTTTGGGGAGAGTGGAGTCAGCACTGATGTTAACTCCAGGAGTTATATACGTGTGTGTGTGTGTGTGTGTGTGTGTGTGTGTGTGTTGTGTGTGTGTTTTAGCTCCTTGGCTGGAGCTCCAAGGTTTACCAATGCTGAAATTTTGAGTATGCGACCATTTTTGCCCATCGTAAAGGTAGCGATACACAGACTTAGGGGATGTATGTTTGGGGTTGCATGTGTGAGAATAAATTGAATGCAAGCGCTTTGATTTGTTTTTGCAAGATATAGAGCAGTAGACATTCCGTTATTATTATTTGTATGCTGGGTAGGTTCATGTTTCCGTAACCCGCCGAACAGAGACATGATTTATAGGATCTTTAACGTGCGTATTTAATTGTCTGTAACTCCAACATTTCCTAACCAACACACACACACACACACACCCCCCCCCACCCAAACACCCCTCCTCCCCCCCACACAAACCATACACACACACACACACACACACACACACACACACACACACACACACACACACACACACACATACACACACACACACAAGCACTAGAAAAAAATACAAAAATTTTATTCAGACAAAAAAAATCACGAAAAAATAATAATTACACTATCAGAAAAATCTACAAAATTCATGCCAAAATAGCAGACAATCTATCCATTTATCCCCTGACTTAAAAAGAAGAAGTACTGGCAATATATATATATATATAACACAATAAATACACTGCTCTACTCCTCTAGATTTCTCCACCACTTCCATACATCACTGTTCTTCATATTGAACAGAGCTAGCATTTGTGGGGAAGGGGGAGGTCTAGGGAGGGGGGAAGGTGAGCTGGGGGCTAGGGGGGGGGGGGGTAGGGAAGGGAGGGGGGGGCTGGGGGGAATGGGATGAAGGGAGGGGGGTAATAACATGACAATGGCCTTGTCAAGTTTTTTGTTTAAAAAAATTTTTTTGTTGTTGTTCCTCGGCTTAAAGCTCCAAGGTTCACCAATGGTGAGATTTTTGCGTATGCGACCATAATCACCCACCATTTAGGTAGCCGTATTCTGACTTTGGGGGCTGGTGTCTGAACATGACACCTGCGTGCATGCTGGTTTTTCCAAATTTTGTCATCTGTTCCTACTTGCACAAAATGGCCTACTCTTCTGAAAGGTGGAACAGGGTTGGGTTGTTTTTTTTTTTTAGCGAAGCTATGATTTCAGGGATGACGTCTGAACATGATATCAGTATGCTTGTGATTTAAAAAATGTTGTCATCCGTTACTACGGACCTACCCTTCTGAAAGGCAGAATGTGTTTTGGTATGTGATGTACGCAAGATGTTCTGCATACGTTTATTCATGTTACTGATGCTAGCTCCTAAATCCCCTCAAATATATGTTGTAGTGTTAGCTCGAACCTGGGTCATCAAATCACGAGTTCAATGCCTTAGCCACTAGGCAATCCATCCCCCCTCTCTAGTAGCCTATATCAAGTTAAATCCAATAGAATCTTTTCAGTCACACACACAAGCATCAAATAAACGAAATGATCTTTTTCGAAAAAACAAAATGTCATGCAATCTGTGAATGGAACCATTATCGAATGAGCACAGATGGAAACTGGAATGTTGATCATAATGCGTCTCTCTCCGCCAGAATAGCATCCAGACATCTGAAACGTAGAAGACAATTCGTAATTTATCCAAGATAACTCAGTTCTGCTGTATAATAATAATAATAATAATAATAATAATAATAATAATAATAATAATGATAATAATAATAATAATAATGATAATAATAATAATAATAATAACAATGATAATGATAATACATGGAATTTATATAGTGCTATATCTTGCAAAAACAAATCAAAGCGCTAGCATTCGACCTATACAACACACAAACAATCAATGACAATTAATAGTTTTAACAAATTTGACTGCACACACACACACACACACACACACACACACACACACACACACACACACACACACACACACACACACAGAGTTATGAAGAACAGTTACATACAGTTAACTTAACTGCCAAATGCAAATGCACTCTATATGCTGGGGAAAAAAATTCTTATGTGCCACTTGCTATGTTCATGTCTCTAGTACTCAGAAATTACCGTTTGAAATAATCCTGATATTCTACCAAATGACGCTATATATGTCGTAGACTGCTTCCAGGCATGCTCAAAGTGGTCAGTGTGATATTTCACTGCAAGAATATGTCAAAAAAGACAGACAGACAGACAGACAGACAGACAGACAGACAGACAGACAGAGACATTCTGAGTACTCCCTTCTCAATAGCATCACACATAAGTCGAGGCAAAATCTCAGTTTTTTTTAATGATATACTTTTCTTATTCATCTTCACTATCTCCTGATTCATACAAGATCATTTTCATCACTGTCAGGATCATCTAAAACCTCACTTGCCACTTCTTTAGCTGTGTAAAGTCATTGATGCCTTCAACGAGACGAGTTAGTAATTTTGAACAAGCACAATCCAAGCAGTCATGCAAAATAACAAACAGTATGAGCTAGAAACCATCTTTTGCCATGTTTCTGCAGCCAGATGTTGCCATGCAACAGAAGAGTGAGCTCCATTAATTTTGGGGTGGTTTCCCTCTAACACATTTCGTACTAAGTAATAGGGGGAGATCAGCAACCTGTGCCCAAGCAATTTTGAGTTTACTGACTTGGAAAAGTGGGTGACCGAATAAAAAAAATCAAAACAAAAAAACTACTGGTTTGCTTGTGTTGAAATTGGGAGTGTATGTGGCAGAGTGTATGTTATTTATCTTACAACAAAAAAACCTAAATCAAACGGGAAAGTTTATCTACAATAACTATTTTAATCAGTACATAAAAAACAGAAACCGGTAAAGCACTTGACAAGACCCCCTCCCTCCTCGGTCTTCTAAAACTTCAACCTGTTTCACTTGAGGTTGATTGTTGTGGATCGGCAGTCATCTCTTCAGTTTCTTCTTCCATTTCATTTTCAATCGAAGTTTCGCCTTCATAACTCGCTACAAACTTATCAGAACTTTCTTCTGTAGGATTGTCGGACTCACTGTCTGACTCCAAAAGAAGTTCGGAAGTTGCGAAACTTTGGGGGTAGCACTCGTCGCTTCGACATCGTTTTAGCCGGTCCTAGAACGTTCTATTTACGTTTGTGCACACAAGAGTTAGTTCCCTTGCAGTAGTGACCTCTGTAGGGCTGTAAGAACGATTACTCTTACGAGAGAAGTGCCAAAACAAAAAACCCATAGCGAACAAGACTGTCTCGTTTGCAGTCTACCATGGGTTATAACGAAAACGAGACTCTCGTTTGCGGTAGGAATGGTGTTAACTGTAGTCATTCATTGATTGCTATGTACGCTTTTTGTTTCTCTATAGCTCAAAAGAGTTAATGGGAATAAACTATTGGGAATTGTGCTAGCTTGTTCACGTCGAGTCATAACCACAGGGTGTAGGCGTATAGAGTGCACATTTTATCACAGAAAATTTCTGAGGTGAGGCAGTCTAGGGGTTGACCCTCTTGCCTTCCGATTCTCTGAACACAAACTACCCTAGATTTCGCAGTCCATCACGAAATCAGGTCAGGCACACATGCTCCCTTGCCTTTTCCTCCTTCTAAGTACATACCAGCAGCTATAACTTTCAGACTCGCAGCAAGGTTTCTACCTCTAGAGGATGGAGTTTTGGATAGGATAGAGTTAGGATAGAGTAAGAATAGATCAGGACAGAGTTTTGGCACGTGGTAGCAATGAGTGATGGTCACAGCGTGATGGAAATCTACTTTGTGTAAATCCTGTGCAAATTCTGATTTGGGACTCAAGGGGGGCAGTTATTCAATCCCGGCCAATCCCAGTTCGGGACTAAGAGGGTTAATTAAGCCAGGACTGAAAACGTCCTTTTCTGGCCCATCCCTCACAGCACTTTCTTTCTCTCTCTCTCTCACCGTAGCTGGGCTTCATGCCTCTGTCTCTGTTGCCGCAGCACCGCCAGGAGAGGATCACTCTCAAATTCTCCGTCTGACTCCACATCTGACTCTGCACATATTTTTTTCATCCAATCCCGAGTCATGATTTTAAAATCAACTCGTCGCACTGTAAAAAAAGGTTAAAAAAAAGAAGAAGATAGATGTGTTCCCATAACCTATGTGGTCATGAGAGCCCTCAGCTTCTCTAGGGGGTCGGCATGTTGAGGGCGGTGCCCACTCCCCTGACCCTAATGAGGGTAGGTACCCATTTACAGCTGGGTGAACTGAGGGACTATGCTGAAGCCAAAGTGCCCAAACGGTCACTCATCCATTTGGAAACCATGCTCGGTGCTGCTTAACCTTAGCTTGGGGGAAAGCGAGCGCTCTGACCACTGAACTATCATGTGCTTTTTTACATCCAGTCCCCATGTGTATGCAGTTTTTGTAAATCGTGTCATCTGTTCCCACCGGCACATGATGGCCTACTCTTACGAAAAGCGGAACTGGAAATAACGTGCACACAAGATGTTCTGCGTGCGTTTGCACACGAGGCCTCGGTTTATAGTCTCATCCGAAGGACTTTTGGAGGGAGTGGAGTCAGCGCTGATGTTTAACTCCAGAGGAAAAATCTTGACCGGGAATCGAACCCGGGTCGTCTAAATTGCGTCAAACTGTCAGATAATGAACATGCACAATGGTCTAACCACTAGGCTACCCCACTCCCCCCAAGTCAGGGCTTTGAAATCAGCACACCACATTGTCACTGAACTGAAAAAACAAACCCTACAATATGATTTGTATGATTTGAGCTGCTTGAAAAAAGACAGAGAGGGCTGGGTAGGTACAAAATAAGCATGAGATTGTAAAAGGGAGTGAGAGAGAGAGAGAGAGAGAGAGAGAGAGAGAGAGAGAGAGAGAGAGAGAGAGAGAGAGAGACAGACAGACAGACAGACAGACAGACAGACAGACAGACAGACAGACAGACAGACAGACAGACAGACAGACAGAGACAGACAGAGGTGTAAAGGAAAAGAAAAAACAAAGAGAGTGATAGAAAAGAGGAAGTTTCTTGCCCACAATTTCCTCCAGATGGTGGGGGATACTATTCTGAAAGACACCCCCCCCCCCCCCCCCCCCCCCAACATTTTTGTTTTGTTCCTCGACTAGAGCTCTGAGGTTCAGCCACAGTGAGACTTAGCGTATGCTAACAAGTTTTACCCACTTTTATAAATGGAACATACCCAGCATTCATCTATTTATTTATTTATTTATTTATTTATTTATTCTTTTATATCGAGGATAACAGAATAAGCAATCATGTGCTTTTTTTCATCCGGTCCCCGTGTGTATGCAGTTTTGTAAATATTGTCATCTGTTCCCACCGGCACACGATGGCCTACTCTTACGAAAAGCGGAACAGGATTTAACGTGTGCGCAAGATGTTCTGCGTGCGTTCGCACACGGGGCCTCGGTTTAAAGTCTCATCCGAAGGACTTTTGGGGAGAGTGGAGTCAGCACTGATGTTAACTCCAGGAAGAAAATTTCCTCGACCGGACTCGAACCCGGGTCTTCAAATTGCCAGCGCAATGTTCTGACCACTAGGCTATCCGCCCCCCCCCCCCCCTATGAAGTCAGTATGTGGCTACCTTCAAGGTGGACAACAAAAAAAACCGGTCGTATGTGTACGCAAAATCTGACTTTTAGTGAACCTCTGAATTCTAGCCAAGAAACCAAAAAAAGAAAAGAAGGAACAAAAACACAAACAAAAAAAATCAAATCCAAGCCAGAGCGACACAAAATCCACACAAATTTTTTTTTAAATCTTAAAAAACAACAACCCTGAACTACCCTTACCAGCGGTGGCTGACATCTGATGACTCGGAGGCAAAGGACTGACGACACTGTGCTGAAGTGATGACATACTGTCGACGCTGGACATCACTGACACTGACATGTCAAACATCCTGTCCTGCACCACCTGACAACAACAACAACAGCAACAATCTACGTCATTTTCATTCATATTCAAAATATCTATCATTTTGTAAAGAGAACTACAACGGTTTGGTTGCAAAACATTATCTTCCACCATCTCAATAGATCCCACAAATTTATTCGAATGATCTTAGTTTAATTTCATCAAGAGAAAATTATAGCGTGGTAAACATACATATGATATGATAATGTATCACATATAATGATATATATATATCAAATATTACCACAGGCACAGCAAGCATACAATTTATTTTTTTACAAGTATGTGAAGTTAAGATGAAATGTAGAAGTTCAAAATGTACAGACATTAAAGGATAAAATAATAAAATAAAAAAAACCTTCATAATTTCCACTCAAATTCTAGTCAAATTTGATTTTGTTAATAACTTGATGACTTGGTAGTGACACATATCTTACATTATCTAAAAATAAATCCCACAAATTCAAATAATCTTAGTTTAATTTCATAAGGACATAATTGCAGTGTGGTAAGCACTCAAGATACAATATACAAAAATCACATTATATATATATATATATATATAAATATATATATATATATATATATATATATATATATATATATATATATATATATATATATATAATCAAACATCATCACTTGCACGACAAGTATGTATTATAATAATAAGTGTGTTGAGTTTAGATACTATACATGAGTTAAAAATGTACAATGCAAGAGACATTAAATGATATGATTATGAAACTCTGGAGCTATGTGCATGCACATTTGTGTAGTCACACACACACACACACACACACACACACACACACACACACACACACACACACACACACACACACACACACAACTACACACTACCCCTCCTTCCCTCATACATACACATATATACACACACATACACACCCCCCTATAACTACACATATGCATCCCCCCTCTACAACTACACACACACACACACACACACACACACACCCTCCTCTCCCCCCCTCCTCCCCCCTCAGTACACACACACACACACACACACACACACACACACACACACACACACACACACACACACTTTTTTTATGAAAAAAAGGCAGCAGCATTGCTTATTCAATGTACAATCTGAAAATAAAACTGTTGACTCGACTCGACTTGACCCACCCCTTACCCCAACACACACACACACACACACACTGACCTGTCCAATCGCAGAAGACAACGGAGTTCGAGCTGGACTGCTACTGCCCAGAGGAGGCGGCATAACCCCTGACCTCTGCCATGACCTCTCACCCCCTCCTGACCTTGACTGCGCCGCTGCGTCGGTAGGAGGTTTCCGACGAGCAGACGACGCCCGCGAATCGTCAATTTCACGTCCGTCATCCTGCGATGGGGGCGAATTTTTTCCGCAGTTTTTGCCCGCACCGTTCTTCTGAACATCGTTCCAACGAGGAGAACTCACCTCTCCCGTTTTGTCTTTATTTTTATCATTGTTTTTCTTCTTCTTCTTCTTCTCTGTCTGTCTATCGGCACTGTTCCTCCCTTCTTCTTTTCTCCCTTCCTTTCTTTTAGAATCCGAGCGCGCGGAACTGGAATCCGAATCCCTGTCTCTCTCTGCCGCCGGTTCCGTCGCGTCCCCGCCGTCCGCCAGCTTGACCTTGACCTTGTCGGCATGACCTTGACACGCGGTCGGGTCCGGGACCTTGACCTGGGTGAAAGAACCGTCCCCACTTTCTCGCGGGTAGGCGAGTTCCGCTTCCTGTGCGGCGTGTTGTTTTTCGGTACGGTTCGGTCGTCGTGAAGAGTCTGGCCGCACAGATCGGCCGTGAGGTGGGGTGTCGGGGGTTCTTCTGTCTATCGAGGAAGAAGAGGAGGAATCTGGCTCCACGACGGAATGAACGGAGGAGGAAGCACGAATCGTACAATCTCTGACATCCTCAGGTTTTTCCGCTTCCAAAAACTGGCGATATTTCACATCGCTGCTGTCCTTTTTTTCCACCTCTTGTGAGTCTCGCGGACACGCCTCGCCGTTATCAGGCTGTTTCGCGTGGCGTTGCGGTTGTTGCGCTCGGCTCCGCGGGTCGTAGGTGCGGTGGTGCGTGGAGGGTGGGATGTTCGGTTCTTTGTCGTGAGTCTGAGCAGCGCTGCTGGATTTGTCGCTGCGGGACCAAGTTGGTGGTGGGGGGTAGTGGGTGGAGTGATGGTGGGAGAGGGGGAGGGAGGAGGAGGAGGAGGAGGGTGTGGAGGATTTCTGTGGACTGGTCTGTACGGCTGTGTCCATCTGAAAATGGATGTGAGAGAGAGGTGGGT
>CM060339.1:21555861-21590861 GCA_030674155.1 Stramonita haemastoma
ATCGGCCTTAGGGACAAACGACCCCTGTCGGGCCGCTTCCAGCTTCCTCTGCAGTCTCCATTTGTACAAAATGTCCTCCTGGGGAGTGGAAGTTATGCCCCCTGCCCCTTTCCCCACCTGTCGTTCCGTTCTCCGGTACGCCTCGAAACCATTCTCACTGTGAAAAAAAATATTTAAAAAATAAAAAGGTAGGTAGATTGTGAGTGTGTGTGTGTGTGCGTGTGTGTGTGTGTGTGTGTGTGAGTGTGTGTGTGTATGAAGAGAATTACGGCACTGGCAGGTCTGCACTTTAAAGTTGACCTGGGAGATGGTAAACCCCCCCCCCCCCCCCCTCCCCACCCTGAATTCACCAGATGCCAAGATTCGAACCCACCATCACCTCATGGACCCAAGGATTGAAGTCAAACGGTCTTAACCACTCAGACACAAAAAACCCCACCAGATCATGCATTTGTGATGCACTTTCACAAAAGGTACACTAAGTGCTCCTTTATCCTTCTTCAGATTTTGATACAGTGAGAAAGTGTGACCATTTAGCTTTACAATGATGTATACCTGCTTTCGCTGTAGCTTGACTAAAAGTTAAAGTTACAGTAAATTGAATTCACAAAGTGGTGAGGCAGCCATTTTGAGAAATTTTGGGTCTCAAGTTTCTTGAACTGTGTACTTGTGCCTTGATCAAGAAGACCTTAGCGACAAGGCTTTTAAGCTTAATAAAGCTGAATTGGGCTCTGATACTTTGAAATATGATTTTTAGATGTGTGAAGAAACCAAAACTGCAAAAACACGATTATCACGATAAAAAAAAAAAAGATAGGTGAAGCTGCCTTTCTGGACGCATAGGCGAAAACTCTTCCTGCAACTTAAAGTTAAAGTCTGTCCTGAGCCTAAGGCTCATCAGGCCGGTGCTTATCCCGGTTTCTGCGGCGTTAAGCGACTGAGAGTCATAGACCCCCCCTGGATAGGACGCCGGTCTATCGCAGGGTTAACCCCCAACCCAAGGTTGGTACCCCTTTTACACCTGGGTGGGGTGAGAAAATAGCCGTACAGTGCCTTTTCCAAGGGCACAACGCCATAGCCGAAAGCTGGGATCGAACCCGCAGCCTTTAGATTACAAGTCCAACGCCCTAACCACTGAACTACAGCAGCGGCTTCCTGCAACTTAATGTACCCTTTATCGTAGCGTGTCACACTTGATGCGACAAAAAAACACTGTTCTCTCATCCCACCCCCAACCCTTTCCCATTCCCGCACCTTCAGACCTAGAACTTAAACAACAACAAAAAAATCTTACGCGGATAGAGTGTGGGTCGTACAGCCGTCTCGGAGAAACTGCTGCCGGTGATGTCACTTCCTGTTGACCCCAATCCTTCCGTGCTGACCACAGGTCCTGACGACGCCATGCTTCCGGCGCTGAAACATGCCACACTGACCTTCTGATGTTACCCAACTCCTGGGGGGATGGGATATAGCCTAGTGGTCAGAACATTGCGCTCGCGACTTGACGATCCGGGTTTGATTCCTGATCGAGGGGATTTTTTCCCCCCTGGTGTTAACAACTGTTACCTTTTACCGACTCCACTCCACTCCTGGGGGTACGGGATAGCCTAGTGGTCAGATCATTGCGCTCGCAATTTGACGACTCGGGTTCGATTCCTGATCGACGGGATTTTTTCCCCCCTGGAGTTAACAACAGTGCTGACTCCACTCTCCCCAAAAGTCCTTCGGATGAGACTGTAAACTGAGGCCCCGTGTGCGAACGCATGCAGAACATCTTGCACACATGTTAAATCCTGTTCCACTTTTTGTAAGAGTAGGCCAGTGTGTGCAGGTGGGAACAGATGACAAGACCTACAAAACTGCATACACACGGGGACTGGATGTAAAAAAGCACATGAGTGCTTCTTCCATTATGTCCGATATAAAAGAATAATAAAAAATAAATAAAATAAAATAAATAAAATAAAACTGAATGTGAATCGGTGGCATACTTTTCAGTTTTTGTTTTTCGTTCCTCAGCTAGAGCTCTGGGGTTCACCAAAGGTGAGATTTTACGTAAGCAACCATTTTGGCCGACCATTAACCCTCTTGCATTCGGTGTCTCTGAACACAAACTGCTCGTAGATTTTGCATTCCATCACGAAATCAGGTCAGCACACATGCTCCCTTGCCTTTTCCTCCTTCTAAGTACATACCAGCAGCTATAATTACTTCCACAACTCTCAGAAAGGGTTTCTACTCCTAGCCTGATAGAGCTTTGACATGTGGTCGCAGTTAGTGATGGTCACAGCGTGATGGAAATCTACTGTGTGTAAATCCCGGCAAATTGCTGTTCGGGATTCAGGGGGGCAATTATTCAATCCTGGTCAAATCCCAGTACAGGACTAAGAGAGTTAAGGTAGCTGCATTCCAACTTCACCGATGAGGTTCATCAATGGTGAGATTTTATGTAATGACCGTTTTGCCGACCATTAAGGTAGCTGCATTCTGACTTCAGGGAAATAAGGAAATAAATATATTCACACAGAGGACATTTTCAAGCATGCACGCAACACATACATGCTCACTCCACACACACACACACACACACAGCACACATGCACGCACACAGCACAACACACACAACACACAACACACAGCACACAATACACACACAAACAAACACACAGCACACACACACACACACACACACAACATCACACACAGCACACATACAACACACAACACACAACACACAAACACACACGCACCACACACACACACACACCACACACACACACATCGCACACAACATTACCTTGGTGGTCTAGAGGTAATGCACCTGCTTAGAAAGTGAAAACCCCGGGTTCAAAGTGTGTGGCAGTTCGACCCCTGTTTGGGCCAGAAACTTTTCCCCCATCCATCAGACATGAATGATGGGCTGGGTGCTAGTCTTTCATATGAGACGATAAACTGTGTCCTGTGGTTAAACACACTTTTTTTAGCTCACGTAAAACAACCCACAGCAACAAGGGAGAAGTCCCTGGCAAAGTTCTGTTAAAAAAAGCCACTCTGATAGGGAAACAAATACATTTGCAGACAGGAAACACAAAAAAAAAGAAGAAAAAAGGGTGGCGCTGGTTTGTGGTGACACGCTCTACCCAGGGAGAGCAGCCCGAAATTTCATGCACAGAAATCTGCCTGATTTGAAGTGGTATACAATACAAACCAAAACTAAACAAACAATTTTTTTTTTAACCCTCTTGCATTCGATTCTCTGAACACAAACTGCCCCTAGATTTCGCATTCCATCAAAAATCAGGTCAGGCACACATGCTCGCTCGCCTTTATCCTCCTTCTAAGTACATACCAGCAGCTATAATTACTTCCAGCCTTTCAACAGGTCTGTCCTCTGGCCTGATAGAGCTTTGACATGTGGTAGCAATCGGTGAAGGCCACTGCCTGATAGAAAACTACCGTGTGTAAATCCCGGCAAATCCCAGTTCAGGATTAGGGGGGGGGGGGGGGGGGCAAGTATTCAAACAAGGCAAATCCTGGTTCGGGACTAAGAGGTTTAAAAAAAAAACCAAACCTGTGAAGAACTCGCTCTGTTTCCTCCTGCAGCTGTCTCGTAGCCGCGTCCAGGTCGTCTCGCTTCCGGACATTCTCCACGTCAGAGTTCCCTTCCCTTGGCCCGTCAGCGACAGTGACCTCCCTTCTTGCTCTTTAGGGGTGGAGGTAGCTGTTTGGGGTGGGGAGGCCCGAGTCCAGCCACCAGAACTCGTCCGTTGTCTTTCCTGCCTCCAGTCTGGCTCGCTCCTCTCGACTCATGGGGGTTCCGTGGCGGAAGCGTTCGACGTATCTGAAACAACGTTTCCCCCCGTTTTATTGTTTTTTTTTTTTGCTGTGGGAAAGTGTTAGTTGTTGTTGTTTGTTGCTTGTTTGTCTGTTTTGGATATTCGAAATATTGTGTTTATGGATGAAACTTGGGTCGTGTCGCATATTCAACCTTTTTTTTTTCTTCCTACTTCGGCTAGACTATTTGGCGACTATTTAGTGCAGTAAAAGAACCCAGCGGCAACAAGGGGGTTGACCCTGGGAAAAATTCTGTAGAAAAAAAACCACTCTGATAGGGAAACAAATACAGTTGCATGCAGGAAAAAGAAAAAAAAAAAATGGTTAGGTGCTGCACTTGTGGCGGGGACGTGCTCTCCCCGTGGAAGAGAAACAGCCTGAATTTCACGCAGCAGAGAAATCTGTTGTGACATAAAGTGGTACAAAATTAAAAAAAAAAAAAAAAAATAGACGCCCGAGGTTCACCAATGGTGAGATTTTACGTACACGATTGTTTTGACCATCATGAAGGTACCTGCATTCTGACTTCAGGAATGTATACTGGGTACGTTTGTGTTTCGAAATCCAGAGAATGCTGACATGAATGACGGGATCTTTGACATGCATATTTGATTTTCTGCATGTGTATATACACAAAGGGAATTAAGGCACTGGCAGGTCTGCACTTGGAAGTTGACCTGGGAGATGGTAAAAATCCCCACCCTTAATACACCAGACACCACCAAGATTCGAACCCACGACTTCATGGACCCATGGGATTGAAATCAAACAGTTTTAACCACTTGACAAAATTGTCAGTCAGCGAATCTGAATTGTCAAGTTTGCAAAGTTTGTTATGGATGTAAATATCTAAAGAAACAAACCTTAGCTTGGTTGAATATAAAAAAAAATGTTCCCATCACCTATGCGGTCATTGGGGAGTGAGGCGTCAAAGACCTCAGCTTCTCTAGGAGCCAGCAATTTGAGGGTGGCACCCCATCTCCTCTCCCTCGCTGCTTTACCTTTCCTGTCCCCAAAGAGGGCAGGTACCTATTTTCAGCTGGGTGAACTGGGGGACTGTACTGAGGCCAAGGCGTACGGACAGTCACCCATCTGTGAGGTAACCACACTGAAGGCTGTTTTACCTTAGCTTGGGGAGAGTGAGTGCTGTGGCAACTGACAATGAACTGTTCCATCCAATATAGTTGAATACAGACAATGGTAATCATGAACTTGGCTCATTTTGTTTTCAGTCAAAGAACTTATTCCTATTCATGCATTCAGACAGGTATTCAAGCCCTTAAAATGTCCCAACAACTATTAATGATAACATCTAGACTTTTGCATTATTTTCCCATGCTCTCTCTCTCTCTCTCTCTCTCTCTCTCTCTCTCTCTCTCTCTCTCTCTCTCTCTCTCTCTCTCTCTCTCTCCCCTCTCTCTCTCTCTCTCATGCACACACAACACACAAATACTTGCTCATTCACATAAATATCTACTCAACCCCACACATACACTGCACTGCACTACAGTACACTACACTACTCTCTCTCTCCACCACACACACACACCACACACACACACACACACACACACACACACACACACACACACACACACACACATACACACACACCTCTCACCCTCCCCTCCCCCACATACTTTAACCCACCCACCACACAACTTCCAACCCCCACCCCCCCCCCCCCCCACTAACCTCTGCAAAACAGACCCCCTCCCCATCTCTCCTTTTCCTCCTCCACTCTCCAACCCCTTCCCCCTCCTCCCGTCCTCTCTCTCCGCGAGAAGGGACATCCTCTCCGGTCCAGAAAACTTCTCTCCGGAAACTTCGGGAATCGCTACGTCAGATCTGCCGCCAGAGTCTTTCGAGGCGAACTGATTGTCTCCTCTGTGAACAGAGGTCGGGTCTGAGCCAATGGGATGAGAGGTGAAGGTCGGCTGAACATGTTTCCGAACGCTGGCGTAAGGCAGCGATTGGTGGAGCTGGAGCCTAAGGTCCTCAGACGCCATGCTGGAAATGGAATGATGGGAATGTTTTAGCAGTCTGTCGGTGTTATCAATATAAGGAAAAGGTAAAGGTAAAGGTGTCCCATAACCTAGGTGGTGGTAGTGGAGCCAGGTGTCAAGAGACCTCAGGGGATTTTTCCCCTGGAGTTAACATCAGTGCTGACTCCACTCTCCCCAAAAGTCTTTCGGATGAGACTGTAAACCGAGGCCCCGTGTGCGAACGCACGCAGAACATCTTGCGCACACGTTAAACGCTGTTACCACTTTTTGTAAGAGTAGGCCATCGTGTGCCGGTGGGAATAGATGACATTTACAAAACTGCATACACACGGGGACTGGTGATAAAAGAGCACAAGAGTGCTTATCCCATTATCCTCAATATAAAAGAATAAAAAGAAAACAACAATCCCCCACCCTAAGAATGTTTTAGCCATCTGTCCATGTGAACAATAAACGTATAAAAAAAAAATATATATATATATATAATCATATATTATATATATATATATTATACATATATATAAAATAAGGTAAAGGTGTCCCATAACCTAGGTGGTGGTAGTGGAGTGAGGTGTTAGAGACCTCAGCTTCTCTAGGGGAGCAGCATATTAAGGGTGGTGGCGCCCATCTCCTCTCCCTCACTGCTTTACCTTCCCTGACCCTAAAGAGGGCAGGTACCCATTTATAGCTGGGTGAACTGGGAGGGGACTGTACTGAAGCCAAGGCGTGAAAACGGTCACCCATCCAACTATATATCAATATATACACATTATGAATATGGATGTCTATTTTCTCAATTGTGACACTCCACCACATAATTAGTCGGAGTGCACCAGCGGTCAATTTTTAGTTAATGACATATTATCAATGTGCAATAAAGTGGCTATCAAATACAAAAAACAGATTGAAAATCGGACAATTCTGTGCAAAGTTATTACAAATTGAAATGATAGACTGCAGGATGTGACAAAATGAGAAACGGGCAAGTTTATTTTCGCAACAGGATGTTAGAATGAGGGCTTGGGTATTTTCGAAACACGTTTAAAAGCAAAAGGAATAATAATTATGCCTTAATATTTCATTATAAGGTAGATAAACCGGTATAGTTTAATAATCAATCACAATCTCAAAATTGACAACTTGACCCCAACCTGCCTTTAATGGCTCATAGCGCAAAATTGGGTAATGTGCTAAGCGACTCATTTCGTGGTGGAGCGCCACAATTAGATATAATACATACATACATGTATACATACATAAAATATATATAGATTTTTTTCACCCCTGTCCCTGAACTAGAGCTTCAAGGTTAACCAATGGAATGGTGAGATTTCTATGTATGCAACCAGTCCCCCCCCCCCCCCCCCCCTTAGGCACCTGCATTCCAATTTTGAAGATGGTTTCTAAACATGTCACCTATGTGTATGTGATTTCCTTGGTTTAAAATTTTTTTTTGTTTATAGATTTTGTCATCCATTTCAACTGGCACGAAAAAGCCTACTTTTCCGAAAAGCGGAACAGGTTTTATTGAGTGTGTGAGATAATCTGTATGTGTTCACATATTGGGCCTAGGTCTATAGTCTCATCCAAAGGAATTTGACATTCAGTTTGATTTTTTTCGTCAAACATAGAAAAAAGGGCAAGGCCAGGATTTGAACCCAGAACCTCATGGTTTAATTGTTGGGCAGGTGAAAGTATTACACCACCTTGCCACGTTCCTTCTGGTTAACAGTATTGAAAATCAGCAGTAATGATGATGATGATGATAATGATATCAATAAGATTGAATGAATACAAAATAATTTAATATGGATGAATCTATGATTTATAAAGTGCATACAAACCACCACTTTCAGTCTACGAGAGATGAATGTATATTAAAATAAACAAGAAGACAGATATTGAGATAATGATGATGGTGATTGATGATGATGATGATGATGATGTTGATGTTGATGATGATGACCATGACAACTACACAATAACTAAGAAGAACAATCGCCATCATCACCTTCATTGTCATGAATCAGTCTTGAAGGGTAAAAAATCATGAAAAAAAAAGAAACTGCACAGACACAGACTCACATAAACACCCCATCCACCCACCCACCCACAAACACACTATCTCCATCTACCCCCACCTCCCACATACATCCCCCCTCTCTCATAAACACTCACACACACACATATTGCCCCCCCCCCCCCCCCCCAAACAAGTACACCCTTGCACACACAATCACCCACCCACCCTCACACACAAGCACATTCCCACTCCCCCCACCCCCTCATACACGCGCGCGCGCACACACATACACACACACACACACACATTCACACACACACACACACACACACACACACACACACACACACACACACACACACACACATTGACACACACACAGACACACACTCACACACACACACACACATTCTCTCTCTCTTTTTATATGATATATATCTCTCACCTCGGAGAGGAAGGGCGTTCGCTGTCAGGCCAGGACTCATCAAAGTGGGAACTGGCAGGGCTGCGTGGTAGGTGTGTCTGCACCGACGCCAATGGCTTGATGGCATGGCTGCCTGACAGAAACTTCTGTTCCGCCACGCATTCCCCCTCCTGCCTTGTTTTCCTGGTGTCCGCTCGCTTTGGGCTTAGCGATAACTGTCCAACGGAATGCAACGATATGTGACACTCCACCACATAACGAGTCGCATCGCACCACAGGTCAATTCTTAGCTATTGACATGTTATTAATCTGCAATAAAATGGCTATACAATAAAAAAAAAAAAACCAAAAAACCCCCCAGATTGAAAATCGGACAGTTCCAACGAAAGTTACTACAACTCAAAATGATAGCCTGCAGGAAATGAGAAAATGAGAAAAATGACAAGTTTAGCATCCTAATAGGTGGTCAGAATGAAGGCTTGAGGTATTTTTGAAACATGTTTAAAGACACAAGGAAACAAAATTATGCCTTGATATTCCACTTCAAGGCAGAATAATGGCTGTAGTTTTATAATCCATCCAAATCAACAACCTGACCCCACCTGCCTTTAATGGCTCCTAGCGGAAAAGTGGGTCAGGTGCTAAGCGACTCATGTCTCAACATGATACTTATGTGCATGTGTTTTTTAAATTTTGTCACCCGTTCCTACCGCCACATAATGGTCTACTCTTTTGAAAGGTGGAATGTGTTTTCAGTCCTTCGGATGAGACTTTAAACCGAGGCCCGTGTGCAAACGCACGCAGAACATCTTGCGCACACGTTAAATCCTGTTCCACTTTTCGTAAGAGTAGGCCATTGTGTGCCGGTGGGAACAGATGACAATATTTACAAAACTGCATACACACAGGGACCGGATGAAAAAAAGCACATGATTGCTTATTCTGTTATCCTCGATATAAAAGAATAAATAAATAAATAAATAAATAAATAAATGAATAAATAAATAAATAAATAAATAAATAAATGAATAAATAAATAAATAAATAAATTTTTGTGGTGGAGTGTCACATATATGATATATATCATATACATATATATATACATACATATATATATATTTAATATAATTTGTTCATACCTTGGCTAGAGCTGTAAGGTTCACCGATGGTGAGATTTTTGCGTATGCCAACTCCACCCCCACCCCTCACCCCAACATTTAGCAAGCAGCATTCCAACTTTGGGGACGATGTCTCAACATGACACTTACGTGCATGTGTTTTTTAAATTTTGTCACCCGTTCCTACCGCCACATAATGGTCTACTCTTTTGAAAGGTGGAATGTGTTTTCAATGCATGCGCAAGATGTTGTGCATGCATTTGCACATGGGGTGGGGGGGGGGGGGTTGTAGGCTCATCTGAAGGATTTTGGAATTCAGTTAAATTTTTTCGGGTCACACTGGGAAGAAAGGGTAAGGTTGAGAATCAAACCCAGAACCTCAATGTTTATTTGTTAGGCAGGTGAATGTCTTAACTGCCCTGCCACCTTCCCTCTTTCAAAGTTATATAGTAAAAGCTCAAGTAAAATCTTTCCTTTTTGGCACTGACAATATATGTAAATTTCTCAGTTTCTGTCTCTATAAGTAGTAACCTTCGGTGTGTGTGTGTGTGTGTGTGTGTGTGTGTGTGTGTGTGTGTGTGTGTGTGTGTGTGTGTGTGTGTGTGTGTGTGTGTGTGTGTTGTGTGTATGTGTGTGTGTTTGTGTATGTGTGTGTGTGTTGTGTGCGCGAGTGCATGCATGCGTGCGTGTGTGTCTTGTGTTTGTGTGTGTGTGTGTTGTATTTTGTTGTGTTGTTTGCTTGTGTGTGTGTGTGTGTGTGTGTGTGTGTGTGTGTGTGTGTGTGTGTGTGTGTGTGTGTGTGTGTGTGTGTGCGTGCGTGCGTGCGTGTGTGTGTCTGAGTGTGTGTATGTGTTTTATTGTTTTACTTTGAGGATAATGGAATAAGCACTTTGCTTTTTTACATTCAGTACCTGTGTGTATGCAGTTTTGGAAATTTTGTCAGTCATTCCCACTGGCATACAATGGCCTCTCTTCTGAAAAGCAGAATGAGTTTTAACATGTGCGCAAGATGTTCTCTGTGTGTTTGCACATGGGATCACAGTTTAAAGTCTTATATGAAAGACTTTTGGGGGGAGTCGAGTCAGCACTGATGATAACTCCCAAGGAAAAATCCTCTTGAATGAGATTTAAACCCAGATCAGCAGCAGATCACGAGTGCAATGCACATCCCTCTAACCACAAGCCTCTCCTGGGAGGAGTGTGTGTGTGTGTGTGTGTGTGTGTGTGTATTTTCCAGATGGTACATTGAGTAAGCCTCTCCCAGAAGGTGTGTGTGTGTGTGTGTGTGAGTGTGTGTGCATGTGTGCGTGTGTGTGTGTGTGTGAGTGTGTGTGTGCATGTGTGCGTGCGTGCGCGCGTGTGTGCGTGCGTGCGTGTGTGCGGCGCGTGCGTGCGTGCGTGCGTGCGTGCGTGCGTGTGTGTGTGTGTGTGAGTGTGCTGTGTGTGTGTTTGTGTATGTAAGTGTGGTGTGTGTGTGTGTGTGTGTGTGTGTGTGTGTGGTGTGCGCGCGCGCGCGGCATGCATGCGTGCATGTGTGTGTGTTTACACATGTCATATGTGTGTGCATGGGTTCATGTGTACACATGTGTGCATGCGTGACTGTGAGTGTGTGTGTGTGTATGTTGATCACCTACTGACCGATTTTTTTTTTTTTAACATACATACCTGCTTTTGTTCTTGAGACAGCGATTTCTCCTCTGTGGGGTAATAGAAAGCTTTGGGTGGCAGGTCTTCATGAAATGGGTTCTCACTGCAAACCATAGAACAGTCACCTGATTAAAAAGGTATTTATATCAAGGATAATGGAATAAGCACTTGAGTGTTTTTTTTACATCCAGTCCCTGTGTGCATGCAGTTTTGTAAATCTTGTCATCATTTTTAACCTAATTGGTTGTTGGAGAGCAAGGTGTCAGAGACCTCAGCTTCTCCAGGGGCCAGCATATTCAGGGCGGCACCGTCTCCTCTCCCTTTCTGCTTTACCTTCCCTGACCCTTAAAGGGGCATGTACCTATTGACAGCTAGGTGAATTGGGGGAATTGTACTGAAGCCAAGGTGTACAGTCACACATCTACTTTGCACCTCTGACTCCTGTCTCCACCATTTTACAATACGTCAATGGACATCATTATTAACAGAAGCAGTAATAGTATAAACAGATAATGAGATATTCACACACACACATGTATATACACATATTATTAAGTTTGCACATATCATATGGATGTAATAATACTATACATGTACACAAGACTAAAAAGTTCTGTATTATCATTAAATGACAAATTCTTTATATGGCAAGTTCTGTACACACACACACACACACACACACAACACACACACACACACACGTCACACACACACACACACACACACACACACACACACACACACACACACACACACCATACTATCTAAGTCAGATCAAGAAGACCTACCTAATAGTAATACATCCAATATCATCCAAAATAAATTATTAAACAGCAAATCTGACAATCTCTGAATCTGTACCAAGGTATGAGCTTATATCTCATATACCATTTGGTCCATAGCAATATTGGAGAGCATTTATCAGGTTGTCAGCCAGTAAAATGAGCATTGATCGTGTTTTCCGTCCTGATAGTTACAAGTGAGATCCATTATTAAAAAAAACAAAACATTTAACATGCATAAACGAGGTCCATTATTAAAAAAAACAACATTTAACACAGCATAAACAATAACGTCATGGGATTCAAGAATTTTCGAAGCACTGACCAAACTTTTCAACAAGAAAAAAAAAAAGATCCGAGTTCAGTAATCACCAAAATATTTTGTTCACAAGTAAAATGTAAATAGCACGATGATCGATCTACGACATTATTATTATTATCATTATTATTATCATTTAATTTTTTTAAATCATAAAACATTAAAAGACAACTTATAAAAGTCACAAAGAAGTGCCTGAATTGCCGATCGCTTGTCAAAATTAGTCCATAATTTGATTGCATATTACATACACACTGTCGCCTTTTAATGACCGTACCTATATATTTTTGAATAGCCTTTCCCTTGGATTGACAGCATCTTTCGATGCATTCGTTACCAGTTGGGCAAGTTTCTTCTTGTTGCCACAATTTGCACACGGCATAGCGTCCCTTGCAACTGGCGCCCATAAACGTAAAGGATACTTTATGTTGCATACACAAACTCAATCAAACTCAAAACAAAATTTTCAACGCTATACACAGTATCTTTTAGAAAATGTACACATTTTAACAATATGTTTTTTAGAAGATGGGTCTGTTTATACATTCACTTGATTCTCTTCGAATGAGACTTTTGCAGCAATCTGATTCCGATTCGTTTGATACAGCGGTTGCTTTGAAAAACAGCAGACAGCTTGTCCGAACATGTTCGGTGAAATATGCATTGCCACGAAATGGGTTGTTTTGATCTTGGATGTATGATGTTGCTGTAAGTGCACATGCGTTTTATGGCTTATTTGTTGTTGTTTAACTTGAACTAGCTGTTTCAGAAAGGTTTTATCACGACCTGTCACAGCAGTTTTGTAATTGAATTAGGCCTATTGTCGACATGATCAGATTCAGAATTGCTTGAGTCAGTGACTAGGCCTACTTTCAAAGAGTCAATCTCATACTGTTTAGTGTTAGCTGTCGTGTATAACTTCAGAAGATTGCAATGTGATTAATTCAGGTGCATACTGCCAGTGTCAGTAATATTACGGATCACTGATGAATCAAGTATACATCAGATTTTAATTTTTGTTATTAAATCGTCAGTCAACATTGATCCCTACGAAAATCTTCTATCAATCCTAAAGAAGCATAAACATAAATGGTACGTGCATGTCACAAGATTAAGTTGCAAAAACAATATTGCAAGGCACTGTCCAAGGAGGAAGAAAAAAAGGCAGACCAAGGAAGAGATGGGAGGACAACATCAGCCAATGCCATGGACAGGTCTAGAACTTAGTGAAATTTTGAGGAAGGCAGATCAGAGAGAGGAATGGAAGGAACTGGTTGTCAAGTCTAAAGGGGTGCCCCACGGTCGCCAGACTAAGGAATAGATAGATAAATAGAAAGCAAGATGTTTTGCGTACGTTGGCACACGCGACCTCGGTTCATAGTCTCATCCAAAGGACTTGCGGGGAGTGCAGTCAGCACTCCAGAGAAAAAAATCCTCTTGAACAAGATTTGAACCTGGGTTAGCAGATCTCAAGTGCATCACTCTAATCACCAGGCTATCCCGCCTATATTTAACGGAAAATGTGAGCTTATAATGGGATTAATGCAGTGTATAATTTGTAACTTACAGACTTAAGTACAAGTTGAAGTGCACATTTTTCTACAAGTTTTCCTGGAAGGATTTAGTGTTGTCAATCATCATATTCTTTTTTTATCATCATGACATTAGTTAGTACTAGCTTACTAAGTTACTTGTAAACTCAAGTTTCACTTACAGTTACAGTGGTGATGGTGGTGGTAATGGTAGCACTACTCGGAGTACTCCACTACGCCTTGCAGTTGCAGTAATGAGTAATGATTGAAATTCAAAACACAAGTTATGTTACAACTAAGTAGTACGTAACTAGTATACTATACTATCATTATTTGGTTATCAAGTTCATAATTATTCTTATTCTTATCCCTGTTGCCTTTGTTGGGTCTGTTCTTATAAAGCCAAACATTAATAGTAATACACTATGCAATACAGTAATACTAATAGTAAAAATTTACATACAACTCAACGTCAAACTGAATTCTATAGCATATTAGTATAGTGTGTCTAGTGTACACATGTATGAGATTGAGAGCTTTATAAATTCATTATGAAGGGGGGTCTGCTGCATGGGTAACAGCTTGCCCTCCATACATACTTGCCCAGGCTTTGCGCTCTAAAGTGTACAGCAGCAACAAGACAACAACAGTTGATCATCGTTGTTCGTCGTTGATCTTTGCGCCTGGTGGCAGCATGATCTGTGGCTCTGTAGGTCAAATGCAAGCGCTTTGAGTTGTCTTTACAAGAGATAGCGCTATACAAATTCCATGTATTATTATTATTATTATTATCAGTACAAATATCACATGATTTAGGGTTGTTTTTTGTTGTTTTTTCAGAAAATCCATCTGTACATCACTGTGACTTGAATGAAAACTGAGAATAGCGAAATTCTCTCAGTCTAACACAGTAACAGCATCTGAAAAAAAAAAAAAAAAAAAACTCCACACAACCATGAAGCAACTGAAGGGAGGGGGGCGACAACGCCCAAAGTATCGCCTCAGTCCCAACGAAGTGGAACAGCTGAAGAAAGAAGAAACAGAACGACGGAGAAAGCTGCGCATCGTGCAGGTTAGAACATAGGAATGAAGGAATGAATGAATGCTAGAAACGTGTGCATGTGTGATTTATAGAGAGTGTGAGAAAAATCTCCACGGATGACATACAACTGTAGCCTGTGTGGTTGCACTGCAGTGCTACTAAGTACTGCTAGGCAAGAAGTACCGGAGCAGTTTGAGAAAGAGGGTGGAAGGAAATGGACTTTCAACTTGGAAGGGACAGGGTTTTTCTGTGTGTTTTTTTAGTTTGTTTGTTTATTTGTTGTTTTCCTCTGCTAGAGTTCCAAGATTCACCATTGTCGCGATTTGACATAACCATTATTGCCTACCATAAAGTGGTAAGAAACTCGCGTAGAGCATGGCAGCAGAGAGTCCTCAGAGGAGAAGCCCCCTTCAAACAAGTGTTTCGGGCCTTTAATCTTCCTTACACTCTAGGGAGGCCGGCCCACATCCAGTTTATGACTCTGGATGTCTCTCTGCTGCCCCTTCATGTATGTGGTGAGTTCTGACTCGGATTTGAATTCATGATCTCTGGATATGCACACTTTTTTGGGGGGGGGGGGGGGGGATTAGCCACCTATGGTATTATGGGGTCATCTAGGTCTTATGCAGTTCACTTTTGTTCCTCCTTGACCAGATCCAACTTGAACATCTCTCGGCTGCTTCTGTCATGGCTTTCAGGGCTCTGGTTTTTTCCTTCTCTGCAATCGAGAGCTGTTTCATGAGGTTGTAAGCCGATTCTCCCACAAACCAAATGATAAGTTTATCACCAAATGATAAAGCTAAAGAAAAGATAACCACATTCTGACTTCGTGGATGTGTCCTGGTTTTTGGCTATGTTTGTAGTACTGTAACCCACTGAATCCGTGAATGCTGACATGAATCCAATGACAGGATCTTTAACATGCATATTATTTGATCTTCTGCAAAATTTTATAGTGCATGAAAGGAATTAAGGCTCTGGCAGGTCTGCACTTGGAGTTGACCTGGGACAGTGGGAGGTTGTGAAAATTCCCATCCTGAATTTACCAGACGCTGCCGATATTATATATATATTCCAACCCACAACCTCATGGACCCATGGGATTGAAGTTGAACGGTCTTAACCAAGGGCTTGCCGGGACTTGGCCATAGCATCCATTGTAAGACAGTTATAAGTTTATAGAAACCAGGTGAAATGAAAGACCCTGTATACTTCTGCCTTTTTTTTTTGTTTTCCAGAAGGTCTTTAAAAAATTACAGTTCTCTCCCATGCCAAAGTCAGATGCAGTGGGCCTGACTTGTCATGCGGTTGACCCCAATAACGGCAGCATAACCCTTTTTCGCGCAAATAACGGACTTGTAACAGTTGCTCACCACTACTAGTTGCTGTGTGAGCATTTGACAAAGAAGAAGGGAGATTATTCTCAAAGTCAGAATGCAGTTATCTTACAAGTTACAGTAACCAAACAATGGCCTAAAAAAAAAAATCCTCACTTTTGGTAATGATCTCAAAGTCAGAATACAGTTATCTTACAGTAACCAAACAATGGCCTACAAAAAAATCCTCGCTTTTGGTAATGATCTCAAAGTCAGAATGCAGTTATCTTACAGTAACCAAACAATGGCCTAAAAAAAAAAACCCTCACTTTTGGTAATGATCTCAAAGTCAGAATGCAGTTATCTTCCAGTAACCAAACAATGGCCTACAAAAAAATCCTCACTTTTGGTAATGATCTCAAAGTCAGAATGCAGTTATCTTACAGTAACCAAACAATGGCCTACAAAAAAAATCCTCACTTTTGCCGTTTTGGTCATTCTGTGAGCCGTAGCTAAGCAACGAAAACAAAATGGTTGATGGAACGTTGTGCGATTGGTGCGCAGGTGCGGGAACAGTCCAAGATGGCGGCCGCCTGCATCCGTCACAACGTGAAAGAGGAGAGGAAGAGGCAGCTGGTGAAACTGGCTCAGGAGATCGAGGTTTGTAAGGATTTACACTGTGTGTTTTGGGGCATTATCAATTTTTGGTTTTTGTTGTTGTTGTTGTTGTTGTTGTTTTCATTCCTTACTTTACTTTTTGTCGTGTGTGTGTTGTTGTTTGTTTGGTGTGTTTTTTTTTTGGGGGGGGGGGTTGTTGTTGTTGTAAGAAACATGTATATTAATCTGGAGGTTGTGGTTGTTGTTGTTATATTTCTATAGAGATATGGAATGCATGAATTTTTTTTATAAATACTCCTCAGTTAACAGTGGATTCCTGATGTCGGAATGCGGCTACCTTATGGTCACATTCGCAAAATCTCACCGTTGGTGAACCTCAGAGCTCTACCTGAGGAATGAGGTGACCAAAAAAAATGTGCAAAGTTGCAACATTTTCAGAACGGGAGAGGGGGGGGGGGGGGGTGGTGGTTAAGGGGGGACATAATAGATAACTACATTAGCAGCCAGTAAAAAAACAAAATAGCACTCCCATCCCTACCCTAACTCCCCTCCCCCTACACACACACACACACAAAAACTAAGGTGAAGGGGAGCCAGTAGGAACAGATGACAAAATTGACAAAACCGCACACACACGCACGCACGCACGCACGCACGCACGCACACATACACACACACATACACACACACACACACACACACACACACACACACACACACACACACACACACATACATACACACATACACACACACACACACACACACACACACACACACACACACACACACACACACACACACATGGACTGGATGTAAACGGGGACTGGATGTAAAAAAAGCACGTGAATGCTTATTCTATTATCCTCGATATAAAAGAAGAAATAAGTAAATAAATAAAATAAAAAGATGTTAAAAAAAAAAAAAAGCACATTAGAGCTTATTCCATTGATTATTCTCAAAATAAAAGAATAATAATGATGATAATAGCTCAGTGGTCAGAGCGCTCGCTTTCCGCCGGTCAAGTTAAGCAGCGTTGAGCGTGGTTGCCAATTGGATGGGTGACTGCTTGCGCGCCTTGGCTACAGTACAGTTCCCCCCCAGTTCACCCAGCTATAAATGGGTACCTGCCCTCTTTAGGGTCAGGGAAAGTGAAGCAGTGAGGGAGAGGAGATGGGCGCCGCCCTCAATATGCTGGCCCCTAGAGAAGCAGAGGTCTCTGACGCCTCACTCCCCTATACAACCACACAGGTTATGGGACACCTTTACCTTTTTACCTTAATGATGATGATAATGATGATAATAATGATATTGATAATAACGATGACAATATCATCAACAGACTGAGCTGGACAACGAGAAGCAGGAGGAGGTACGGAGGCTGGAACAGCAGTACGACAACACTCTGCGCTCCATAGGTCAAGGTCACACGCAGGCCATTCTCACGGTCAGTACTGATCCGTTAACTTTGATTTTGTGGGTGATGTTTGAGAGTCCTAGCTGAGGTGATCCGATTTAAGGACTTAAAAAAAAAAATCCTTTAAAAAAAAAGATGAACCAATCACCATTGTTAAGCAGTTTTCTCATCAACAAGCGTTAACCCTTGTGGTTTTATTTATGTTTTTTGAATCACTGTGTGTGTGTGTGTATGTGTGTGTGTGTGTGTGCGTGCGTGCGTGCGTGCGTGTGTGTGACTGTGTGTGTGTGTGTGTGTGACTGTGTGTGTGTATGTGTGTGTGACTGTGTGTCTGTGTGTGTATGTGGTACTCTTTGTGACATTTGATTTGATTTGATTTATTTGATTTATCCTTTTATATTGAGGATAATGGAATAAGCACTATTGTGCTTTTTTACATCCTGTCCCCGTGTATATGCAGTTTTTGTAAATGTCATCTGTCATCTGTGTCACATGTCATCTGACATGTCTCTGTGTGTGTATTTGAGACTTAGTGTGTGTGTTGCATGTTTGTAAAATATTTGTACTTGTGTGGTGCATGTCTATATTTAACATGTTGGTGTCAGTCTTTCTGTCTGTCTGTCTGTGTGCACACACACACACACAACATGAGGATGCCTAAGCATGCATGCTTACATAAAGATTATTTTACATGTATTGGAGAAATACCAAGTGAACTAACTCAATGCTATCTGTTGTAACAAAGAGAATGCGTAGGTGTAAACTGTCGGTGATTTTTTTTTTTCATTGGCTAGAGCTTTAAGGTTCAACAATGGTGAAATTTTTTGCACATGTGACTTTTTCCCCAACCATTTAAGTAGCCCTCAGTGATGGTGTCTAAACACAACACCTATGTGCATGCTTTAAAAAAAAAAAGTTGTCATCCGTTCCTGTCGGCACGAAATAGCCCACTCTTCCAAAATGTGGAACAGGTTTTTACTGTGCACACAAGAGGTTCTGCATACGTCCGCACACAGGGCCTCAGTTTATAGTCAGTCTCATTGTTTATAGTTAGTCTCATCGGAAGGACTTTGACATTGTTTGATTTTTTCGTCAAACTGGGAAGAAAAGGGCGAGGCAGAGAATCGAACCCAGAACCTCACGGTTGACTTGTTTATCAAGCAGGCGAATGTCTTGATTAACTGTCCTGCCTTCTTCCCTTCTTTATGTTTGGGGGACAGGATAGCATAACGGTCAGAACATTGCGCTCGCAATTTGACGACCTGAGTTCGACTCCCATTTGAGGGGATTTTCCCCCTGGAGTTAACATCAGTGCTGACTCCACTCTCCCCAAAAGTCCTTCGGATGAGACTATAAACCGAGGCCCGTGTGCAAACGCACACAGAACATCTTGCGCACACGTTAAATCCTGTTCCGCTTTTCATAAGAGTAGGCTGGTGGCAACAGATAACAATATTTACACAACTGCATACACACAGGGACTGGATGAAAAAAAAAGCACATGAGTGCTTCTCCCATTATCCTTAATATAAAAGAATAAATTTTTTAAAAATCAATCAATCAATCGGTTTACAGTCTCATCCGAAAGACTTTTGGGGAGAGTGTAGTCAACACTGCTGTTACCTCCAGGGGGAAAATCCCCACGAACAGGAATCGAACTCGGGTCGTCAAATTGCCAGCGCAATGCTCTGACTGACCACTAGGCCATCCCGTCCCACACACTCTCAGTGTGAATGTGTGTTGTTGATATATATATATACATGTGTGTGTTAACAGGACCAGGAGATCTGCCACGCGGACAAACACATTGCGGCGTATCGCAACCAGGAGCGTGCCGAGGAGAGGCACCAGGAGGCTCTGAGGAAAACGGCCCTGGACAAGGCCTACAAGGAATACGAGAACTCCAAGCCTCTGCGAGACAGGTACATAGAGAGAGAGGGAGAGAGACAGAGAGAGACAGACAGGTACATAGAGAGAGAGGGAGAGAGACAGAGAGAGGGAGAGAGACAGAGAGAGACAGAGAGTACTTACATAACTGCATGTGTGCTTCAAATGCTCAGACAGCAGCTATCATTGTCTGTCGTAAAATCTGCTGTTAAGTGCCTGACAAGTCAGGCCTAGCACATGTGTGTGTCCCGCCCTCCCTCCCTCCCTCCCCTCTGTTTTACTCGTTCCTTTTAAAAAAATTTTTTTTTATCTCCATGGTCTCTTTTGTTCTTGGTGTGTTGTTGTTGCTTGTGCTGTGTGTGTGTGTGTGTGTGTGTGTGTGTGTGTGTGTGTGTGTGTGTGTGAAAGAGAGTGTGTGTGTGTGTGTGTGAATGTGTGCGTGTGTGAGTGTGTATGTGTGTGTGTGTGTGTGTGTGTGTGTGTGTGCATACATGCGTGTATGTATGTGAGTGAGTATACGTGTAAGAGAAAGAGAGTGTGTGTGTAAATGTTTGTGAGACCAAGAAAGTGTGTGTTGTTTGTGGGTGTGAGTGTGGTGTGGTGTGGTGTGGTGTGGTGTGGTGTGGTGTGGTGTGGTGTGTTGTGTTGTGTTGTGTTGTGTTTGAGAGAGAGACAGACAGACAGAGAGAGAGAGAGAGTACATAACTGCATGTGTGCGTCGAACGCTCAGACAGCAGCTATTATTGTCTGTCATAAAAGCTGCCATTAAGTGCCTGACAAGCCAGGCCCAGCACATCCAACTTCAGCATAGGAGAGAATTGTTATTTTTTATTTTTCTTGGGAAAAAGGCAGGAGAATAGATTTAAAAGGCAGAAAAAAATACAAGAAGGAAGTAACAGGGAGAAAAATAAAAAGGCAGAAACAAAAAGGATAGAAAAGAGGGAAATCCTAGCACAGAATTTGCAGAAGGTGGGGATGCTATTTGTACTGACAGGCCCCCAGAATCCCTGAAGGAGGGGGGGGGGGGGGCAGGGGAGGGGGGGGGGGGGGAATGCATGTCTTAGTCTACTGTGTGCCTGTCAGTATTGTACTCTGTAACTACCCTTCATGGGATTTCTGCAGTAATTTTGACTCCATGATTATTTCTTTCTTTCTTTCTTTCTTTCTTTTTTTTTCAATATGTGACGCTCCACCATGAAATGAGTCACTTTGCACCTGACTCACTTTTCTGCTAGCGGCCATTTTAGGCAGATAGGGGTCAGGTTTTTGATTTTGAGATTGTGGTTGATTGTAAATCTTTAGGCATTCTTCTACCTTTTCCCTGAAATATCAAGACATAAGTTTGTTCCCTGTTGCTTTAAAATGTGTTGAAAAAGTACCCAAACCCTCATTCTGAGCACCTATTACGATGCTAAACATGTCAGTTTCTCATTTTGTCACTTCATGTAGTGTATCATTTCAATGTGTAATAACTTTTCATAGAATTGTCCGATGTTCAATATGGTTATTGTTTGGTTAGATGGAATAGCCTTTTAATTGCAGATTAATAACACATCACAAACTAAAAATTGACCTTTGATGCAACACGACTCATTATGTGGTGGAGTGTCACATGTAGTGGAGTGTCACGTGTGTTTGTTTGCCTTTGTGTAAATATACAATTTTTTCATTCATTTGTGAATGGTTGCATGCGTGTGACTGATTTGAATGCAAGCGCTTTGATTTGTTTGCTTTACAAGATTTAGCGCAATATAAATTCCATATATGTGATGCTCCACCATGAAATGAGTTGCTTAGCACATAACCCACTTTTCTGCTAGAAGCCATCAAAGGCAGGTGGGGTCAAGTTGGCAATTTTCAGATTTTGATTGATTATAAAACTATAGCCATTATTCTCCCTTGTAATGAAATATTAAGTCATAATTTTGTCTCCTTTTGCTTTCAAACATACTTTAAACATGCCCAATCCCTCATTCTGACCATTTATTATGATACTAAACTTGTCCATCTCTCGTTTTGTCATTTCCTGCAGTCTATCATTTCAACTTGTCATAACTTTTCATAGAATTGTCCGATTTTCAATCTGTTTTTCTCTATTGTATAGCCATTTCATTGCTGATTAATAAAATGTCAATAGTTAAAAATTGACCTCCGGTGCAATGCGACTCCTTATGTGGTGGAGCGTCACATATCGTTATTCTTCTGATCATCATTATACGTTGATCACAAAGAAGATGACCCTCATTTCTGCGTTTCACTGTCACCAGACAAGCGGCTCTGATGGAGGAGAAGAGAAGAGCAGCGGAGGTGGCTGCCCGCCCTCCCCCTCCCCCGACCCCGTCTCCGAGGCCATGCTGAAAAAGAGCAAACAGAGTAAGTGGTCATTTATCTGCAGACAGTGGGGGGATGGGTGGGGGGGGGGGGTGGAGGGTATTGGCGGGGGGGGGGGGGGGGTTGCAGGGTAACCTTAGTGGTTAGAGTGGTTACACTTGTGATCTGATGGCCTGGGTTCAAGCAACCACCGAGACACCAGTTAACCCTCTTAGTCCCGAACCAGGATTTGCCGGGATTGAATAATTGCGCCCCCCCAGAATCCCGAACCGGGATTAGCTGGAATTTACACACAGTAGATTTCCAGTCACTTTTATTTTATTTTTTTGTATCAAGGATAATGGAATAAGCACTCGTGTGCTTTTTTTTCATCCAGTCCCCGTGTGTATGCAATTTTGAAAATCTTGTCGTCTGTTCCCACCGGCACACAATGGTCTACTCTTACGAAAAGCGGAACAGGATTTAATACGTTGTGCGCGAGATGTTCCGCGTTCTAACCAAGTGGTTAGAGAGTGTGTTGCGCTCGTAATCTGACGGCCTGGGTTCAAGCAACCACCGAGACACCGGTTAACCCTCTTAGTCCCAAACCGGGATTTGCGGGATTGAATAATTGCCCTTCCCCATGAATCCCGAGTAAGGTTAGCCGGGATTTACACACAGTAGATTTCCATCATGCAGTGACTTCACTAATTGCTACCATATGCCAAAGCTCTATCAGGCTAGATGTACAAAGCCTGTGGTGAGAGTCTGGAAGTAATTATAGCTGCTGGTGTTTACTTAAAAAGGCAGAAAAGGCCAGTGAGCATGTGTGCCTGACCTGATTTCGTGATGGAATGCGAAATCTAGGGGCAGTTTGTGTTCAGAGAATCCCAATGCAAGAGGGTTAAAGGGGATTTTTCCCCGGGAGTTAACATTAGTGACTTACTCCACTCCTCAGTGATTTGACTTGAGAGGTGGGAGGACAGGATAGCCTGGTGGTCAGAGTTGTGTGCATTGTGCTTATGATCTCCTGACCCAGGTTCAAATCTCATTGAAGGGGATTTTTTTCACCCTAGAGTTAACATCAGTGCCCACTCCACTCCCCCCCCCCCCCCCCCCCCCCAAAGTCCCTAGGATGAGGCTATAAACTGAGGTCCTGTAAGCAAAACACATGCAGGACATCTTGTGCACATGGTAAAACCTGTTCTGCTTATCAGAAGAGTAGGCTATTGTGTGCTGGTGGGAACAGATGACAAAATGGCACACACACAGGGACTGGATGTAAAACAGCACATGAGTGTTTATTCCATTATCCTCAGAATAAAAGAATACAAATTTTTAAAAATCAAAAAGAAATAGAATGAAAAGAAAGTCCTTCGGATGAGACTATAACCTCAAGTCCTGTTCGATTCATTTTAAGTCCTGTGTATTCATGAATGCATTCAGAATGTCTTGCGTGCATGTTTAAAGTTGTTCTTGCCTTTTTGGAAGAGTAGACCATTGTGTGCCAATAAGGAATATGTGACGATGTTATTTTTTTTAACACATGCTGATTGGTGTCACGTTTAGACTTTATCCCTGAAGACGGAATGCTGTTATCTTAATAATGGTGGTCAAGTGCTATATATATTCAAACAGTTATGAATAAACAAGAGTAATTCCAGGAGAAAAAATCTCCTCGAACGGGATTCGAACCCCGGGTCGTCAAATTGTGAGTGCAATGTTTCTGACCACTAGGCTATCCGGTTCCCCCCTGGTGTGTGTTGGCAAAAACAGTTGCATCCATGGATAATCCTTGGAACTGTAGCCAAGGAGAAACGACCCCCCCCCCCCCGTCCCCCCTCCCTCCCCCTAAAAAAAAAAAAGTGACAAGTTATTGTAACAGAGTGCAGATATTTGATCTGCCGCGACTCTGTACAACTTCTCGGCAACGACAGCACGGTCAGACAGTGGGAATGTGGCCTCTAAAAAGAGGCTGCATAAATACTACATTTTACCGCTACCGGCAAAGTGCATGCAGAGGACGGCTTTCGACCACCCCCCAACGATACAGAACGTCGCACAATTCACAGGTGTGGATCCAAACGTTACACCCACGACGCTGCGATAGGCAGTTCCGATCGCAAGGGAAGTAATCTAATTACCGCCCTGCCACATTATGACTGTTGTGTGTGTTGTGTGTTGGCAGAGAGGCCGATACCCATGACAGACATGAATGCTTTCTCCACCACCCACTACCATGTGCCCGACTTTGCTGTGGAAAAGGCCCCTCCTGAGCAACAGGTATATATATATCGTCCAGTTTGCTGACCTGACTGACCCCCCTGTTGGGGATGTCTTGTGTGTGTGGTGTGTGTGTGTCTGTGTGTGTGTCTGTGTGTGTGTGTGTCTGTGTGTGTGCGTGTGTGTGTCTGTGTGTGTGTGTGTGTCTTTGTGTTGTTGTGTGCGTTGTGTTCTGTGTGTGTGTGTGTGTGTGTTGCGTGTGTGTGTGTGTGTGTATGTGTGGTGTGTGTGTGTGTGTGTCTCTCTCTCTCTCTCTCTCCTCTCTCTCTCTCTCTCTCTCTCTCTCTCTCTCTCTCTCTCTCTCTTCTCTTTCTCTCTCTGCCTCTCTCTCTGTCTCTCTCTCTGTGCCTCTTTGTCTCTGTCTCTCTGTCTCTGTCTCTGTGCTCTCTCTGTCTCTGTGTCTCTCTGTGTGTCTGTATCTCTCTGTCTCTGTCTCTGTCTCTCTTTCTGTCTCTGTCTGTCTGTCTGTCTCTCTCTCTGTGTGTCTCTCTCTCTCTTTGTCTCTGTCTCACATGCAATGATGCATGCATGCATGCACACAGGCATGCATATGCACACACCAAAGAATTTATAATTCAGCACCAGAGGCCTTCCATTACTGGCAGAAAATCACCCAGTGCTTTTACTGTTTCTGTTTGTTACTGTGACTATTTCTGTTTCTGGAACTATTAACTGTGATTATCACGACTATTGCTGTAATTATTCATTGCCACAACTATTACTCTCACTATGACTGTCGCTGTCACTGACTATTATTACTGTGACTATGACTTTTTTTTCTTTTTTTTTTAACTGTGACTTTGACTATCGTTGTGGTGATTATGACTGTTGCCTTGACATGACTTGCTGCGACTTTGACTGTTACCATGATTACGGCTATTGATATGACTATTGCCATTACTATAACTATTAGTACTGTAGCTATGGCTATTACTGTGACTATAACTATTATTGCTGTGACTATGTATATAGTTGTGCTTGTGACTATGTCTGTTATTATGCTTGTGACTATTACTATTACTATGACTATAACTATGACAATTGCTGTAATTATGACTCCCAGTGTGACTACGACTATTGCTAAGTTTATTACTGTGACTATTACTGTGACTGTTACTGTGACTGTTGCAGTGACTTTGACTATTATTGTTACTTTGACTATTACAGTGACCACAACTATTACTCTGCCTATGACATTAATTTGGACTATGACTATTACTGTGACTGACTATATATTTTTTTCATTTCTGTAACAATGACTATTTTTGTGACCTTGACTGTAATTGTGACCTTGTGACTGTTATTCTGTCTGTGACTAACTTGGACTGTGGCTGTTGGCTATATCTCTGACCATGACAATTACAGTGACTTTGACTATTTCTGTGACTGACTGTTGTCACTATGTCTGTGACCACAACTATTACAGTGACTTTGACTATTTCTGTGACTGACTGTTGTCACTATGTCTGTGACCACAACTATTACAGTGACTTTGACTATTTCTGTGACTGACTATTGTCACTATGTCTGTGACCACAACTATTACAGTGACTTTGACTATTTCTGTGACTGACTATTGTCACTATGTCTGTGACCACAACTATTACAGTGACTTTGACTATTTCTGTGACTTATGTCACTATCTCTGTGACTATGGCTATTGTCATGATATCTCTGTGACTATGACTATTGTTATATAACTATTAATGTGACTATTGCCATAACTATTTCAGTGACTATAACTATTGTCATCACTATATTCAGTGACTATGACGATTGTCATAACTTCATAACTATTTCGGTGACTATGACTATTGTCATAACTATTTTGGTGACTAAGACTATTGTCATAACTATTTCGGTGACCATGACATTGTCATAACTATTTCGGTGACTATGACTATTGTCATAACTATTTCGGTGACATGACTATTGTCATAACTATTTTGGTGACTATGACTATTGCCATCCCACAGCACAACGGCAAGATGGCCGGAATGGGAGGAACCAGAGAACGAAGGAGGGAGGTGGATGAAACGAAAGAAGAGAGAACACGACCAGATCATCAGGGCTCGCATCCGGGGCAACGAGGCCTTGAAGAAAGAGAAGCTGAAGCACGTAAGTTATTGGGGGTAGGGTAGGGGGGGGAGTGGAGGGTAGAGAGTGTGTGTGTTTGGATCACTTTTAGATTCCTGTACATTCAGCAATCTACTTGTGGTTACAATACAGTGTTAACAAGAAAAATGATGTTTAGGGTTTTCAATTTTGATGATTTTGACGTGGGGGGGGGGGGGGGGGGTAGGCGGCATAGAGTAGTGTGTGTGTGTGGACCCTGTATAGATTTCTTTACATTCAGCTGTCTAGTGGCTATGGCTACAATGCACAGTTAGTTAGTTAAAAGTTAAAGTCTGTCCGGAGCCTAAGGCTCATCAGGCCGGTGCTTATCCCAGTTTCTGTGGCGTTAAGCGACTGAGAGTCATAGACTCCCCCCTGGATAGGACGCCAGTCTATCGCAGGGTTAACCCCAAACACAAGGTTGGTACCCCTTTTACACCTGGGTGGGGTGAGAAAATAGCCGTAAAGTGCCTTTTTCAAGGGCACAACGCCATAGCCGAAAGGTGGGATCAAACCCGCAACCTTTAGATTACGAGTCCAACACACTAACCACTAGACTACAGCGGCGGCTACAATGCACAGTTACCATCTCCCAGTTGAGGAAGTGAAACTCAGGGAGAGGGAGCATTGTTGTGGTTTTTGGAGTTGGGGGGGAGGGTGTTAGAGAGTGTGTGTAGATTCTTAAATTACATTCAGTGGTCCAGTCACTATGGCTGCAATGCACAGTTACCATCTATCTTTCAGTGAACGAGAAAATACAGATCATGGGGTTTGGGGTTTTGGTTTTAGGGTTTTTATGTGGGGTGGGATTTGGAGTAGAGAAAAGAGAGAGAGAAAGAGAGAGAGAGAGTGTGTGTGCATGCGTGCGTGTGCGTGTGTGTGTGTGCGCACTTGCTTCTTTTAGCTTCTTTTATGTTCAGCATTAAAGTCACTTTGGTTGCAATGCACAATTACCATCTTTCAATCGAGAAATTGAAAATCAAGGGTGTTTTTTGGGGGTGGGGGTGGTAGGGAGTATGTGTACATGTGGACCAGTTGTAGATTGGTTTCAGTCAGTGTTTTTGTGACTATGGCTGCAGTACACAACAGTTACCATCTCTCAGTCAATGCGAACATGAAAATCAGGAGGGTGGTTCAGTTTTTTCTCCTTTTTTGGTTTTTGGGGGGTGGGGGGGGGGGGAGTAGAGAGAGTGTGTCAGTTTTTTCACATTCATTGGTCTAGTAGCTGTGGCTACAATGCACAGCTACCATTTCAGTCTGAAAGAAAATAAAAATCAGGGGAGCTGGGGGGAGTTTGGGGGGGGGGGGGGGGGGAGTAGAGAGTGTGTGTCGATTTCACATTCTCTGATCTCGTAGCTGTGGCCACAGTAGTGCACTGTTACCATCTATCAGTCAAGAAAAACATAAAAAAAATCAAAGTTTTGGGGAGAGGTGTGTATTTGTGGCGCTGTACACGAAAATCATAGATAAGTCGTCAGCTGTAGTTTTGTTGCTGTGGGCTGGTAAAGCCACTAGGGCTAAAAATGTCAATTTTGAGTTTTGAAAAGATTTACATTCTGTCATGTTTTTTTCAGCTAAAATGCGAAGTATTGTTAACAGATATGTCGTGGAAGTTTTATTTTATAATATATTCCTGTTGGAGATAATAGTGAGAGCTATTTGAATTTTGCCCAACTTGAACTGGCTTTTTCTCAAAATGGGGTCACCGATCACCTGGAGACTTGAAACACGTGCTTCTAAGAAAGTAATAAAGATAATTGAAATCTGTTTTTTTTGTGTCTTGTTCAGAAATGCTCTCCTCTTTCAGATGACACTTCAGTCTCATTTTCTGAATTTCGACCCTTTATCCATGATTTTCACATGCACTGTCACATTTGCTTTAAAAAAATATTAAAAAATTTTAAGGGTTTTATGTTGTGGTTTTACCTGGCCATGGTGATGATGGTGGTGATGAGGGTTGTTGCTATGGTGACAGGAATACGACAACCTGATGGCTGACCTCAGTCTGCAGCAGAGAATTGACCGTCGCCAGAGGCAGGTGGTGGTGTCCAGATTGCCTGTGAGTCTTTGTGTGTGTGTGTGTGGGGGGGGGGGGGGGTTGTATGTGTGTGTGTGTGGGGGAGGGGGCGTGTGTCTGTCTGTCTGTCTGTCTGTGAGTCTGTCTTGCTGATTGTCTGTCTGTCTGTCAGTCTGTGAGTCTGTCTTGCTGGTTGTCTGTCTCTGAGTGTATGTATCTGTATGTTTTATAGTCTGTCTGCTGTCTGTCTGTCTGTATCTCTGTCTGTCTGGTTGTCTGTCTGTCTGGTTGTCTGTCTCTGAGTGTGCCAGTCTGTATGTTTCATTGTTGGCTGTCTGTCTGTCTCTTGCTGTTGCCTGTCTGTCTATCTGTCTGTCTGACGAGAATGTCACAGAAGATGAGGCAAGAAAATGAAACATTCTGGTCAGTGGCAGTAACACTTCAGGCTATTTTCAGCACTATCGTAATTCTTCTTCTTCTTCTTCTTCTTCTTCTTCTTCTTCTTCTTCTTCTTCTTCTTCTTCTTCTTCTTCTTCTTCCTCTTCTTCTTCTTCTCACTCTTCTTCTTCTTCTTCTTCTTCTTCTTCTTCTTCTTCTTCTTCTTCTTCTTCTTCTTCTTCTTCTCTTGTTGGCAATTCTTCGCAATTCTTCTTCTTCTTCTTGTTACTATTGTTTATTGTTGTCATTGTTGTTATCATTATTATTTTCATCATCATCAGCAGCACAGCAGCACAGCAGCAGCAGCAGCAGCAGCAGCAGTAGCAGTAGTAGTAGTAGTAGCAGCAGCAGTAGCAGTAGTAGTAGTAGTAGTATGTATGTATGTATGTATGTATGTCCTAGGGAAGGACGGTGGCAGAATGGTTAAGACGTTCGCCTGCCAATATGTAAAATCGTGAGTTTCTGGGTTCGAACCCAGCCTCGCCCTTTCTTCCCAGTTTGACAAAAAAATCGAACTGAATGTCAAAGTCATTCGGATGAGACTCGAAACCGAGGCCCCGTGTGCGAATGCACGCAGAACATCTTGCGCACACGTTAAAACCCCGTTCCACCTTTTGGAAGAGTAGGCCATCGTGTGCCGGTAGGAGCGGATGACAAAATTATAACAAACCAGCATGCACACAGGTGTCGTGTTTAGACACCATCCCTGAGGAAAAATCGGGGAGTTGGAGTCCCAGAGCAGCTCGGGGCTGTAGGTATATGGCAACGGTACTGGAACCATTCGTATCGGTCAATGCCCTTCCAATGGATTACTCCAGTGCCGTGGAGAAGGGGGGTCTGCTGCATGGGTAACAGCTTGCCCTCCATACATACTTGCCCAGGCTTTGCGCTCTAAAGTGTACAGCAGCAACAAGACAACAACAGTTGATCATCGTTGTTCGTCGTTGATCTTTGCGCCTGGTGGCTGCATGATCTGTGGCTCTGTAGGTCAAATGCAAGCGCTTTGATTTGTCTTTACAAGAGATAGCGCTATACAAATTCCATGTATAATAGTAGTAGTAGTAGTAGTAGTAGTAGTAGTAGTAGCAGTAGTTAGCTGCTGCTGCTGCTACTACTACTACTACTACTACTACTACTACTACTACTACTACTACTACTACTACTACTACTACTACTACTATTACTACTGCTACTTCAGACCAATTGACTTGTTTTTAACACTGTCTTACTCTGTATGTATGTATGTGTGTGTGTGTTCCTCTGTCAGAAACAAGTGTTTATCCCCCCTGATCGGCGAATGGAGGAACTGGAGGACAAACAGATGGAAATGGAGCGAGCGTTTGAGGACATGTACATGAAACAGATAAGTGAGTAGCTCGTGCATGCTAGTGCACACACACACACACACACACACACACACACACACACAACACACACACACACACACACGCACACACACACACATACACACACACACACACACACACACACACACACACACACACACACACACACATACACACACACACACACATACACACACACACACTCACACACACACATTTAATCCTGTTCTGCTTTTCATAAGAGTAGGCCATTGTGTGCTGGTGGGAACAGATTACAAGATTTACAAACAACATACACACGGGGACTGGATGTAAAAAAAAGCATGAGTGCTTATTCCATTATCCTCGATATATAAAAGAATAAATAAATAAATAAATATAAAGTGCGCACATGCATACGCATGCATGCATTGCACGTGCAGTCACAGACACACAGAGATACAGCCAGCCAGACAGACACAGATACACACACAGAGACAATTTACAAAACTTGCATTATATATATATATATATACTGGATGTAAAAAAGCACATGAGTGCTTATTCCATTTTCCTTGAAATAAAATAAAAATAAAAAACAAAGAACAAACACAGAGACTGACACATTCAGCATGTACGAACGAATGCACACATTTTGAAAACAAGAAGTTGCAATTTCACCCTCCAGTATGATATATATATATATATATATATATATATATATATATATATATATATATATATATATATATATATATATATATATATATATATAATGTATATATATATGTATATATATATATTGTTCTTCGACCAGAGCTCCAAGGCTCAAGACCGGTGAAATTTTGTGTACGACATTGTTTTATCCCAACATGAAGGTAGCTGCATCCCAACGTAAAGGATGTATGCTGGGTATGTTCGTGCTTCCGCAACCCACCAAACGCTGATACGATATACGGGACCGTTACTGTGCATATTCGATCTTCTGTATGTGTCTATAATATACACAAAGGAATTGAGGTGCTGGCATGTCTACACTTGAAGTTGACCTGGGAGATCGTAAAAATCCCCACCTTTAATTCACCAGACATCGCCGAGATTTGAACCTACGACTTCATGGACCCATGGGATTGAAGTCAAACAGCCTTAAGGTGGACCACTGCGTCACTTTTAGCAATTTTTTGTTTCTCAGAAACTACTAAAGATATCTGCATGAAATTTGGTACACATACTAAGTACATTAATAAAGCTGTCTGTGCAAAGTTTGAAGTATGTAAGTCCAACAAATATGATAATGTGATAATTTTTCCCAAAAAATACGGGTCAGTGTTTGGCCCATCTGCTGCTTTCAAAATATGCAATACATAATGAAGTTTATCATTTTTCCTGTTTCATTTGACATTACTGTGTGCAATGATCACAAAAAATATAGTTTACTTCATAAAATATATTTTTCTTTTTTTTCAAAAATGCCAAAAAAATTTTGCTCCAGTTTTTTAATTTTTTTCTCATGGTATTGAAAAACTATAATAGCTACAGAGTTTAGCTACAGAGTTCAAACTATCTCATTGCACTCAGCACACATTTCTACACCAGCATACCAAATTTCATTGGATTATTTTCATAAGGTCAGAAGTTACAGGTGGGCCAAATAACAGATGCGGCCGAAAAAAACATGTTTTGAGAAAAATGCCCGTAAATATTTAGTTAACAATTTAATCCATGAAAATCATGTTTAAACATTACCAAAAATTATGTATGGTCAAATAACAATAGGCCAACACTACTGAGTGATTAGAAACAGCTTTTCTCGTACAATAAATTTTTCAGGAGGCTCCTGGGGCATACATACACCCCCCCTTTGCCTGCCTGGCTATGTTCATGTTCCGCATGCATTACACCACTCGGCTATAGCAAGTGTCGTGTCATAGGGTTATTAATCCTTGCATGTTTTTTTTTTTCTCTACAGACTTGTCTGGGGATTTGTCCTTGACCCTTGACCCCAACCCCTTGCCCGAGACGCCATTGGATGACTCGTTGGAAGCCGTTGAGGATTCTTCTCCCGTCGTCATTCCCATAATGCCTGCCATCAACCCCGCCCTAAGGGAGCTAACCAATGTCCCAGGCACACAGGGACAGACAACTCAGCAAGGAAAACCGGGTAAGAGTGAATGTGATGGATAAGTGAGTGAAGTTATTAACCCTCTTGCATTGGGATTCTCTGAACACAAACTGCCCCCTAGATTTCGCATCCCATCACGAAATCAGGTCAGGCACACATGCTTGCTCGCTTTTTACTCCTGCTAAAGTACATACCAGCAGCTATAATTACTTCCAGACTCTCAGCAGGGCTTCTAATTCTAGCCTGATAGAGCTTTGGCATGTGGTAGCAATTAGTGATGGTCACAGCGTGATGGAAAGCTACTGTGTGTAAATCCCGGCAAATCCCCGTTCGCGATTCAGGGGAGGGGGCAATTATTCAATCCTGGCAAATCCCGGTTTGGGACCAATAGGGTTAAATGGGAGATTCTGACCTACAAATTTTGCTGGGAAAGTCGGGAGGTACGTCCCTACTCTTTCCGGTTGTCAAATGTGTGTTCTTTTGACATACACAAGTCCGTAGTAAGCACACGGGTCTGACTGGTTTAGAGTCTCTTCCGAAAAGACTTGACATTTTAGTTCAATTTTCCCGTCAAACTAGAGAGAAAGGGCAAAGCTGGGAAAAACTGAACTCAGAACCTCACGGTTTACTTGTTAGGCAGGTGAACGTCTTAACCATCCTGCCACCTTCCCTACCGAAAGCCACTTTAAGAGATGTTTGGCAGATGTCCGTCTTACAAACCTTAGGTTCTGTTGCAAGGAGGTTAACAGTGCCGAATACTACACTGGAGCAGGAATGTGTTTGAAAAGTCCTTTCTGGCACAGTGTGTTGGAACTGCTTCAACTTCTCACTTGCCCCTTCCTTTGACTTCTAAAGGAGTCATTGCGGGACTGCTTTTTTATTTATTTAATCAATTGATTTATCTGTTCATTCTTTTATATCGAGGCTAATGGAATAAGCACTCGTGTGCTTTTTTTATGTCAGTTTTGTAAATTTTGTCATCAGCTCCGACTGGCACACAATAGCTTACTCTTTCGAAAAGCGGAACAGGTTTTAACAGGTACGCAAGATGTTTTGCGTACGTTGGCGCTCTGGGCCTCAGTTTATAGTCTCATCCGAAGGACTTTTGGGGAGAGTGGAGTCAGCACTGATGTTAACAGGTTTTAACATGTACGCAAGATGTTTTGCGTGCGTTGGCACTCTGGGCCTCAGTTTACAGTCTCATCGAAGGACTTTGGGAGGGTGGAGTCAGCACTGATGTTAACTCCAGGGGAAGGTATCCCCTTGAACGGGAATCGAACCTGGGTCGCCAGGTTGCAAGCCCAGTGTTCTAACCACTAGGTTATTCCATTCCTAGCTGGGCTGAAACCAGTTCCCAAGGCTTCGAAGCATTGCCCTCCTCTTCAGTTTTAGAAAATGAAAGCTGTGTGTATGTGTGTGTGTGGGGGATAAACGGCGAACTGTTGGTACATTGCAGAGACGGTGTTGAAGAAACTACTGAAGAAGATCAAAGACCAGCGCAGCGAACACGAAGAGGAGAGAGGCGCCGAGAATCAAGGTTGGTTGGTCATAATGATCGTAGTAACTATAATCACTGATACGGATAAAAGTGGCTCTGAGCGTTTTTGACGACGAAAAAGAACAATAAGAATGATGGATGCATGGAGGATGCGTAGAGATTAGACGGGATAGCCTAGTGGTCAGAACATTGCGCACGCAGTTTGACGACCCGGGTTCGATTCCCGGTCGAGAAGATTTTTCTCCTGGAGTTAACATCAGTGCCGACTCCACTCTCCCCAAAAGTCCTTTGGATGAGACTATAAACCGAGACCCTGTGTGCGAAAGCATGCAGAACATCTTGCGCACACGTTAAATCCTGTTCCGCTTTTGGTAAGAGTAGCCTATCGTGCGCCGGTGGGAACAGATGACATTTACAAAACTGTATACACACGGGAACTGGATGTAAAAAAGTACAAGAGTGCTTATTCCATTATCCTCGATATAAATGAATAAATCAAATAAATCAAATCAAATCAAATCAAAATCAGACCCTTGTGACACTGTTTTCATTACATTCCTCATCGCTGTCTCTTTCACAGCGTCCAAGGTGCAGAGGAAAGGCGACGATGCGGAACCGGAGTTTGTGGGTGCCTCCAGGCCCACCTGCAAGCCCTCGGCCGACCCTCAACTTGACCTTTCACCCCACAAGATGCCCGGCAACTTGAAACCTCGGAAAAGTTATGACAGGGTGAGGCGGAAGTTTTGACATGTTGCTAAAAGAAAAAAAAAATTGGGGGAGGGGAAGGGGTTGGGGGGGAGGGGGGGGGGGGTTAGTTTTTTTGTGGGGGTGGGGGGGGGTGTTTGTACATCAGGTGGTCAGGATGAGGACTTGGTTGTTTTTAAAATGCATTTTTAAAGCAAAACAAATCAAAATTATGCCTCATAA
>CM060339.1:21595861-21613361 GCA_030674155.1 Stramonita haemastoma
GGGAGGCAGCCCTACAGCCCTGGGTAGCAACAGCCGCTCCAACAAATCGTCCACCTCGGGGAGGTCTGGGTCCGGGCTGTCCGGGATGTCGGACGGGTCTCTGGGGGGCTCGACCCTGGTGGCCCGGGCCGAGGAGAAGCGGATGGGCTTCGAGCAGAGGCAGCGGGAGCTGCAAGAGCAGCTGGCGGAGATCCAACGCCAGAAGGACGCCCTCTTGCAGCGCTACCACCACGGCAGCAGCAGCAACAGTAACCAGCAGCAGCAGCAGCAGCAGCGCGTGTCGTCACAAGAAGAATCGCTGCGCAGCAAACTGAGATCGGCCAAGGCCTCTGGAGGAGGAGGAGGAGGAACTGGAGCTACTACCACCACCACTGCCTCTGCCTCTCTGCTGCAGCATCAGCATCATCCCACAACGGCCGCAGTCACGGCCACAGCGGTCAGTCTGGGCGTGCACCAATCGGCCAGTCCCTCCCTAGACCTGGAGCTAGAGGAGAGGTCGCTGACCTCGGAGCCACTCTCCGCCACTGGCCCCCGGAGCAGCTGGGCCACGGAGCTGGAGGAATACTCTTCTCTCTCCAACCGCAGCGGTGGGGTGGGGTGGGGGTAGGGGTGGTGGGGGTATGTTCGAGAGCCCGGCCAGCATGACCTTGGAGGAGGTCAGCATCACCTCGGAGCCGGCAGCCTGGGGGGTTCAGGTGTGCGGCCGGGTTCAGGTGTGCGGCCCAGGTTCAGGTGTGCCAGGTTCAGGCCGCGGCAGCAGTGTGAAGGAGGATCGCTCCCTGAGGGGCAGCGGGCCACTTTCCGCAACGGGAGGGGAGGGGAAGGTGGGTCCAGTCCTCCCTGTTGTCGACGTCGTCGTTGTCGTCGATGTCAATGATCAGAGCCAGCCAGGAAAGAGAAAGCCTCTCAGCCAGGAGGACACCACCACCCCTGATGCCTTGCTGTCCTCCTCCTCTGCCCTGGATCGCCCCGACTCTGGGAGAGGTCGCGTGAGAGGTCGGACCCATCCCAGGTATCATCACTCCCGATCCCCCGACTCTAGTAGAGGTCGCGCAGAGGTCAGGACCTCCTGGATCGCCCCGATGACTGGGGCCGTCTGGACCTCCGAGACCTGATGCAGGATCTGGGAGAGGGGAGCCGGGCTGGAGAGGACACTGGGCTGAAGAAGAGAGCCTCGCCCGTCTTCTGGTCGGCCCTTCCCCCTGCAGGGCACAGCGCTGCTACTGAAGAAGGAGAAGGAGGAGAAGAAGACGATGACGCAGATGATGCTCAGTCTCCTCGCCTGCCTCCTCCTCCCCTGAGGGCGTCCCGACAGCCTGTGGATTACGAGCCTCACGAGCTGAGCACCATCCTGGAAGTGGACACCCCTCAGACCGCCAACAAAACCTCTGCCGCCACCACTAGACCCTCCCCAGCAGTGCCCTCGGTGGCATGGGGGAAGGGTGGGAAAAGCCTCTGTTTCCTCCTCCGCCGCCTCCTCCTCGTCTTCCCGACGCTACCTGGAGTTCAGCAAGCACGGTGGTGGTGGTGGTGGCACGGGGGAAGAGGAGCAGCGCGAGTCCAAGCAGCTCTCGGCCAGCGGCTCCTCGGCCAGCTCCTCGGACGTGCGCAGCGTGATCGAGGTGCGCACGGGGGGGGCCGCGCGGTCGGGCGACACGGCCTCCACGCGGGCAGGGGTACGACACCTCTTTCTCCCTCTGGGGCGGGGAGCAGCGTTTCCGGGAAAACATCCTGGAATCCTCCTCCATGAAAAGCGGTACTGCTGCGGCGCAACGACGGCGGTGTGGCACTGCCGCTGCTGCCCCCCCTCCCCCTCTTCCTCTAGGCGTGGGAGGAGGAGGGGGGGTTGGAGGACCCTCCTCTCCCCCGGTTCCTTCTTCCAGGAGGTGTCCGTACGTTTCCTCGTCAGGGTCAGGGGTTCCAGTCCCTGGAGCTGACCCTCGACTCGCTGACCCCTCGCTCTGTGTCCGTGGAGGACTCGCAAGCGCGGCGTTACCTGGATTTCGGCAGCGGCGGCAGTAAGGAAGGAGGGGGAGGAGGGGGGAAGGAGAGGAGGGGGGAGGAGGAGGTGTTGAAACAGGCGCGGCAGTTCGACCGAGATCTGATGGCGGCCATCCAGAAGCAGTCGGCGGAGGTGTTTGACCGCTCGTCCAGTTTGTCCTCCAGCCTCTCCCTGGGGCCGGCTGACCACAGTCGCGGCAGCGGCTCTCAGCAGCCGCCGTCCGGCTCCGGCCAGAATCTTGAGTGATCAGTTGTGAAGAGAGAGAGAGAGACAGAGAGCTAGAGGAAGAGAGAGGACAGAGAGCTAGAGAGAGAGACAGAGAGAGAACACTGAATCTCTGAAATGCTTGAATGTACTTCATAGGCCACAATACAAGCCACGAAGACAGAGAAGAGAGAGAGAACACAAATTCCAAATTCCAAAATTTCAATACTTTATTTTCTCAAAAACAGAGAAATTCACTGAACTCTGACAAGCAACGAAGACACAGAGAGAGAGAGAGAGAGAACACTGAACTCTGAAATGCTTGAATATACTTCATAGGCCACAATACAAGCGACGAAGACACAGAGAGAGAGAGAGAGAACACTGAACTCTGAAATGCTTGAATGTACTTGATAGGCCACAATACAAACAGCGAAGACAGAGAAACTCGAAATGAACTCTGACAAGCAACGAAGACAGAGAGAGAGAGAGAACACTGAACTCTGAAATGCTTGAATGTACTTGATAGGCCACAATACAACAACGAAGACAGAGAGAGAAGAGAGAACTCTGAAATGCTTGAATGTACTTCATAGCTTCAATACTAGCAACGAAGACACAGAGAAGAGAGAGAGAACACAAATTCCAAATTCAAATTCCAATACTTTATTTTCTCAAAAACAGAGAAATTCACTGAACTGTGAAATGGTTTCATATACTTCATAGGCCACAATACAAGCAGCGAAGACAGAGAGAGAACACTGAACTCTGAAATGCTTGAATGTACTTCATAGGCCAGAATACAAGCGACGAAGACACAGGAGAGAGAGAGAGAGAGAGAGAGAGAACGCTGAACTCTGTAATGCTTGAATGTACTTCATAGGCCAATACAAGCGACGAAGACACAGGGAGGAAGAGAGAGAGAACGCTGAACTCTGTAATGCTTGAATGTACCTCATAGGCACAATACAAGCGACGAAGACAGAGAGAGAGAGAGAGAGAACACTGAACTCTGAAATGCTTAAATGTACTTCCCAAAAAGAGAGCGCCGAACAAATTTCAAGCCACATACAAGAAAGAGAGAGAGAAAGGACTGTGGATTTGGGTGTGTTGGAGTGATTATAATACTGGTTTCAGTAAAAATAAAATGAAATTTAAAAAAAAAAAATTAAACCTACTGGTTTCAGTGCAGGAGTGAGGACAGAAGGAGATGGAAAGAGCTGACAGGGCATGGATCAGCAGCAGTTAACATCAAAACTGTGTGGCTGACACAGGCGACAAAGTGGTACTAAAGGCTGTGTGTCACTGATTTGTCACCCCCCCCTCCCCCCTCCTCTACTGTGGGTTACGTCTAATATCTGTAGAGCAAGCATGTCTTTTTTTTTTAATTAAAAGCTCTTGAGTTGAATTTGTAACCAGCCAGTGATGAACTGTAAAGCTAGTTGATAGTATAGCCTTCTTTTTTGTGTGTTTAAAATATGACAAATTGAAGTCAGAGGTATATATATATATATATGCTCACTCTTTTGTCTGTCTATCTGTATCTCTCTCTCTCTCTCTCTCTCTCTCTCTCTCTCTCTCTCTCTCTCTCTCTCTCTCCTCTCTCTCTCTCTCTCTCTCTCTCTCTCTCTTCTCTCTTCTTTCTTTTCACCAACAAATATATATATACTGTATGATGGTAAAATACTATCTGACACCAACTGAGTTGAGATACTGACTCTTTTGGTGACCTTCATTCAGATTGAAGGGGTACATGTATGTATTTTTTTTTTAGATTGAAAGAGAAAAGGGTGGAAAGAAAAGAAAAGCAGACACGTTTTATTTATTTATTTATCAAACCAAGGGGAAATTGTGTACAGACAGACTGGTGAACATTTGTTAGAAAAATGTGTGTGACATTTCTTGTCGTGGAAAAAAAAATTCTGTTGTAGATTCTTCACACAGTTGTTTTTTTGAAGACAGAAATCTATTGGCAACAGTTATCCATAATTTTTTTTGGTTTTGTTTTTGATTTGTTCCTCAGCTTAGAGCTCAGATGCTCATCAATGGTGAGGATTTGTGTGTGTGTGTGTGTGTGTGTGTGTGTGTGTGTGTGTGTGTGTGTGTGTGTTGTGTGTGTGTGTGCAACCATTTTCGCCCCCTATGGGGTAGCCACACTCCAACTTCGGGCATATGTGTGAACTGAAAATTTAGTCCTTGTATTGGCAACTGAGTATGGAGATTGGGAAACCTATGATTGATTGATTAATGATGATTGATTGGAATTGATGAGATGGATGGATTGAAGCAGGCACTTGTTTGCCATTGATTATTGATGATTGATTGATTGATTGAAACAGGCACTTGTATTGCCATCGATTGTTGATTGATTGATTGATTGAAACAGGCACTTGTATTGCCATCGATTATTGATTGATTGATTGATTGGAACAGGCACTTGTATTGCCATCGTATTATGTGATTGATTGATTGGAACAGGCGCTTGTATTGCCAGTGTTTGGTTGTAGATCATTGTGACAAAGATAACCCACCATTTTTGGTATTTTCTACTCTTTAGAAAGGTGGCATGGGTTATAATGCTTACATAAGACATGGTCAGTTTGTTTGTACACAGGACTTTAGCTAACATAGTCTTCATCTTCATTCAACACACAAACAGCAGTGATTGCTGTCTGTCATATGAGCGAAAACACGTTGCGCTGCTGTTAAGCGCCTAATAAGTCAGACCCAGCACATCCGACTTCGGCGTGGGAGAGAATTGCTTTTTTAAGTTCTTTGGGGGGGGAGGAAGCAGGAGATTTTACTAAGAAAGGCAGCAAAATAGACAAGAAAGAGGCGAGGGGAAGAGAAGAGGAACAAAGCAGAAACAAAGAGAGGGATAGAAAAGAGGGAATCCCTTAGCACAGAATTTGAAGAAGGTGGGGATGCTATGTACACAAACGTGCCCGCGATAACCCCACAGGGGGAGGCTTATAGTCTCATCCGAAGGATTTTCAGGGGAGTGGAGTCAGTACTGACGAAAAACTCCCAGGGAAAAAAAATCCCCTCAAACGGGCGTCTTGGTGACTGCTCAAGCATCAGCTTGTGAACTGACCGTTCTCATCACTCGGCTTTCCCACCTAGTGGTCAGAGTGCTCGCTTTTCCCCCAGCCAATGTTAAGCAGCGTTGAACGTGGTCTGCCAATTGGATAGGGGACCTTTTGCGCACCTTGGCTTCAGTACAGTCCCCCCCAGTTCACCCGGCTGTAAATGGGTACCTGCCCTCTTTAGGGTCAGGGAGGTAAAGCAGCGAGGGAGAGGAGATGGGCGCTGTCATGAATATGCTGGCCCCCTAGAGAAGCTGAGGTCTCTGATGCCTCGCTCCCCTACAACTATCTAGGTTATGGGAACACCTTTACCTTTACCTTACCTTTTGCCTCACTCCCCTACAACTACATAGGTTATGGGACACCTTACCCTTGTATTACCTGTTATAACCTTACCTTCTTTTTTCCTTGTTCCCCAGCCTGGGCTCTTAGGTTTTCCAATGGTGAGATTATGTGCATGAGACCGTTTTTATTTTATTATATATATATATTTTTTTTTAATTTAAATTTTTTATATCGAAGATAATGGGATAAGCAATCTTGTGCTTTTTTTTACATCCAGTAATTTTTATTCTTTTATATCGAGGATAATGGGATAAGCAATCTTGTGCTTTTTTTTTACATCCGGTCCCCGTGTGTATGCAGTTTTGTAAATGTCATTGTTCCCACCGGCACACGATGGCCTACTCTTACGAAAAGCGGAACAGGATTTAACATGTGCGCAAGATGTTCTGCGTGCGTTCACACACGGGGCCCTTAGTCTGATCCGAAAGACGAGACTTTCTACCCACCAAGGTTAAGGTAGCTGCATTCTGACTTTGGGGTTATACTTAAATTTTTTGTCTTTTAACTTTGGTTAGTAAATAATCTTTTTTTTTTTTTTTGAATAAAGATTTGCAGTTTTATAGGTATGTCTGTTCTTCAGTGTATGTAAAGCATTATCAAAATGATGAAGCAACACAGGTTAATTTTGTACATATTTATAACGCTTTGTATTATTTTGCAAGCTGAAAGCTGATATCTGTGATACAAAGTACACCTTAAATTAAAAGCATACAATGTTGTTTGTAGACTGCTAAATGTTCATATTTTATATATAAAAGTTTGAGGAGTGTTAGTTATTGCAAGATTTTGTTGTTATTATTTATTTGTAGTTAAGATACTAAAGTGCTGTATCCACACACACACACAAAATAAATAATAAAGTGAATTAAACCTTATCGCTTTGTCTTGTGCTTGGGATGTGAGGCTTCCAAGATTTGTGTTGCATGAGTGTGATATTGGAACGCTGAAGTATAGTTTTGTTTCAGTAGTTCAGCGCACGTAAAAGAACCCATGGCAACAAGAGAGTTTGGTCTTGGTGAAATTTTGTAGAAAAATCTACTCTTCAGTGGGAAATTCAGAGCACTCGCTTTCCTCAAAAAGTTTAACTCGCTTTCCTCAAGCTAAGGTTAAGCAGCATTGAGCGTGGTTACCAAGTGGATGGGTGACTGTTTGCGCGGTTTGATGCTCAAGCTTCAGCTTGTGAACTGACCGTTCTCATCACTCGGCTTTCCCACCTAGTGGTCAGAGCGCTTGCTTCCCCCAGCCAATGTTAAGCAGCGTTGAGCGTGGTTACCAATTGGATGGGTGAACGTTTGCGCGTCTTGGCGTCAGTACAGTCCCCCAGTTTACTCAGCTGTCAGTGGGTACCTGCCCTCTTTAGGGTCAGGGGAGGTAAAGCAGCAGTGAGGGAGAGGAGATGGGTGCGCGCCGCCCTCAAAATGCTGGCCCCTAGAGAAGTTGAGGTCTCTGATGCCTCGCTCCTCTATGACCACACAGGTTATGGGACACCTTCCCCCTCCCCCCCCCCCCCCCCCCCCCCCCCCCCCTTTTTTTTATACTTTACCGTTGGGTAAGATACACAAACGGACAGGGAAAAAAATCCTTGTTTTTTTGCTCCTCGGCTAGAGTTTGAGGTTCACCATCAATGGTAAGATTTTGTGTATGCAACCAGTTTTGCCCACAATGAAGGTAGCCGCAACTGTGTTGTGTGTGGTGTTGGGCGCGTGCATGCATGAGCATGCATGCGTGTGTGTGTGTGTGTGTGATGGTGTGAGCGTGTGGTGTTGTGTGTTGTGTGTGTGTGTGTGTGCAGACATACCTGTATTTGTTGTGCATGTGTGTGAGTGGTGTGCATATATATAGTATGCTTGGGAGAGGGGGGGTGGTGGGGTGGGGGGGGGTTGGTTGGCCTTTATTCAAACAACAACAACAACAACAAAAAGCATAATCCCCAAAGTCAGAATGCGGCTTCTTTAATGGTGGGGCAACAACAACAACAACAACAACAACAAACCCGTCACATACGCAAAAATCTCGCCTTTGATGAACCTCGGAGCTCTAGTCAAAGAAAGACAGAAAGAAAAAAAGGGGGTTGGGGGAAGGGGGTGGGAGATGAAATGGAGGTATAATTTTCTTCTTTTTTTAATTTTTTTTTTTAGTGTGAGGGTTGGGGAGGCAGGGCAGGATAGCCTAGTGGTTAGAACACTGAGCTTCTGATCTGAGAGAGTGGGTTCGAGCCACCATGGACACAACTGGGGACGGGATAGCCTAGTGGTCAGAACATTGTGCTCGCAATTTGACGACCGGGTTCGAGTCCCGTTCAAGGGGATTTTTCCCCTGGAGTTAACATCAGCGCTGACTCCACTCTCCCAAAGTCTTTCGGATGAGACTATAAACCGAGGCCCTGTGTGTGAACGCACACAGACATCTTGCACTGCACACACGTTAAATCCTGTTCCGCTTTTCGTAAGAGAAGTGTGCTGGTGGGAACAGATGACAAGATTTACAAAACTTCATACACTACAGGGACTGGATGTAAAAAGAAGCACAAGAGTGCTTATCCCATTATCCTCGATATAAAAGAATAAAATAAATAAATAAATAAATCTTTCATTAGGTGCTTCTTTTTCAGAGGGTAGGGATGGGTGCGCTGTTATGGGTGTGCAAAGGGGTATTTTCATGGTGTTATATATATATATATGTATATGTGTGTGTGTGTGTGTGTGTGTGTGTGTGTTGTGTGTGTGTGTTCAAAGGGATTTTTGCCTGGAATTAACATCATCAGTACCCACTTCACTCCCTTGAAAGTCCTTCAGATGATGAAGCTATAAACCAAAGTGTTACATGCATATGCTCGTAGAACATCTTTCGTACATGTTACCTCCGTTCCGCCTTTCAGAAGAGTAGGCCACTGCGTGCTGATAGGAATGGATGATAAGATGTGATATAAATGTACACTGGTGTCATGTTTAGACATCTGTAAAATCGATGATATGTGGTCACCTTAATCATTGTGATCAAACGGGCGCATATGCAAAACTCTCAATGTATAATAATGTACACCACATTTTAAGTCACGGGAGAGTTCTCTACATGAAATTCAGGCTGCTCTTCCCAGGGAGAGCGTCTCACCACAAGAACAGCGCCACCAATTATTTTTTGTGTTTGGATTCCTGATAGCATTGATGTATTTGTTTCCCTATCATAGTTTGGTTTTTTTTTCCTACAGAATTTCGCTTGGGACAACTCCATTGCTGCTGTCTGTTCTTTTACGTGTAGCACACAGGACTTCAGTTTATCGTCTCAACTGAAAGACTAGCACCTAGACCTCAAATGCTCTAGCCGAGGAACCACACCAAATTTTGATGTTACAGTTCTGACTGTAAAATTATAAATTAGGCTCTTTCATGAACCCATGTGTGAAACATTTTTTTTTTTATACTTTGTGATGTGGGTACAATACTATCGGCGATTCTCAAGAGTTCATAAATATTTCAACACACACACACACACACACACACACACACACACACACACACACACACACACACACACAAGAATATATTATACAAAATTATAAAATAAGAAATAAATAAATAAACACACACACACAAATCATTCCTGTTCCGACTCAAAATGATAAATAACACATTAAAAATTCATGGACACATGCTTTTATTTCTCCGCAGATTATGAGGCAGTATTATAAAACAATTTACTGGTTTATTATAAGTAAAAAATACAATGGTTAAAAGATACTAAAAAAAAACAATAACAATCAACAACAAAAAAACTTTTCAAAAATGTATCCTGAATGTGTAATTGCTGCAACATGAAGTTGCCATCAGCCAGACAATCTTATTGCTGAATATTAATTCACACTCACTCTCACTCACTCAGTCCCATGTCCCTAAGGACGTAGGGGGGACATGAGAGAAGACGCAACGGAGATATTTTTCCATGCTTCACGATCCTGTGTGGCTAGTAGAAGGCGTTGCAGGGGTTGGGCAGTCCAGTCTTTGATGTTGTCAACCCATGATTTCTTTTGGCGGCCTCTTCTTCTCTTGCCCTCGACTGTTCCTTGCAAGATGGTTTTTGCTAGGGTGTTGTGTCTTGTGGTGTGACCAAACCACATCAGCTTTCTCCTCTTTACCAGATTCTAAATCACATATCACTGACAGCAGAAGTGGCCCAGCACAGTAGAGCTCCAAGAAAAAAAAAAAAACAACAAAAAAACTTCGGGGACCGTTGGGGTCACTGCAACAGACTGCAGACTTTGCCATCCAGATTAGGATGCAATAGGTAAGGTAAAGGTAAAGGTGTCCCATAACTTGTGTGGTCGTAGTGGAGTGAGGCATCAGAGACCTCAGCTTCTCAAGGGGCCAGCATATTGAGGGTGGCGCCCATCTCCTCTCCCTCACTGCTTTACCTTCCCTGACCCTAAAGAGTGCAGGTACCCATTTACAGCTGGGTGAACTGCGGGACTGTACTGAGGCAAAGGCACATGAACGGTCCACCCATCCACTTGGTAAACCACGTTCGATGTTGCTTAACATTGGCCGGAGAAAAGTGAAAAGCTCTGACCACTGAGCTATCCCGTCCCCTTTAAAAAAAAAAAAAAAAAGTCCTTTAGATAAGACTATTAACTAAGGCCCCGCGTGCCCTGAACGCCCGTAGAACGGTCTTGCACACACGTTCGAACCTATTTTGCCTTTCGAAAGAGTAGGCCTTTCATGCTGGATAATAAAAACTACATTTAAAAAAAAAATTGCATGCACACTGATGTCAAATTCAGACACCATCCCCGAAGTTGGGACTTAATCAATGGTGGGCAAAAATGGTCGCATAGGTTAAACATCTCACCATTGGTGAACCCAAGTGAAGTGGGGGCGGATAGCCTAGTGGTCAGAACATTGCGCTCGCAATTTGAAGACCCGGGTTCGAGTCCGGTCGAGGAAATTTTCTTCCTGGAGTTAACATCAGTGCTGACTCCACTCTCCCCAAAAAGTCCTTCGGATGAGACTTTAAACCGAGGCCCCGTGTGCGAACGCACGCAGAACATCTTGCGCACACGTTAAATCCTGTTCCGCTTTTCGTAAGAGTAGGCCATCGTGTGCCGGTGGGAACAGATGACAATATTTACAAAAAACTGCATACACACGGGGACCGGATGAAAAAAAGCACATGATTGCTTATTCTGTTATCCTCGATATAAAAGAATAAAATAAACCTCGGAGCTCTAGTTTAGGAATGAAAAAAAAGGAAGAAAAAAAAACAACAACAGAAGAAAACCCCATCAATGACAACTACTTAAACGTTCAAACATCGTAACACTGAAATCAACAATAGAACGACACTTCTGGTCTAAACAATTAAATGCTGCAATTCAATTTTTAAAAAAAAATATCAGCCATCAATGCAGTAAACATTTTTTTTTTTTTTAATTCCGCTCACACACTTTTGACACATCTGTAGTTTTCAACGCTCAGGCAAACTGACTGGAAAATGCCCGATTAAAAAAAAAAAAATTCAGTATGTACACACTAAGTTTGTATACAAATTGAGCAGTTAGGTTTACATTTGGGCCATTGTCTAGACACAGAAGTGCCTGGTAGTAGTAGGCACCCATCAGTCTCGGAAGACTATGGAGTTGCGCTCTAGTGTTTAGAACGCAAAGCCTGGGTAAGTTAAGTGTGGAGGGGAAGCTGTTACCCACACAGCAGACCCCCCCCCCCCCCCCCCCCCTCCTCTCCACGCCACTGGAATGCTCCATTGTGCCTGATATTAGTTTGCAATTGGGGCACATTTTGTACTGATAAATGATATAGTATTGTATATTGTATTGTAAATTGTACTGCATACTACTTTAAGCCAAAGCAGATTTCTTTCCTTGAAATCTGGGCTGCTCTCCCCTGGGAGAGCGTGTTGCCACAAGAGCAGCGCCACCCATTATTTTTTCTTTGTTTTCCTGTCTACAACTGTATTTGTTTCCCTATCAGAGTGCCTTTTTTTTCTACAGAATTTTGGCAGGGGCTTTACCTCTAGAGTCTAGACCACCGACCTAAGACTTGCTTCGGATAAGTCTGCATTTGAGCCTTCCTTAAACTCATAATACACAGAACTACATAGGGAATAAGTTTGCAATGAAAACATTACCATATACTGATAATATAATATACATAGATAGACAGACCTACATTAGAATAAGTTTGCAATTTGAACATGACTTGAAACTGAAAATATGAATGATATACACGGTACGGACCTACAAAGGGCAAAAGTTTGCATTTGAGCATTTCAAGTACTGATAATGCCATAGGGATATTATTACTACTGCATAGGGTAAGCTTGCAGATATGTACATGCATTTCTTGAATTGACAGTGTAATGTACACACAAGTACCCAAAATAAATTTGTATTTGAGCATTTCGAGTACAGATAATGCAATAGGCATATGACTTCATAGGGCAAGTTTGCAAATATATATGTGCATTTTTTGAGCTGATAGTCTGATGTACGCACATGCACACAGGATAAATCTGCACCTGAGAAGTCCTTGTAATAGTTACAAAACTGCATACACGCTGGGACTGGATGTAAAAAAAAAAGCACAAGAGTGCTTATCCCATTATCCTTGATATAAAAGAATTTTTTTTTAATTAAAAAAAAAAAAAAAGCCCTACCGATCACAAAAGCCACAACAGGGCTGTCACCTCATTCAGTTTCAGTGGCTCCAGCAACTTTCCCTTCAAGTTCAAAACCACCACCTCCTAATATCTTCACATATCTAGCACCGTCCATCTATAAAAAAAACAAACAAAAAAAACAACCAAAAAAAACCCAACAAAAGGAACAAAACCAGCCAACATTAATGGCACAATACCTAAATCATTTCATTCTTTAAGGCTAACAGAGCGAGCCTAACTATCTACCTACCTAAACTTGGGCATAGTTTTGCAAGTGTGTGTGTGTGTTACTGAGTGTGTGTGTGTGTGTGTGTGTGTGTGTGTGTGTGTGTGTGTGTGTGTGTGTGTGTGTGTGTGTGTGTGTGTGTGTGTGTGAGAGAGAGAGAGAGAGGGGGAGAGAGAGAGAGAGAGAGAGAGAGAGAGAGAGAGAGGAGAGAGAGAGAGAGAGAGAAGAGAGAGAGAGAGAGAGAGAGAGAGAGAGAGAGAGAGAGAGAGAGAGAGAGAGAGAGAGAGAGAGAGAGAGAGAGAGAGAGAGAGAGAGAGAGAAGAGAAAAGAAAGAAAGAGAAAGAGAGAGAGAGAGAGAGAGAGAGAGAGAGAGAGAGAGAGAGAGAGAGAGAGAGAGAGAGAGAGAGAGAGAGAGAGAGAGAGAGAGGGGAGGGAGAGGGAGAGAGTGTGTATGTGAGTGTTTGTGTATGTTTTAGTATTTTCTTTATAGTCACCACACCAAAAAAAAAAACCCAGCCATAACGAAGCAGTAATAACAAAACAGCCGGAACGACATAATCCCAACAACAATAACGACCCTCAACCCAGACACACAATAATCACATACCCTTCACCTTGATTTATACAATGTTGAACAAATATGTTCATTATTGGACATTCGTAATAAGACACAAATGTACAACCCAACAACAATACACACCTCGTTATCCACACAAACGCAACATTAAAAAAATCTGTCATTAGAAAGACGCAGAATCAGCCTATTTTGGTACGCTGTGTTTCCCCAGAAGTTGGAATGCAGCTATCTTAATAAAAAAAAAAGTCTGTCCCGAGCCATAAGGCTCATCAGGCCGGTGCTTATCCCGGTTTCTGTGGCGTTAAGCGACTGAGAGTCATAGACTCCCCCCTGGATAGGACGCCAGTCTATCGCAGGGTTAACCCCCAACACAAGGTTGGTACCCCTTTTACACCTGGGTGGGGTGCCATAGCGGAATAGCTGGGATCGAACCCGCAACCTTTAGATTACGAGTACAACGCCCTAACCACTAGGCCACAGCGGCGGCAGCTATCTTAATGGTGGACAAAAAAACCTCTAGTCACATAAAATACAAAAATCTCACCATTGGTGAACTTCAGAACTCTAGCCTAAGAATAAACACACAAAAAAGGATATTGTGTTTCGACAAAACATCCAAATATACAGTCTCTTAGAAATACAAAAGAGTCCATCCTCCCCTCCCCCCCCTCCCCCCCCCATTTTTATCTTTCCAAAAAAATAGAATTTAAGAAACGCCCCCCCCCCCCACTCTTCTTTCTCCAACACACACACACACACACACACACACACACACACACACACACACACACACACACACACACACACACACACACATTATCCTCGATATAAAAGAATAAATCAAATCAATTCAAACACACACCACACACACACACACACACACACACACACACACACACACACACACACACACACACACACACACACACATTATCCTCGATATAAAAGAATAAATCAAATCAAATCAAATCAAATCAATTCACACACACACACACACACACACACACACACACACACACACACACACACACACACACACACGTAACTAAAAGACCTAAAAATATGTGATTGCCTCTTGGAAGACTGTGATGAGTATCAACTTGGCCATGTTGCATTTAAATACTGCTTTCAACATGGCTTTTAAGAGGGTTTTTATTTTTGTTTTTATAATATATCTTATTAAGCAGACATTGCATCTGAAAATACTGCTTTGAAAACAAGAGCGAAAAATACTGCTTTCTTTTTTTCTTTTTTTCTCATCACATAAATCATCACACAAGAAGGAAGGTGGCAGGATGGTTAAGACGTTCACCTGCCCAACAAGTAAACCATAAGGTTCTGGGTTCAATTCTCAGCCTTGCCCTTTCTCCCCATGGTGACGGTACGGGGAAAACGAACTTGAACGTCGAGTCTTTTGGAGGAGACTCTAAACCAGTCAGACCTGTGTGCTTATGGACTTGCGCATGTCAAAGAACCCAGGGCATTTAAAAGTCAGAAAGAGCGAGGACGTTACTCTCAACTGATCTGGTAAAATCGGTTAAGTTAAGTTTCCAACTGTACCCCTGAAGTTGGAATGCAGCTACTTTAACGGTGGGGAAAATGTGCTCGCATACGCAAACATTTCAATGTGGGGTGACCTCAGTAACTCTAGGTAACCTCAGTAACTCTAGGTAACCTCAGTAACTCTAGGTAACCTCAGTAACTCTAGGTAACCTCAGTAACTCTCGGTAACCTCAGTAACTCTCGGTAACCTCAGTAACTCTAGGTAACCTCAGTAACTCTAGGTAACCTCAGTAACTCTAGGTAACCTCAGTAACTCTAGGTAACCTCAGTAACTCTCGGTAACCTCAGTAACTCTAGGTAACCTCAGTAACTCTAGGTAACCTCAGTAACTCTAGGTAACCTCAGTAACTCTAGGTAACCTCAGTAACTCTCGCCGAGGAACGATAAAAAGTTACACAAAACGATACACACTAATTTGACAATGATGATGATCACGATAAAATATAATGATGATACCAAAATAGTAGTAATAAATCAAAAAGTACCCCCCCCCCTCCCTCCCCTCCCCAACAACAAACAACAAAATGTGCTGCAAGGCCGCTATCCCTGGAAGATTTCAACATCAAATGTCCAAAATGTAACAACTACAAAAAACGCAGTATACTTCTCGAGTTGGACAATTTGTGTAAAAAAAAAAAAAAAACCCACCATAATGACTAATCATATAATACATAAAAACTGGAATGGTGCAAAAATCTGTTGTATTAAAAAAAATAAAAAAAATAAAAAAAAAGGTACTGGTGTAAGGGGTCGAGGCATCAGAGACCTCAGCTTCTCTAGGGGGCCAGCATGTTGAGGGCGGTGCCTATCTCCTCTCCCTCGCTGCTTTACCTTCCCTGACAATAAAGAGGGCAGGTACCCATTTACAACTGGGTGAACTGGGGGAACTGTACTGAAGCCAAGGCGCGCAAATGGTCACCCATCCAACTGGTAACCACACTCGATGCTGCTTAACCTTAGCTTGGGGAAAGCGAGTGCTCTGACCAACTGAGCTATCCTGCCTTCTGTAGAATGCATAATGATTGTGGAAAATGTGTATAGAGAGCACATCTCTTATGCCTGGTCATTTTCACACACTGTACACACCCACTCTCACCCCCAGGCATTACAGATGTCCCTCCTCCCCTCCCCCCCCCCCCCAAAAAAAAAAAAAAAAAAAAAAAAAACCCAAAAACACCCACTTTTTTTTTTTAAAATAGTAGTATAGTAGGCATCCATTAACCTCGGAAGACTATGGAGTTGCGCTCTTCTTCTTTAAAATTTTATATATATATATTTTTTTATAAATGTATCAATAAATCTACCTTAACTTCACTCTGTACAGCCATCACGAGGGGGAGTGGTGGTGGTGGTGGTGATGGTGCCAATTGTCTCCCTTGAAGAGGAGGCCGATGCGCGATGCTGTGTGTTACTAAAAATGGCATACAGTAGAGAGAGAACTGTGCGAGACTCTGGTTTCCTTGGGTGGTAGTTCACAGATCTCCTGGCACACACCCTTATCTTCAGGGTAAATCGGAAGGGTTTATAATTATTAATATAATTAATTATAAAAAAGTTTATACTCTATGTGTGTTTATACTCTCTGTGTGTGTGTGTGTGTGTGTGTGTGTGTGTGCGCGTGTGCATTGACTTCGTTAAAAAAAATTTTTAATTGTTGTTGGCTGCATGCGCAAGAATTGGTTGAATGCAATGCGCTTTGATTTGTTTTTGCAAGATATAGCGCTATATAAGTTCCATTTATTATTATTTATTATTATTATTATTATTATTATAACTATAACCTCCCCATGCTCCTTAGCCCTGCGTTTGATATTGAGACGGGAGACAATCGTTGCAGAGATGGGAGACAATTGTTGCAGAGATGGGAGACAATCTTTGCAGAGATGGGAGATAATTTGCAGAGATGGGAGATAATCTACCTTCACTGTGTAAGACATGCATTTTTTAATTCAAAATATTTGGGAAGGAAGGTGGTTTAAAAAAAAAAAGAAAAAAAAAAAAAGGAAGGAAGGTGGCAGGATGGTTTAGGTATTCCCCTGCTTAATTAACAAGTGAGCAGTGAGGTTCTGGGTTCCATTCCCAGCCTTGCCAATTTCTTTCTGGTTTGACAGGAATATTGAACCAAATATCAAGTCTTTTGGAAGAGTCTCTAAACCAGTAAGACCCTTGTGCTTACGGACATGCGCATGTAAAAGAAACCCACGACAGATGAAAATCAGGAAGAGCAGGAAGGTACCTTCTGAGTGTCCAGCAAAATTTGGTAGATTCCATCTTTCTTCTGAGTTTCCTGGTAGACTGAATTCAAATCCCCACTATATTCCTGAAGCTGGAATAAGGCTTGGTAGATTCAATCTTTCTTCTGAGTTTCCTGGTAGACTGAATTCAAATCCCCACTATATTCCTTAAGCTGGAATAAGCCTTGGTAGATTCCATCTTTCTTCTGAGTTTCCTGGTAGACTGAATTCAAATCCCCACTATATTACCAAAGTTGGAATAAGCCTTGGTAGATTCCATCTTTCTTCCGAGTTTCCTGGTAGACTGAATTCAAATCCCCACTATATTCCTGAAGGTGGAATACGGCTATCTAAATGGAGGGGGGGAAAAAACGGGTGCATATGCAAAAATCTCACCATTGGTGAACCTCGAAGCTGTAGCTGAGAAAACAATATAAAGAGTTCAATTTTTTAAATTTTTTTTTTTTAAAGGGGGGGGGGGGGGGAGGAAAAACATTTTTTTTCTTCTGAAAATACTACCTCTCCAATATTGTTAAAAAAATGTATTATGTTAATTATCTACATTTTTTTAAACACATATATGTATAAGTGTACAAG
>CM060339.1:21618361-21631195 GCA_030674155.1 Stramonita haemastoma
GGGACTGGATGTGAAAAAAAAGCACACAAGTGTTTATTCCATTATCCTCAATATCAAAGAATTTAAAAAAATAAATAAATAAACACCATTTTGAACTGACCTGAACAGCACAATACTGCTTCACAATCTGTTATCCTTTTCCCCAGCGCCTTAAACCGAATCAGCACACCCCCCCCCCCCCCCCCCCCAGGTCCCTGACCCATCTGCATCAGTCTGCTGCATGATCTGTTGCATGATCTGCTGCATAAGAGTCTGCTGCATGATCTGCTGCATAAGAGTCTGCTGCATGATCTGCTGCAAATCAGAGTCATGCCTGCATGATCTGCTGCATAAAGTTGCTGCATCAGAGTCAGATCTGCTGCATAGAGATGTCTGCTGCATATCTCATAAGTCTGCTGCATCAGAGGTCTGCTGCTGCTGCTCACAGCTGTCAGTTCCCCCCCCCCACACCCCCCCCCCCACACACCCCCCCCACACACACTTTCAGCTCCTCTCAGCTGCAGCTAATTAATCCATCCCATCTCAAACCCAACCCAGCTGGGTGCTAATTATTTACAGCAGGAAACACAGGACCCCACTTGGACTTGGGTCCAAATGAAAGGGTGCACTAAATGTAGCAGCGCTCTGGACTGACTGAGCCAGTGATGCGGAATTTGTGCGCTTGTGTGCTGCTACTCTCGCTGCAGTTCCGCGTGTGTCGCTGCAAGAGCCGGTGGGAACAGACGACAAGATTTACAAAACTGCATACACACGGGGACTAGATGTAAAAAAAAAAAAAGCACAAGAGTGCTTATTCCATTATCCTCGATATAAAAGAATAATAATAAAAAAAAATTTTTAAAAAAGGCCTCTGCATCTGCTCCTGGGGCTGCTATTTGGCTGCGTGCCCAGCATGCTTTAGCTTGTCGACTTCTTCCTGTCCTGTGTCAGTGTGTGTGTGTGTGGGGGGGGGGGGGGGGCGAAGTTCAGTTGCCGTTCTGTCCGTTTCCTGCTGGGCGGCTCGCTCTCATTTTTTATTATTTATTTTTTATATTCTCGTTGTTCAGCACGCTCGCTCTTTTCCAGCTCGGCCTCTTGGGTTTTCCCCTTAGTTTCTTTCTGTTTTTCTTCATCGTCTTTTTGTTTCTCTTCCGCTTCTTCCGTTTCTCTTCCGCTTCTTTCCGTTTTTCTTTCCGCTTCTCTTCCGCGTCTTACCGTTTCTCTTCCGCTTGTTTGTGTTTCTCTTCCGCTTCTTTCAGCTTCTCTCCTTCTTTCAGTTTCTCTTCCATTTCCTTCCCCTTTCTCTTCCGCTTCTTTCCGTTTCTCTTCCGCTTCTTTCCGTTCTCTTTCCTCCTGTTTTTGTTTCTCTTCCGCTTCTTTCCGTTTCTCTTCCTCATGTTTTTGTTTCTCTTCCGCTTCTCTTTCTGTTTCTCTTCCGCTTCTTTGGGTTTCTTGTCCGCCTCTTCTTTCATTTTTTTCAGTTTCCCAGTCATTTTACTGATGTCTGTCGAGAGGGCTGAGAGATACTTTTGGAGGTTTGCAAAATTGTCGTCAATTTTCTCAAGGACGCTTTTGTTGTTTTGGCTCATTTCTTGCAAGCTGGAAACAAAAGTCAAATTTCTTTGTTGTGCAAGGGCGTTGGATGGATCATCAGCAACCATTTCAGCTACGTTCCACAAAAACAGGGCAAGTCATTTACATGCATTGAAAACAAGAGGGGTCCCGTTACTACCCTTTGGGGCACACCTTGTCTGATGGGTATCAATTCCGGTGTTTGAGCGATTGCTCATGGTGTCTTGTTTTCTTTCTGACCAAAAAAAAAAAAAAAAAAAAAATTCAAATTTCCTAAAACGTTGATATATCTGATGATATATTTTTGCATATACAACCCTTTTTCTTCCCCCTCCCCACCATTTAGGTAGCTGCATTCCAACTTCGGGATTTGACCTGTAATTTGAAGGGCAAAATTCATCCCCTGATTCGGGGACTGGTATGATCTCTGCTCTTTCACTTGAAAGGAAAGCAGTTTATATAAGAAAAAATAGGACTGGGCTTGACACACACTTACATGCATTGTGGACGCAAAATAGTAACACACACACACACACCACACATACACATCAGTATCCTCTCACACACACATCCATACACACACACATCCCTACCCCCCCCCCCCCCCCCTCACACACACTCACACACCTCCTCCCCCCCCCCCACACCTACAATCCCCCCCCCCCAAACACAGACACACAGACACACACCACACACACACACACACACATCTAAAACACACACACACACACATCTAAACACACATCACACACACACACACATCTAAACACACACATACACACATCTAAAAACACACACACACACACACACACAGACACACAGACAACACACACAACACAGACATCTAAACACACACATACACACATCTAAACAACACACACACACACACACACACACACAAACATCTCTAAACACACACACACATACATAGCCCCATTACCTCTTCGTCAACTTTTCGTCGGTCTTGTGAATATCTCCTTCAAAGTTGTGTGGTTTTCCTTCAGCTCTCCCCCCATTCTCCTAATCTCCTGCCGCAAGGTCTCAGTCTGGGCATGCAAGCTGACGAACACACACAGACATACATGTTAAGTTAAAAGTTAAGTTAAAGGTTAGTTAAAGTCTGTCCCGAGCCATAAGGCTCATCAGGCCGGTGCTTATCCCGGTTTCTGTGGCGTTAAGCGACTGAGAATCATAGACTCCCCCCTGGATAGGACGCCAGTCTATCGCAAGGTTAACCCCCAACACAAGGTTGGTACCCCCTTTTACACCTGGGTGGGGTGAGAAAATAGCCGTAAAGTGCCTTTTCCAAGGGCACAACGCCATAGCAGAATAGCTGGGATCGAACCCGCAAGCTTTAGATTATGAGTACAACGCCCTAACCACTAGGCCACGGCGGCGGCACAGACATACATTCAGACATACAACCACAAGGATGATAATGATGATCATCATCATGACGAGGTACAGGTCAAAATTAATATGCTCTGTGTCTTGTTTTTATTTGTTTTTTTTATTTTATTTTATACCAAACACACAGACATACATACATACAACCACAAGGATGATAATGATGATGATCATCATCATGACGAGGTACAGGTCAAAATTAATATGCTCTGTGTCTTGTTTTTATTTGTTTTTTTTATTTTATTTTATACCAAACACACAGACATACATACATACAACCACAAGGATGATAATGACGATCATCATCATCATGACGAAGTACAGGTCAAAATTAATATGCTCTGTGTCTTGTTTTTATTTGTTCTGTTTTATTTTATACATTTTATACATTATTTTATTTTATTTTGTCTGTACACAGACATACATACATACAACCACAAGGATGATAATGACGATCATCATCATCATGACAAGGTACAGGTCAAAATTAATACGCTCTGTGTATTGTTTTATTTGTTCTGTTTTTTTATTTTATACCAAACACACAGACATACATACATACATACAACCACAAGGATGATAATGATGATCATCATCATGACGAGATACAGGTCAAAATTAATATGCTCTGTGTCTTGTTTTTATTTGTTCTGTTTTTTTATTTTATACCAAACACACAGACATACATACATACAACCACAAGGATGATAATGACGATCATCATCATCATGACGAAGTACAGGTCAAAATTAATATGCTCTGTGTCTTGTTTTTATTTGTTCTGTTTTATTTTATACATTTTATACATTATTTTATTTTATTTTGTCTGTACACAGACATACATACATACAACCACAAGGATGATAATGACGATCATCATCATCATGACGAGGTACAGGTCAAAATTAATACGCTCTGTGTATTGTTTTATTTGTTCTGTTTTTTTATTTTATACCAAACACACAGACATACATACATACATACAACCACAAGGATGATAATGATGATCATCATCATGACGAGATACAGGTCAAAATTAATATGCTCTGTGTCTTGTTTTTATTTGTTCTGTTTTTTTATTTTATACCAAACACACAGACATACATACATACATACAACCACAAGGATGATAATGACGATCATCATCATCATGACGAAGTACAGGTCAAAATTAATATGCTCTGTGTCTTGTTTTTATTTGTTCTGTTTTATTTTATACATTATTTTATTTTATTTTGTCTGTACACAGACATACATACATACAACCACAAGGATGATAATGACGATCATCATCATCATGACGAGGTACAGGTCAAAATTAATACGCTCTGTGTATTGTTTTATTTGTTCTGTTTTTTTATTTTATACCAAACACACAGACATACATACAGACATACAACCACAAGGATGATAATGATGATCATCATCATGACGAGGTACAGGTCAAAATTAATATGCTCTGTGTCTTGTTTTTATTTGTTCTGTTTTTTTTAATATTTTATACCACTTTATGTCACAGCAGATTTCTCTGTGCGTGAAATTTGGACTGCTCTTCTTGGGGAGAGCGTGTCGCCACAAGTGCAGTGCCTACCCATTATTATTATTATTATTTTAATATATACAGCCCAGAGCCGCCATGGGGACTTCAACTCCCCTATTTTTCCTCAGGGATGCTCTCCACCATAAAGAGGAGAAAGCTGATGTGGTTTGGTCATGCCACAAGACACAACACCCTAGCAAAAACCATCTTGCAAGGAACAGTCGAGGGCAAAAGAAGAAGAGGCCGCCAAAAGAAATCATGGGTTGACAACATCAAAGACTGGACCGCCCAACCCCTGCAGCGCCTCCTACTAGCCACACAGGATCGTGAAGCATGGAAAAAGATCTCCGTTGCGTCTTCTCTCATGTCCCCCCTACGTCCTTTGGGACATGGGACTGAGTGAGTGAGTGAGTGAGTGGTGTGTAAACATGACACCTGTGTGTGTCTGTGTGTTGTTCCTGGGCTTAGAAGGTAGCTGCATTCCAACTTCAGGGATGTATGCTGGGCATGTTCGTGTTTCAATGACCCACTGCGTGCTGACATGCATTACGGGGATCTTTAACATGCATACCTAATCTTTTGCATGTGTACATACTTGAAGGGAATTAAGGCACTGGCAGGTCTGCACTTGAAGTTGACCTGGAAGATTGTAAAAATCCCCCACCCTTAACCCTCTTGCATTCAGACTCTCTGAACACAAACTGCCCCTAGATTTCGCATTCCATCACAAAGTCTGGTCAGGCACACATGCTGGCTGGCCTTCTCCTCCAAAGTACATACCAGCAGCTAATAGTTCTTCCAGACCCTCAGCAGGGTTTCCCCTTCTAGCCTGATAGAGGTTTGACATGTGGAAGCAATTAGTGATGGTCACAGTGTGATTATTCAATCCTGGCAAATCCCGGGGATTGGGACTAAGAGGGTTAATTCACCAGACGCCAGCACCCAGATTGGAACCAAAGACTCCATGGACCCATAGGAATGAAGTTGAATGGTGTTAACCACTCAGCTACAACGTTGGTAGAAAGTAGCATATTCATTTATCTATCTATCTATCTATCTATCTATCTATCTATCTATCTATCTATCTATCTATCTATCTATTTCTTTATTCATTTATTTATTCCTTTATTTCGAGGATAGTGGAGTAAGCACTCATGTGCTTTATTTTTTTTTTACATCCAGTCCCTGTGTGTGTACGCAAGTTTTGTCAATTTTGCCATCCGTTCCCACCAGCACACAATGGCCCACTCTTTCGAAAAAGCGGAACAGGTTTTAACGTGTGCGCAACAAGTTCTGCGTGCGTTCGCACAAGGGATCTCCATTTATAGTCTCATCTGAAGGACTTTTTTGGGGGAAGGGGGGGCAGAGTGGAGTTGACACTGATGTTAACTTCAGAAGAAAAATCTTCTTGCATGAGATTCGAATCCGGGTCAGCACATCACAAGTGCATCACTCTGACCACCAGGCTATCCCATATAAAAGACATTAGGAGGCAAACAGACAGACAGAGAGAGACATAGACAGAGAGAGAAGAGAGAGAGAGAGAGAGAGAGAGAGAGAGAGAGAGAGAGAGAGAGAGAGAGAGAGAGAGAGAGAGCGGGCAGAGAGAGACAGACAGACAGACAGAGAGACAGACAAACAGAGAGACAGACAGACAGGCAAACAGACAGACAGAGAGATAGAGAGACAGGCAGACAGACATATGGACAGAGAGATAGAGAGACAGACAAACAGAAACAGACGGACAGGGACAGACAGACGGACAGACACAGAACAGACAGACAGACAGACAGACAGACAGACAGACAGACAGACATAGTCAGACAGACAGAGACAGATGGACAGACAAACAAACAGACTGAGAGACAGACCGACAGAAAGACCGAGAGACAAGCAGGCAGACATACAGACAAACAGAGACAGACAGACAGACAGAAAGACAAACATGCAGACAGACAGACAGACATACAGACATACAAACAGACAGTGGTCTAGTGGTCAGAACATTGCACTCACAATTTGACGACCAAGGTTCGATTCCCGGTCGAGGAGATTTTTCTTCTGGAGTTAACATCAGTGCCAACTTCACTCTCCCCAAAGTCCTTTGGATGAGACTATAAACCGAGGACCTGTGTGCGAACGCACGCAGAACATCTTGTGCACACATAAACCCTGTTCACTTTTCGTAAGAGTAGGCCATTGTGTGCCGGTGGGAACAGATGACATTTACAAAAACTGTATACACACAGGGACTGGATGTTAAAAAAAGTACATGAGTGCTTATTCCATTATCTGCAATATAAAAGAATAAATAAATAAATAAATAAATAAAATAAAATGTGACGCTCCACCACAAAATGAGTTGCTTAGCACATTACCCAATTTTGCGCTACGAGCCATTAAAGGCAGGTGGGGGTCAAGTCGTCAATTTTGAGAGTTTGATAGATAATTAAACTATAACCGTTATTCTACCTTGTAATGAAATATCAAGGCATAATTTTTTTTTTCCTTTTGCTTTTAAATGCGTTTTACCCTAGCCCTCATTCTGACAACCTTTAATGAAAATAAACTTCATTCTGACAACCTTTAATGAAAATAAACTTGCCCATTTCTCATTTTGTCACATCCCGCAGTCTATCATTTCAATTTGTAATAACTTTGCACAGAAATATCCCATTTTCAATCTGTTTTTTTGTATTGAATAGCCTTTTTGTTGCAGATTAATTATTTGTCAATAACTAAAAATTGACCTTCTGGTGCAATGTGACTCCTTATGTGGTGGAGCGTCACAAATAACAACAGACAAGACAGGAAATTCCTCACTCTGTCAGCCATGCCATGTTGGAGTCTTTCTGACGAACCACCCATTTGGTCTGCTCTTTTTCGAACTTCCAGGATGTCCGATATGTCCTCTGGAACAGGCCGTTTCATCCATTCCATCACCATCATCATCATCAACACCATCATCATCAACACCATCATCATCATCATCATCACCATCACCATCACCATCACCCCCACCACCACATCCGTCACCATCATCATCACCATCACCACCACCACTACCGTCATCATCATCATCATCACCGTCACCATCATCCCCACCACCACCATCATCATCATCACCATCACCATCGTCATCACCATCACCACACCACCTCCACACCACTACCATCATCATCATCATCATCATCACCACCACCATCATCATCACCAACCACCACCACACCACCACCACCACCACCACCACCACACACCACCACCACCACATCATCATCATCATCATCATCATCATCATCATCATCATCATCACCATCATCATCGTTGTCATCGTCATCGTCATCATCATCATCATAACAAAAAGTACAGTGCACAAATCCAACACCACTCAGTAGGGCCTAGTCCAGAGTGCTAAATTTAAGCGCGCTCCTTCCTTTTACCTGGTCCATGTGTGGTCAGCTCCTGCTATAAATGAATAGCACCAGCAGAGATGGATAGTTAGCTCCTGAGAGGAGCTGAAAGTGGGGGGTACTGACAGCTGTGAAGAAGGTGGCATGCAAGACGGTTCAAGACGCTCACCTGCCTGACAAGTAAACCGTGAGGTTTCTGGTTCCATTTCCAAGCCTTGGGTCTCCAGCAAGGCCTGACCACAGGTGAACATCAGGGAATACACTCACAATCCAAAAAAATTTATAATAGCATTTTTTTTCTATTTTTCCTTTTTTGTTTCTCAGGTAGAGCTTTGAGGTTCCTCAGGTAGAGCTTTGAGGTTCCTCAGGTAGAGCTTTGAGGTTCCTCAGGTACAGCTTTGAGTCCTCAGTACTTGAGGTTCCTCAGGTAGAGCTTTTGAGGTTCCTCAGGTAGAGCTTTGAGGTTCCTCAATGACGAGTTTTCGTGTATGTGTGACTGGTTTACCCTCCACTGAGGCAGCCGCATACCGACTTCAGGGACAATGTGTAAACATGACACCAAGTGTCAAAGTCCTGCGGATGAGACTATGAACCTTTTATTTTATTTTATTTTATTATTAATTTTTTTTAAATCGAGGATAATGGAAGAAGCACTCAAGTGCTTTTTTACATCCATTCCCCGTGTGTATGCAGTTTTGTAAATCTTGTCATCTGTTCCCACTGGCACACAAAGGCCTACTCTTATGAACAGCAGAACAGGATTTAACGTGTGCGCAATATGTTCTGCGTGCATTTGCACACTGGGCGTTGGTTAATAGTCTCATCCGAAGGACTTTTGGGGAGAGTGGAGTCAGCACTGATGTTAACTCCAGGAGAAAAATCCCCTCGACCAGGACTCAAACTTGGGTCGTCAAATTGCCAGCACAATGCTCTGACCACTAGGCTATCCCGTCCCGAGGCCACGCAGGCAAAAAACATGCGTACGCAGAACATCTTGTGCACACGTTAAAAAAACCCATTCCGCCTTTCGGAAGAGTAGGAAATTGTGTGCCAGGAGAAATGGATGACTAATAAAAAAAAAAATTAATAAAAAATTTGCAAACGGTGTCGTGTTTAGACACTCATGTCCAAAGTTGGAATGTGGATACCTAAATAGTGGGTGAAAAAAAACACAACCCCCCCCCCCCCCACCCACCCCCCCAGTTGCATACGCAAAAATCCCTCCGTTAGTCAACCTTGGATCTCTAACACAGCTGTCAGTTTCCCCCCCCCCCCCCCCCCCCCACTTTCAGCTCCTCTCAGCTGCTAATTAACCCATCCCATCCCAGCCCAGATAGGGACCAGCTGGTGCTATTCATAGCAGGAACTGAACACACTTGGACCCTGATCGCTAAATTTAGCACTCTTGACTGAATGGTGTTGGATTTGTCCATTGTGCTAACCAAGGAGTGAAAAAAAAACACAACCACCCCCCCCCCCCCCCCCACCCCAAAAATGGAAGAACTAACCTGGACACAAGACGCACTCGGTCGGTTTGATTTCGACAGGGATCCCCTCCACAGAAATACTGTACTCCTCACTGGGATCCAGATCCCACAAGGTGAATGCTTGCTTCTCTCCTTCCGTCTTGGAGTTCTCATCCAACTGCTTTTGGGCCACTAGATATGTGGCTGAAAAAAAAAAAAATCATTAACCCTTACAGCACTGAATATCTGCTAACAATTACTTCCCCTATCCTAAATTTCTGCCCCCGCGCTCTCCCCTTCAGTCCTGTCAGCTGATTTTCCAGTGACAACGGTACCAGAGGAAGGTTTGTTTATAGTGATCCGTCATGCGGCTAACTGGCATCAACAGTCTCTGGAAAGTAGTTTTGATACGGCAAACACTGCTTCTCCTTTCCCAGGGAATGTTTTTAAAGCTTCATGTGTGTGTATGTAAAATTTACCTGGGTACCCATTTTGCACTCTTCTGCAACTCAGAAACCCAGGAATTGAAGGAAATTCGGTTGCGCTGGTTTTCCTCCTTACAGGACTGAAGGGTAGAGAAAACTGAGCTGGGAAACAGGCTTGCCGTACTGAAAGGGTTAGTTCTTTCCTTCTTGCTTGGAGCTCTTATCCAACTCCTTTTGGGCCACTTGGTATGTGGCAAAAAAAAATCATTAACTCTTTCAGTTCCGCACCTGGTATTATCATATGTGATGCACTTTCACAAAAGTACATTGAGTGCCTTTTTTAAAAATCATTTTTCAGATTTTGATGCAGTGAGAAAGTGCGACCATTTAGCTTTACAATCATCATATGTGATGCACTTTCACAAAACGCACATTAAGTGCCTTTTTATCATTTTTTCAGATTTTGACACAGTGAGAAAGTTTGACCATTTAGCTTTACAATGATGTACTTGTTTTTGCTGTAGCTTGACTAAAGTAAAGTTACTGTGGTTGAATTCACAAAGTGGTGAGGCGGCCATTTTGAGAAATTTGCGTTTAAAGTTTCTTGAACTGTGTACTTGTGTCTTGATCAGAAGACCTTAGCAACAGGGCTTTTAAGCTAAATTGGGCTCCAATACTTTGGAATATGATTTTTAGATGTTTGAAGAAACCAAAACTGCAAAAAACATGAAAATCGCTAAAAAATAGAATGGTGTGTGATACAAAATTATTTTTTTAAAAGGCAAAAAAAAAAAAGCAGAAACAGACATATACATCACACACACACACACACACACACACACACACACACACACACACACACACACACACACACACACACACACAACAATGCACACATGCACAATCACACCACACACACACACACATCACAACCTCCCCTCCACCCTCCACACACACAGACACACACACATCCACTCACACACGTACTCACACACAGAAACAACAGAACAGAAGAAAAGAAGCAGAAGAAGAAAAGAAGAAGAAGAAGAAGAAGAAGAAGACGAAGAAGAAGAAGAAGAAGAAGAAGAAAGAAAAAAAGAAGAAGAAGAAGAAGAAGAAGAAGAAGAAGAAGAAGAAGAAGAAGAAGAAGAAGAAGAAGAAAAGAAGAAGAAGAAGAAAGAAGAAGAAGAAGAAGAAGAAGAAGAAGAAGAAGAAGAAGAAGAAGAAGAAGAAGAAAAGAAGAACGAACGAGAGAGAAGAAGAAGAAGAAGAAGAAGAAGAAGAAGAAGAAGAAGAAGAAGAAGAAGAAGAAAAGAAGAAGAAGAAAGAAGAAGAAGAAGAAGAAGAAGAAGAAGAAAGAAGAAGAAGAAAGAAGAAGAAGAAGAAGAAAGAAGAAGAAGAAGAAAGAAAGAAGAAAGAAGAAGAAGAAGAAGAAGAAGAAGAAGAAGAAGAAGAAGAAAGAAGAAGAAAAGAAGAAAAAGACAAAGAAGAAGACAAAAGAAGAGAAGAAGAAGAAGAAGAAGAGAAGAAGAAAGAAGAAGAAGAAGAAAGAAAGAAGAAGACGAAGACGAAGAAGAAGAAGAAGAAGAAGAAGGAAGAAGAAGAAGAAGAAGAAGAAGAAGAAGAAGAAGAAGAAGAAGAAAAGAAGAAGAAAGAAGAAGAAGAAAAGAAGAAGAAAGAAGAAGAAGAAGAAGAAGAAGAAGAAGAAGAAGAAGAAGAAGAAAGAAGAAGAAGAAAGAAGAAGAAGAAAGAAGAAGAAGAAGAAGAAGAAGAAGAAGAAGAAGAAGAAGAAGAAGAAGAAAGAAGAAGAAGACGAAGAAGAAGAAGAAGAAGAAGAAGAAGAAGAAGAAGAAAGAAGAAGAAGAAGAAGAAGAAGAAGAAGAAGAAAAATGGTATGATTAAACACCACCACACACAGCAAAACTTCACAAACAGCCAGAAAGGCGCCAGACTCACACACTGCATGGGAAGGGCTCTGTCCGTCATTGCTTTTAAGGGACACCTCCACCTTGTACACTTTCTCTGGCAGCTTACTGGCCGGTTCCTGGTTAGATCGCTGACCTGATCTCTGACCTGATCTCCGGCCTGATGGTCCTTGACCCGATGACCCCTGACCTGACGACCCCTGACCTGACGATCCTTGCCCCGACGACCCCTGACCTGACGATCCTTGACCTGACGACCTCTGACCTGACGACCCCTGACCTGACAATCCTTGACCTGACGATCCTTGCCCCGACGAACCTTGACCTGATGACCCCTGACCTGATGTCCCTTGATGTGATGACCCTTGACCTGATGACCCTCGCAGAGGCAGCTGATTGGTCCAGAAGATGTCCACTGAGCGTCTGCTGGTTGATCTGTTAGCCGTCACTGTCACCGTGCCTGTAAAAACAAGAACATTGTGTGGCGATAATGAGCGATGGATAGGGGGGGGGGGGGGGGGGGGGAGGTGAGGGTGGTGGTAGTTGGGGGCATGAGGGTGGTGAGAGAAGGGATGTCCAGAGGTTAGAGCCACTTTAACCTTGAGATTTGACATTTGTTGATGTAACAGAGAGACAAATGGTTAAAAAAAAGTTAAAGTCTGTCCCGAGCCTTAAGGCTCATCAGGCCGGAGCTTATCCTGATTTCTGTGGCGTTAAGCGACTGAGAGTCATAGACTCCCCCCTGGATAGGACGCCAGTCTATCGCAGGGTTAAACCCCCAACACAAGGTTGGTACCCCTTTTACACCTGGGTGGGGTGAGAAAATAGCCGTTAAGTGTCTTTTCCAAGGGCACAACGCCATAGCTGAAAGCTGGGATCGAACCCGCAACCTTTAGATTACGAGTCCAACGCCCTAACCACTAGACTACAGCGGCGGCTAGAGACAAATGGAAGGGTAAAAAAATCACAGGAGAGATTGAGAGAAAGAGAGAGAGAGAGGAGAGAGAGAGAGAGGGGGGGGAAAGAGACAGACAGACACAGAGACAGACAGAGAGAGAGAGGAAGAGAGACTGAGAGAGAGAGAGAGGGAGGAGAGAGAGAGAGAAGAAG
>CM060339.1:21631295-21633795 GCA_030674155.1 Stramonita haemastoma
GTTCCTGGTTAGATCGCTGACCTGATCTCTGACCTGTTCTCCGGCCTGATGGTCCTTGACCCGACGACCCCTGACCTGACGATCCTTGACCCACGACCCCTGACTTGACGATCCTTGACCAGATGACCCCTGACCTGAACGACCCCTGACCTGACGAATCCTTGCCCCGACGACCCCTGAACCTGACGATCCTTGACCTGACGACCCTCTGACCTGACGACCCCTGACCTGACAATCCTTGACCTGACGATCCTTGCCCCGACGAACCTTGACCTGATGACCCCTGACCTGATGTCCCTTGATGTGATGACCCTTGACCTGAGACCCTCGCAGAGGCAGCTGATTGGTCCAGAAGATGTCCACTGAACGTCTGCTGGTTGATCTGTTAGCCGTCACTGTCACCAGGTCCTGTAACAACAAGAACATTGTGTGGCGATAATGAGCGATGGATGGGGGGGGGGGGGGGGGGAGGTGAAGGGTGGTGGTAGTTTGGGGCATGAGGGTGGTGGAGAAGGGATGTCCAGAGGTTAGAGCCACTTTAACCTTGAGATTTGACATTTGTTGATGTAACAGAGAGACAAATGGTTAAAAAAAAGTTAAAGTCTGTCCCGAGCCTTAAGGCTCATCAGGCCGGTGCTTATCCTGATTTCTGTGGTGTTAAGCGACTGAGAGTCATAGACTCCCCCCTGGATAGGACGCCAGTCTATCGCAGGGTTAACCCCCAACACAAGGTTGGTACCACCCTTTTACACCTGGGTGGGGTGAGAAAATAGCCGTGAAGTGTCTTTTCCAAGGGCACAACGCCATAGCTGAAAGCTGGGATTGAACCCGCAACCTTTAGATTACGAGTCCAACGCCCTAACCACTAGACTACAGCGGCGCTAGAGACAAATGGAAGGGTTAAAAAAAATCACAGGAGAGAGAGATTGAGAGAAAAGAGAGAGAAAGAGAGAGAGAGAGAGTGAGAGAGAGAAAGAGAGAGAGAGAGAGAGAGAGAGAGAGAAGAGAGAGAGAGAGAGGGGGGGGGGGGAGGAAAGAGACAGACAGACACAGAGACAGACAGTGGACACAGGAGAGAGGAAGAGAGACTGAGAGAGAGAAAGGGAGAGAGAGAGAGAGAGAGAGAGAGAGAGAGAGAGAGAGAGAGAGAGAGAGAGAGAGAGAGAGAGAGAGGAGAGAGAGAGAGATAAACAGAGAGAGAGAGAGAAAGGGAGACAGAGAGACAGAGAGACAGACACAGAGAGAGAGACAGACAGAGACAGACAGACAGAGATAGAGAGACAAGAGACACACAGAAGACAGACAGACAGACAGTGACAGAGAGACAATAGCGAGACAGAGACAGAGAGAGAGAGAGAGACAGAGAGTTGGACACTTCTTCTTGGACTGCTTAGAACAACTGATTTTCCAAGGTCAGCCCCAGCAACAACAACAACAACAACAACAACAACAACAACAACAACAACAAAGTCAGCCCCCAGCATATCCCACTTTGACATGGGAGACAACACTTGTTTATCTTTTAAACCTTTTTTGGGGGGGAAAAAAAAAAAGAAAAAAAAAAGGGCAGGAGAATGGACCGAGAAGACAGAACATAGACAAGAAGGCGATAGGAAAGAAGCAAACGGAACAACGCAAAAACAAAGACCCCCACCCCCACCCCCCCCTCTAAAAAAAAAAAAAGCCCCCAAACAACCCCCCCCTCAAAAAAACAACAACCCAAAAACAACCAAACAAAAACAACAACAAAAAAATCCCATTAAAACCCCCAACCATCCCCTTCCCCCCCCTCCCCAAAAAAAAAACTCCTCCCCCCAAACCCCCCCCCCCCCCCAAAAAAAAACAAAAAACAACCAAACAAAAACAACAAACAAAAACCATTAAAAAAAAACCCAACCAAACTCCCCCCCCCCCCCAAAAAAAAAAAACCCAAACCCAAAAAACCCCACTCCCCCCCCCCCCACCCTCTCAAAAAAAAAAACCCATAACAAAAACACCCATAAAAAAAACAAACAACCCCCCCCCCCCCCCCCCAAAAAAAAAAAATCAAACAAAAAAGACTGAGAGAGAGAGAGAGAGGGACACAGAGAGAGAGAGAGAGAGAGAGAGAGAGAGAGAGAGAGAGAGAGAGAGAGAGAAGAGAGAGAGAGAGAGAGAGAGAGAGAGACAGACAGAGAGACAGACAGACAGAGAGACAGAGACAGAGAGAGACAGAGAGAGACAGAGAGAGAGAGGAGAGAGAGAGAGAGAGAGAGAGAGAGAGAAGAGAGAGAGAGAGAGAGAGAGAGAGAGAGAGAGAGAGAGAAACAGACAGAGAGACAGAGACAGAGAGAGACAGAGAGAGACAGAGAGAGACAAGAGAGAGAGAGAGACAGACAGACAGACAGACAGACAGACAGACAAGACAGACAAGACAGACAAGACAAGACAGACAAGACAGACAGACAGACACCACCTCTCTCCAAAAAACCAAACCTGGAGCAGCAGCAGCAGCAGCAGC
>CM060339.1:21636295-21641980 GCA_030674155.1 Stramonita haemastoma
GCAATGGGGGTCATCGTAGCCGTAGTGCTTCGACTTGTTCAGGGAGCAAGACTCCGGGTCTGCAACAACAAAACAAACAAACAAAACTTGGAAACAAGCTTGATGGGACAGACAAATGAACCAACCAACAAACAAAACTTGGAAAAAAACTTAAGGAGCAAGTTTTCTGGTCTGGAACAACAAACAAACAAGCAAACAAATAAATAAACAAATAAAAACTTGGAAAAAGCTTAATGGGACAGACAAATGAACAAACAAACATAACTTGGAAAAAAAGTTTAAGAAGCAAGAATCCTGGTCTGGGACAACAAACAAATGATCAAACGATCAAACAATCAAACAAACAAAACTTGGAAAAAGCTTAAAGAGCAAGAATCCTGGCCTACGGACAAACAAAATAAAACAAAAAAAACTTGGTAATTTGGATACTCTGAACACAAACTGCCCCTAGATTTCGCATTCCATCACAAAATCAGGTCAGGCACACATGCTCCCTCGCCTTTTCCCTCCTTCTAAGTACATACCAGCAGCTATAATTACTTCCAGACTCTCAGCAGGGTTTCTACCTCTAGCCTGATAGAGCTTTGACATGTGGTAGCAATTAGTGATGGTCGCAGCGTGATGGAAATCTACTGTGTGTAAATCCCGGCAAATCCCAGTTCGGGGATTCAGGGGGGGCAATTATTCAATCCTGACAAATCCCAGTTTGGGACTAAGAGGGTTAAGGAGCAAGATTCCCATGCGCAAGCTAGCAACTAAAGTGGGGAGGGTGGAAAAAAAAAATGGTGTGGAGGTAAAGGACCTCCCGTCAGTCCCCTTAAAACCACACCTCTCCCTCCGTGTCCAGGGCGCTAGTCCTTCACCCTGGCGGTCAGGAGAGGTGTAAGTGGGGTGGTGAAGGGGTGTGAGGATTCCAACCTGGGTCAATTCGTGACAGCTACTAATTATTCAATCCCATCCCATCCCATCCCATCCCAGCCCAACCCAGCTGAGGCCAGCTGGTGCTAATTATAACAGGAACTGACCACACTTGGACTACTAGGTAAAACGAAGGGGTGTGCTAAATTTTGCACACTTGACTGTGTGATGTTAAATTTTATTATATTTTATTTATTTATTTTTTTATATTCTTTTATAGAGGATAATGGAATAAGCACTCATGTGCTTTTTTTCATCCAATCCCCATGTGTATGCAGTTTTGTAAATATCGTCATCTGTTCCCACCAGCACACAATGGCCTACTCTTACAAAAAGCGGAACAGGATTTAACACATGCGCAAGATGTTCTGCGTGACGTTGGATTTGTGCGCTGTGCAGCATTCATCACCCGAGTGCAAACGCACGCAGAACATCTTGCGCACATGTTAAATCCTGTTCTGCTTTTCGTAAGAGTAGGCGATGGTGTGCTGGTGGGAACAGATGACGATATTGACACAACTGCATACACACACGGGGACTGGATGAAAAAAAAACCCACACGAGTGCTTAACCCATTATCCTCCATGTAAAAGAATAAATCAAATCAAATCCCATCCCAGCCCAGATGGGATGCCAGCTGGTGCTATTTATAGCAGGAACTGACCACACTTGGGCTAGGGAAAAGGAAAAAGGCGCGCTAAATTTAGCACTCTTGACTGAGTGATGTTGGAGTTGTGCGCCGTGAGGCCATGCAGCTAGCACACAAGTGCACGAATCCAACATCACTCAGTCAAGAGTGCTAAATTTAGTGCGCCCTTTTCCTTTTACCTAGTCCTGCTATGATTAGCACCAGCTGGCCCCCATCTGGGCTGGGCTGGGCTGGGTTAATTAGCCACTGAGAGGAGCTGAAAGTGGGGGAAACTGACAGCTGTGAGCATCCCTCTGACCTCGGGGGGGGGGGGGGAGACGGATAGCCTAGTGGTCAGAACATTGTGCTGGCAATTTGACGATCCGGGTTCGAGTCCGGTCAAGGATTTTTCTCCTGGAGTTAACATCAGTGCTGACTCCACTCTCCCCACACAAGTCCTTCGGATGAGACTTTAAACCGAGGCCCCGTGTGCGAACGCACGCAGCACATCTTGCGCACACGTTAAATCCTGTTCCGCTTTTCGTAAGAGTAGGCCATCCCGTGCCGGTGGGAACAGATGACAATATTTACAAAAAACTGCATACACACACGGGGACTGGATGTAAAAAAAAAACAACCACACGAGTGCTTAACCCATCATCCTTGATATAAAAGAATAATAAAAGAAGAAGACTAACGAATGGACCTACTTCTGATCTCGATTTCCTCCAGCCCCAGCTCCCCGAACACCTGCCAGTAGGCCTTGCTGGGAAGGTGGAAGAACCGCTGCCAGCTGAAGTGACTCTCCGGGTACAGCACCGACTCCGAGGCCACCGAGTACGCTAACACGAAGACCAGCAGGATGATCATGAAGTTCCGCGTGTCCTTCATCTGCCACCCCACACACAACCACCGCGATCCAATCCAGTAAAACCCAAATCCGGCACAATCCAAATCCAGTACAACCCAACCCAATCCAGCACAATCCAATCAAACAATCATATCATTCATTCAAGAAGGGATAAGGGTGGCAGGACGATTACTTAAGACATTTGTTTGCACGCGTGCCTGCCTAACATGTGAACTGTGAGGTTCTGGGTTCAATTCCCGGCCTCGCCCTTTCTTCTTCTTCTTTTCCCAGTTGAAATTTTGTTGTTGTTGTTTTTTTTTTCCCACAAATATCTATAATTATTTATTTTCTCTTCCCAGCTTTGACAAAGAAAAACAATTCAAAACTGAACAGCAAAGTCTTTTGGGTGAGACTATAAACTCATGAAATTCCCGTGTGTGCAGATATGCATGCAGAACATTTCTTGCACACATGTTAAAAACCGGCTCCGCCTTTCAGAAGAGTAGGCCATGGTAGGCCAGTATGAAGGATTGACAAAGCCCCCGCCCCCCCACCCCCCCCCCAAAAAAAGAGAGAAAACTACATGCACACAGGTGTTGTGTTTAAATACCATCTGCGAAGGCGAAATACAGCTACCCACCTAAATGGTGGTGGTGGTGGGGGGGGGGGGGGGGGGGGGGAGGGGGTTAATGATTACACATGCAAAAATCTCACACACACACACAAACACACATATCTTTTTTACCATCTTGTAACACCAAAACAAAGCAAGCAAGCACACACACATACAAACAACACACACACATACACACACACACACACACATACAAACACACACACACACATACAAACATACACACCCACCCACCCACACACACACACACACAAACACACATATACACACACACACACCACATACACACACAACCCCCCCCCCAAAACACACACACACATACACCCCCCCCCCCCCAACACCTCCCTTCCCAACCCTCCAACACGCACACACACACACACAAACCACCCCCCCAAAAAAAACACACACACACACAAACAACACAAAAACACACACATACACCCCCCCCCCCCCCCACACACACACACACACACAACCCCCCCCCCCAACACCCCCCCGTCCCCCCAAACGCGCACACACACACTCCCCACATTACCATCTTGTACACCATGACCAGCATCAGGCCGATCTCCTCAAACACCATCAGCATTTGGAACGTGCGCACACACACACACACACACACACACACACATACACACACACAACACATACCCCAAACACACACAACACAAGCCCCCCCCCAACACCCCCCCCTCCCCCCCCAACACACACACACACTCCCCACATTACCATCTTGTACACCATGACCAGCATCAGGCCGATCTCCTCAAACACCATCAGCATTTGGAACGTGCGCACGCACGCACACACACACACACACAACACATACCCCAAACACACACAACACAACCCCCCCCCCCCAACACCCCCCCCTCCCCCCCAACACGCACACACACACTCCCCACATTACCATCTTGTACACCATGACCAGCATCAGGCCGATCTCCTCAAACACCATCAGCATTTGGAACGTGCGCGCACACACACACACACACACACACACACAACACACACACACACACACACACACACACAACACACAACACATACCCCAAACACACACAAACACCCCCCCTCCCAACACACACACTCCCCACATTACCATCTTGTACACCATGACCAGCATCAGGCCGATCTCCTCAAACACCATCAGCATTTGGAATGTGCGCACACACACACACAACACATACCCCAAACACACACAACACAACCCCCCCCCCCCCAACCCCCCCCCTCCCCCCAACACGCACACACACACTCCCCACATTACCATCTTGTACACCATGACCAGCATCAGGCCGATCTCCTCAAACACCATCAGCATTTGGAACGTGCGCATGAAGAAGAAGAAGATGTCGATGCTCAGCAGCAGACGACCAAACACCTGCAATTCTGGCACGGGTGCAAATATCACCATCCCCAACCTGCAACACATCATACACAGGTCAGGTCAGGTCAGGTCAGGTCAGGTCAGGTCACATCATACACACACACACACACACACACACACACACACACACACACACACACACACACACACACAAACACATACATACAGCCCCCCCCACACACACACACACACACACACACACACACACAACACACACACACGCAAACCCCTCCACCCAAAAACCACACACACACACACACACACACACGCACACACATACACACGCACACAGGTCACATCACACACATACACACACAACACAATACATACAACCTCCCCCCTCCAACACACACACACACACCCAATACACACATGCAAACCCCCATCCACCCAAAAACGCACACACACACACACACACACACACACACACACACACAAACACATACATACAATCACATCACATCACACACACAGGTCACATCACATCACATCACATCATACAGGTCACATCACATCACATCACACACACAGGTCACATCACATCACACACACAGGTCACATCACATCATATCACATCACACACACAGGTCACATCACATCATATCACATCACACACACAGGTCACATCACATCATATCACATCACACACACAGGTCACATCACATCATATCACATCACACACACAGGTCACATCACATCATATCACATCACACACACAGGTCACATCACATCATATCACATCACACACACAGGTCACATCACATCATATCACATCACACACACAGGTCACATCACATCATATCACATCACACACAGAGGTCACATCATATCACATCACATCCCACACATAGGTCACAATCACATCACATCACACACAGGTCACATCACACACACACACACACACACACACACACACACACACACACACACACAGGTCACATCACACACACACACACACACACACACACACACACACACACACACACACACAGAGAAGTCACATCCCATCACATCACACAGATCACATCAGACACACACAGGTCATGTCAACATCATCACACACAGACACAGGTCACATCACATCACACACACACACACACAGGTCATGTCACATCACATCACACACAGACACAGGTCACATCACATCACACACACACACACAGGTCATGTCACATTACACACACACAGGTCATGTCACATCACACACACAGGTCATGTCACATCACACACACAGGTCATGTCACATCACACACACACAGGTCACA
>CM060339.1:21652080-21679580 GCA_030674155.1 Stramonita haemastoma
ACGAACAACAACAACATCGACAACAACAACAACAGGTTGCTCACATGGAATCTGCACACACACTGCACAACAACAGCAACAACAACAACACAACATCTAAAGCCTCGGAGGAATCTGCACACACACGCACGCACAACAACAACAACATCGACAACAACAAACAGGTTGCGCACATGGAATCGACACAATGCACAACACAGCAACACACATCTGAACTTGGAGGATCTGCACACACGAGACAACAACAAAACATCGACAAAGGTGCGACATGAATCGACACACACATGCACAACATCAACAATCTAAACCTCGGAGGAAATCTGCACACACACGCACAACAACAACAACAACAACAATAGGTTGCACACATGGAATCTGCACACACACGCACAACAACAACAACAGCTAATAGCCTAGACAGCAAAAAGTATGGGTCGGAGTGTGCGGTGGTTCGTACCCCATTTGGGCACAAAACTTTTTCCCCATCCATTAGACCCTGAGTGGTGGTCTGGGCGCTAGTCTTTCGGATGAGACGATAAACCCGAGGTCCTGTGTGTTACACATCACTATTTAGCGCAGTAGAAGAACCCACGGCAACAAGGGGGTTGACCCTGGCAAAATTCTGTAGAAAAAAAGCCACTCTGATAGGGAAACAAATACAGTTCATGCAGGAAAAAAAAAAAAAAATGGGTAGGCACTGCAGGGCGACACTTCGGGAGAGAGAGCCCTGAATTTTACGCAGATAAGTCTGTTGTGACATAGTTAGTTAGTTAAAGTCTGTCCCGAGCCTAAGGCTCATCAGGCCGGTGCTTATCCTGGTTTCTGTGGCGTTAAGCGACTGAGAGTCATAGACTCCCCCCTGGATAGGACGCCAGTCTATCGCAGGGTTAACCCCCAACACAAGGTTGGTACCCCTTTTACACCTGGGTGGGGTGAGAAAATAGCCGTAAAGTGCCTTTTCCAAGGGCAACGCCTAGCCGAAAGCTGGGATCGAACCCGCAACCTTTAGATTACGAGTCCAAGCCCTAACCACTAGACTACAGCGGGGCGGCGTTGTGACTTAATGTGGTACAAAATACAAAACACTTACCGATGAAACCGCTCCTCTGTGTGGTTGTAGAGAAAAGCTGCATCCTCTTGCTTTTCTGCATAATCTCCACCAGACCACCAAACTTCTCTTCTTGTTTGTCTGTAGTGGACAGATAAAAAAAAAGATTTGTTATTGTGGCTGCTGTTTTCGGGTTTTTGTTGTTGTTGTTCTTGTGGCTGCTGTTTTTGTTTTGTTGTTATTGTGGCTGCTGTTTTGTTGTTGTTGTTGTGGTGGCTGCTGTTTGTTTGTTGTTGTTGTTGTTGTTATTGTGGCTGCTGTTTTTGTGTTGTTTTTGGCTGCTGTTTTGTTGTTGTTGTTGTTATGTGGTGCTGTTTTGTTGTTGTTATTGTGGCTGCTGTTTTTGTTTTTGTTATTGTGGCTGCTGTTTTTGCTTGTTATTGTGGCTGCTGTTTTTGTTGTTGTTATTGTGCTGCTGTTTTGCATTGTTTTTTGTTGTTAGTTGCTTTTGGTTGTGCTGCTGTTTTTGTTGTTATTGTTGTTTTTCTGCTTTTGTTTGTTTTTTTGTGTTGTTTCTTGTGGCTGCTGTTTTTGTTGTTGTTGTTCTTGTGGCTGCTGTTTTTTGTTTTGTTGTTCTTGTGGCTGCTGTTTTTGTTGTTGTTGTTCTTGTGGCTGCTGTTTTTGTGTGTTTGTTGTTTTGTTGTGGCTGCTGTTTTGTTGTTGTTGTTGTTATTGTGGCTGCTAGTTTTTATGGTTATAGTGGCTGCTGTTTTTGAGTTGTTGTTATTGTGGCTGATGTTTTTGAGCTTTGAAAAACAACAAAGTGAAGAGCACTTACGTTTGAGCAGAGCTTCAAAAACAACAAAGTGAAGAGCACTTACGTTTGAGCAGATCTTTGAAAAACAACAAAGTGAAAAGCACTTATATTTGAGCAGAGCTTCAAAAACAACAAAGTGAAGAGCACTTAAGTTTGAGCAGAGCTTTGAAAAACAACAAAGTGAAGAGCACTTAAGTTTGAGCAGAGCTTTGAAAAACAACAAAGTGAAGAGCACTTACATTTGAGCAGAGCTTCAAAAACAACAAAGTGAAGAGCACTTAAGTTTGAGCAGAGCTTTGAAAAACAACAAAGTGAAGAGCACTTACGTTTGAGCAGGGCTTCATAAACAACAAAGTGAAGAGCACTTATGTTTGATCAGGGCTTAGAAAACAACAAAGTGAAGAGCACTTACGTTTGAGCACAAAGTGAAAAACACGTTTGAGCAGAGCTTCATAAACAACAAAGCGAAGAGCACTTACGATTTGAGCACAAAGTGAAAAAACGTTTGAGCAGAGCTTCATAAACAACAAAGCGAAGAGCACTTACGTTTGAGCAAAAAGTGAAAAATACGTTTGAGCAGAGCTTCATAAACAACAAAGTGAAGAGCACTTACGTTTGAGCACACAAAGTGAAAAACACGTTTGAGCAGAGCTTTGAAAAACAACAAAGCGAAGAGCACTTACGTTTGAGCAGAGCTTTGAAAAACAACAAAGCGAAGAGCACTTACGTTTTGAGCAGGGCTTCAAAAACCACGGAGTCCAGAGTTTGCACAGTGAGGGAGGGGACGTAGACGGTGAGCAAATCCAGCCTGTTGAAAATGCTCTCCAGGTAGCGGCGTGCCGATTTGTCCACCTTGTCCAGGTAGGTTTTCCCTCTCTCTCCCGCTCTTTTGGTGATGCTGGTGAAGAAGAGCAGAGAAAAGAAAAGAAAAGAACGCATCTCTTTCAGCAGGTGTGAGAGAGAGACAGTCATATCCTGTCCTGTCCTGTCCTGTCCTGTGCTATCCTGATCTGTCCTGTCCTGTACTATTCTTATCCTGTTCCTATCCTGTCCGTTCCTGTCCTGTTTCTGCTGTACTATCTTATCCTGTCCTATTCTGTCCTCCTCCTCTATCCTGCCCTGCTCCTATCCTGTCCTGTCCTACCCTTCCTATCCTGTCCCTGTCCTGTCCCTATCCTATCTGTCCTGCCCTGTCCTATCTGTCTTATCCTGTCCTGTCTTATCTGTCCTGTCCTTTCTGTCCTGTCCTATCCTGTCCTGTCCTGTCCTATCCTATTCTGTCCTGTAACTATCCTGTCCTGTTCTGTCCTGTCCTTACCTGCCTGTAATTCCTATCCCGTCCTATTCTGTACTATCCTGTCCTGTCCTATCCTGTCACTATTCTGTCCTGTCTGTCCTGCTTATCCTGTCCTGTACTATCTTGTCCAATCTATCCTATCCATTCTGTCCTGTTCTGTCCTATCCTGTACTATCCTATCCTAGTCCTATCTGCCTGTCCTTTCCCGTACCTGTCTATCCTGTCCTATCCTGTCTATTCTATCCTACCCTATCCTGTATATCCTGTCCTGTCTGTTCCTGTCCTATCATGTCTATCTTCTGTCCTGTAATACCTATCCTGTCCTATCTGTACTATCCTGTCTGTACTATCCTGTCCGTCCTCCTATCCTTTCCTGTCTTCCTATCCTGTACTATCCTTCCTATCAACCTGTCCTATCTTATCCTGTCCGTAATTCTATCCCGTAATACCTATCCTGTCCTATCCTTCTTATCTGTCCTATCCTGTCCGTCCTATCTTATCCTGTCCAATCCTATCCTGTCCTGTCCAATCCTATTCTATCCTGTCCCACACTTGCAATTCAGATGGAACAGCAAGGTGAACTCGCCGGTGGGAACGGATGACAAAATTTTACAAAACTGCGTATACATGGGGACTGGATGTAAAAAAAAATTTTTTTTAAAGCACATGAAGTGCTTACTCCATTACACTCTAATTTTTTTTTTTTTTTAAATGAATAGATACAAGAAGTGTTCGAAACGTGTTTGTTCTAACCTGTCATTGTCAAAAGGATGATGAACTGCTACATGAAAATGTTTTGAAAACGTGGGGGGGGTTTTGTGTGTTTTTGTTGTTGTTGTTGTTGCTGTTTTTGCTTTTTTGGGGTTGGTCCTTGGCTAGAGTTCTGAGGTTCACATACAGTGAGATTTTGCGTATGCGACCACCGTACTGGCCCACTATGATGGTAGCTGCATTTCAACTTTGTGGATGTAAGCTGGGTATGTTTGCGTTTCTGTAACCCACTAGACGCTGACATGAATGAATGAATGACAGGATCTTAAACATGCATTTTGATCTTCTGCACGAGTATAGTATGCATGATGGGAGTTAACAGCACTGGCAGGTCTGCGCTGCACTTGAAGCTGACCTGGGAGATTGTAAAAAAAAAAACACACACACACAAAAAATCCCCACGCTTAATTCGTCATACGCCGCCAAGATTCGAACCCTTGACTTCATGGACCCATGAGATTGAAGTCGAACAGTCTTAACCACTTGGCTGTAGCACCTGTCTGCCACGTTGGAAAGGTGTACAAAGTTGAAAGGTCGCACACTAGCACACATGCTCACAGGCCCAAAAGAGACGGGCTAGCCTAGTGGTCAGAACATTGCTCTCGCAATTTGATGACCTGGGTTCGATTCCCCGTCAAGGGGATTTTTCCTCTGGAGTTAACATCAGTGCTGACTCCACTCTCCCCAAAAGTCCTTCGGATGAGACTATAAACCGAGGCCCCGTGTGTGAACGCACGCAGAACATCTTGCGTACACGTTAAATCCTGTTCCGCCTTTCATAAGAGTAGGCCATTGTGTGCCGGTGGGAACAGATAACATGATTTACAAAAACTGCATACAGACGGGGACTGGATAAAAAAAAGCACATGAATGCTTATTCCGTTATCCTCGATATAAAAGAATAAATAAATAAATAAATAAATAAATAAATGAATAGCCCTCATGGCCCCGGGGAACCCAGGATTTGCCAGGATTTACACACAGTAGATTTCCATCACGCTGTGACCATCACTAATTGCTACCACATGTCAAAGCTCTGTCAGGCCAGAGGTACAAACCCTGCTGAGAGTCTAGAAGTAGTTATAGCTGCTGGTATGTACTTAGGAGGAGGAAAAGGCCAGCGAGCATGTGTGCCTGACCTCATTTCTGGATGGAATGTAAAAATCTAAGGGCAGTTTGTGTTCAGAGACACCAAATGCAAGAGGGTTAAAGGGAAAACATGAATAAGCCGACAGGATAGCCCGGGTGATTAGAGTGTTAGGCATCGCGCTCGTGATCCGCTGACCTGAGTTCAAATACCATTCAAAGAGATATTTTCCCATGGAGTTAACATCAGTGCTGTCTTCACGCCCCCCTCCACACCCCCGCACCTCCCCAAAAGAAGTCCTTTGGATGAGACTATAAACTGAGGTCCTATGTCTGAATGCATGCAGAAGACTCTACACTGCTCCACTGTCACATATAATAGACCGTCATCATATCAATTATCACTTTTATGCTGACGACTTGCAGATTCAAAGCAGTGACACACCTGAAAATCTTCCTTCTCTCTGACAAATATGACCAGCTGCCTTCAAGATATCCAACACTGGATGATACAAAACAAATTACAACTAAATGCAGATAAAGCCGAAGCCATGCTTGTAGGCACCAAACACAAACTCTCCTCCATTCCAACAACTTCAATAGCATTCGGCAATACGTCAGTTCCGCTATCCACTTCTGTGAAGTATCTAGGAGTCGTCGACAACACTCTCTCCATGTGAAAATTCATTACCCAAACCTGTCAGTCATGCTACTATCAACTACGGCGTATTAGCGCAATTCGAAAGTACCTGTCCACTGATGCAACTTCCAAACTCGTCACTTATCTTATTCTCTCACGTCTGGACTATTGCAATTCTCTTTTGGCTGGTCTGCCAGCATCATCCATCCACTCCCTTCAACGTATACAAAACTCTGCAGCTCGTCTGGTCCTCAGAAAGAAAAAATCTGAGCACATTACCCCTCTCATGCAATCTCTCCACTGGCTGCCCGTACCACAGAGAGTAAACTACAAGATCAATACCCTCTGTTACAAATGTCTCCACAATACTGCACCCTCCTGCCTCTGTGAATGTCTTCACTTGTACACACCTTCTCGCTCCCTCCGCTCGTCGGCAGATACTCTGTCCTTAAGAACACCCAGATTCAACCTATCTACCGTTGGCCGCCGCTCTTTCTCTGTTTCTGGTCCATCAATGTGGAACGACCTTCCTCTCTCCCTCCGACAAAAGCCTACTTATGACACTTTTAAATCCAACCTAAAGACACACTTATTTCAAACCTAAGTATTTCTCCTTCCGCTTCCATCTCTTACCTGTCCCTGCCTTCAACATCCACCTGCCAAAGTGCATAACGTTTGTAGGTGTGTGTGCGTGCGCGCGCGTACTGCGTGCGTGCGTGCGTGCGTGCGTGCGTGTGTGTGTGTGTGTGTGTGTGTGTGTACATTCGAAATTGTCAAAACTGTAAATTGTTGCTGATTGTGTGTTGTGTAGGTCGAATGCAAGCGCTTTGATTTGTTTTTGCAAGATATAGCGCTATACAAATTCCATGTATTATTATTATTATTAAGAACATCTTGCGCACACATTAAAACCTGTTGTGCTAGCAAACAATAACAACAAACGATTTTGGAGTGGGTTTGTTTGTTTGAGGTTGGATGGGTTTTTTTTTTTTTTGTTTTTTTTTTTTGCGTTCCTTCGTGGCTAAAACCTGCACCTCCATTCCCAAGATTCACCAATGGTGATATTTTCCATATATATGCGACCCGTTTTTTGTTGTTGTTGTTGTTGTCGTCCACCATGAAGGTAGCCACGTTCCGACTTTGGGGGAAATGTGTGTGTGTGTGTGTGTGTGTGTGTGTGTGTGTGTGTGTGTGTGTGTGTGTGTGTGTGTGTGTGTGTATTATGTGTGTGTGTGTGCGTGCGTGCGTGCGTGCGTGCGTGCGTGCGTGCGTGCGTGCGTGTGTGTGCGCGCGCGCGCGGCGCATGCGTGTGTGTACATTCCAATTTGCTAAAACTATAAATCGTTATTGATTGCTTGTGTGTTGTGTAGGTCGAATGCAAGCGCTTTGATTCGTTTTTACAAGATATAGCGCTATACAAATTCCATGTATTATTATATTATATTATTATTATTATTGAAATAAAAAAAGCTTTCATGCACTGCCCCCCATCCCTGAAGGAGCCTCACTGACGGTGGTCTCTGACACCGTTGAGTAACTCCATCAATCACTCAGGTAGCCGACCGCGTCCCTGAGAACTCACACACACCAACCCTACACACACCCACACACTCACACACACAACACACACACACACACACACCACACACACACACACACACACACACACCACACACACACACACACACACACAACACACACACAACACCACACACACACACACACACACACACACACACACACACACACACCCCACACAACAACACACACAAACACACACACAGACACACAGCTGTCAGTTTCCCCCCACATTTGATTTTATTCATTTTTATTTTATACCACTTTATGTCACAGCAGATCCCTCTGCATGAAATTCGGGCTGCTCTCCCCAGGGAGAGAGAGCGCGTCGCCACAAGTGCAGCGCCTACCCATTATTTTATTTTATTTTATTTCCCCTCAGGGATGGTGTCTAAACATGACACCTGTGTGCATGATGGTTTTTTTTTAATATATAATTTTGTCATCCGCTCCTACCGGCACACGATGGCCTGCTTCTTCCGAAAGGCGGAACGGGGTTTTAACGTGTGCACAAGATGTTCTGCGTGCGTTCCCACACGGGGCCTCGGTTTATAGTCTCATCCGAATGAAATTTTCCGCTCCTCTGGAGTCACAGCTGTCAGTTTCCCTCAATTTCCGATCCTCTGGCCTTACAGATGTTAGTCTCCACTTTCAGCTCCTCTCAGCGGCTAATAAATCCATCCCGTCCCAGCCCAGGTGGGGCTAATTACAGCATGAACTGACCACACTTGGGACTAGGTAAAAGGTGAAAAGGGCGCGCTAAAATTAGCAGTCTTCACTGCGTGGTGTTGGATTTTTTTTTTTTTTTTTTTTTTTTTTTTGGCTGCTGCCTTGTCTTCTGTGACGTCCCCGTACTGCTGTTCTCACGCCCGCTCATTTCAATCTCCCCGCCACAGCCATACCCAGATTCGTTGTGTCTCATCCTCGGGATCGGCAGTCCACAGGGAGCCCATCAATATTAGGCCGCCGCCGTGGGGCCACCAGCCAGAGGGGCCCTGCACTGCTGCTGGGTCACTTTGGTGGTGTTCAGTGGTGCCTGTTCTGAGCTAACATACGCAGGAGGACACCACCTACTAAGCCCCCTATAACTGACGACAGTATGAGTCAGTCGCAGAGCCAGACTGAGTGAGTCACCCACCTGAGGTGGTGACCACAGTGTTGGGATTTGTGCACTGTGAGCCCTGTCCTATCCAATCATCATCCATCCCCCCCCCCCCCCCCCCCCCCCAAAGTCAGAATGTGGTTACCTTAATGGTGGGTAAAAAAAAAAAAAAAAACGAAAAATAACCCAACATCCCCCAGACGGTCACATACAGCATAAATATCACCATTGTCGGTGGCCCGGATGGATCGGTGGTCTATTTATTTTTTTATTTATCTTATTTTATTTATTTATTCTTTTATATCGAGGATAACAGAATAAGCAATCATGTGCTTTTTTTTTCATCCGGTCCCCGCGTGTATGCAGTTGTGTAAATAGCTGTCATCTGTTCCCACCGGCACGCGATGGCCTACTCTTACGAAAAGCGGAACAGGGGTTAACGTGTGCGCAAGATGTTCTGCGTGCGTTCGCACACGGGGCCTCGGTTTAAAGTCTCATCCGAAGGACTTTTTTGGGGAGAGTGGCGTCAGCACGGAAATGGTTTCTAGACTGAGGTTTAAACAGCGCAATGTTCTAGACAAGCCAACAAATCCTAAGTTTGGACAGGTGAGTGTGCGTTGGTTCGAATCCCGTTTGGGTCCAAAACTTTTCCCAAATCCATTAATCCATGAGTGGTGGTCTGGGTGTTAGTCTTTCGGATGAGGACGATAAACCCGTGTGTTACCACAGAATTATTTAGCGCACGTCAAAGAAATAAAAACCCACGGCAACAAGAGAGTTGTCCTGGTGAAATTCCGCAGAAAAGGCCACTCTGATTGGGAAACAAATACAATTGCAGACAGGAAAAGAAAAGAAAAGAAAAAAAATAATGGGTAGGCGCTGCACTTGTGGTGACATGCTCTCTCTCTCTCCCTGGGGGGAGAGAGCAGCCCAAATTTCACGCAGAGAAATCTGCTGTGACTTAAAGTGGTATAAATAAATAAAGGGACTTAATGGTTCTTTAATTATTAAGAGCTTAAGCTGTGAAGAAATGGAGAAGGGGTGGGGGTGGGGGGGTGGGGGGGAATCATCAACGCTCAGGTACTGAGGCTTGCTTGCTCTCTGTCTCTATCTCACAAACACACAGGTACACACTTACACACACACACACACACACACACACACACACACACACACACAACATGCACACGTACACCACACACACACAACACACACACACACACACACACACACACACACACACGTAACACACACACACACACACACACACACACACACACACACACACACACACACACACACACACACACACGTCCCTTCAGGGGGGGACGGATAGCCTAGTGGTCAGAACATTGCACTGGCAATCTGACGACCCAGGTTCGATTCTAGTTGAGGAGATTATTCTCCTGGTGTTAACATCAGTGCTGACTCCACTCTCCCCAAAAGTCCTTTGGATGAGACTATAAACTGAGGTCCCGTGTGCGAACGCATGCAGAACATCTTGAGCACACGTTAAATCCTGTTCCGCTGTTCATAAGAGCAGGCCATTGTGTGCCGGTTGGAACAGATGACAAGATTTACAAAACTGCATACACGGGGACTGGATGTAAAAAAGCACAAGAGTGCTTATCCCATTATTCTCGATATAAAAGAATAAAAATAAAATAAAATAAAATAAGATGAGACTTCAACTGTAAACCAAGGAACTGTGTGCAAACGCACACAGAATATCTTGCGCACATGTTAAAACCTGTTCCACATTTCAAAAGAGTAGGCCATCATGTGCAGGTGGGAACATATGACAAACTGACAAAACTGCATACACACGGGGACTGGGTGTAGAAAAGCATATGAGTGCTTATTCCATTATCCTCGATATAAAAGAATAAAAAATAATGAATACACACACACTTTCTAATATCCTTCAAAGTGATTAGACATTAAATGAAAGCACACACACAAACACACACACACACACACACACACACACACACACACACACACACACACACACACACACACACACACACACACACGCACATCACACCACAGACACACCACACCGCACCACACACACACACACACACACACACACACACACACACACACACACACACACATACACACCATTTCATTTATATTTTTTGCTAGATAGATGGCTTGATGAATAAAAGCAAATTTATTGCTTATTCAATGTACCATCTGGAAATAAAATTTTGACTTGACTTGACTTGACACACACACATCACACCACACACACACACCACACTGCACCACACACACACACACACACACACACACACACACACACACACACACACAAACACACACACACACACCACACCACACCACACCGCACTGCACCACACCACACCCACACACCACACCACACCACACACACACCACACACATACACCTCCCCCCCCCCCACACACACAAACACACACACATAGACACACACACCATACCACACCACACGCACACACACACATTTATTTTTTATTTTTTGCTAGATAGATGGCTTGATGAAAAAAAAGCAAATTTATTGCTTACTAAATGAACCATCTGGAAATAAAATTTTGACTTGACTTGACTAGACTGGACTTGAAACACACACACACACACACACACACACACACACACACACACACACACACCACACCACACCATACCACACCCCCACCACTCCCACCACACCACACACACCACACCCAACCACCCACACACACCACACTACACCACAAACACATACACATACACACTCAAACACACACACACACACATACACACCACATCACACACAAACACACACACATATACCCCCCCCCCCCCCCACACACACACACACACATACACCCCCCGCGCCCCCCCCCCCCCCACACAGACACACACCACACCACACCACACCACACCACACCACACCATACTCACCTGCACTATCAGAACAGGAATGCTTTTCGACAAAGCGAAGTCCACCATTTTCAGAGCGTCGTCATGACCGTTGATCAAAATACACACCACTGGCATCTGTCTCTTCTTTCTTTTCTCCGCTGTTGTTTCGCACCAACCCCAAAAATTCACAAAAAAGACAAGACACGTAAAAGAACCTCTGACCAAAAAAAAAAAAAAAAAGAGATACTTAGTCCCCCCCTTTCCCCTCCCCTCCCCCAGCAAAATTCCGCAGAACACACAAAATTCACAAAAAAGACAAGACCTCAGCACACGTAAAAGAACCTCTGACCAAAAAAAAAAATAAATAAAGAGATACTTAGTCCCCCCTTTCCCCTCCCCTCCCCAGCAAAATTCCGCAGAACACACAAAATTCACAAAAAAGACAAGACCTCAGCACACGTAAAAAGAACCTCTCACCAAAAAAAAAAAAAAAAAGGGGGGGGGGGATACTTAGTCCCCCCTTTCCCCCTCCCCTCCCCCCCCCCCCCAAGCAAAATTCTGCAGAAAACACATCCTCTCCCCTTAACTCTGATTCAGAAAGAAATCCACCTACCGAGAGAGAAGAGAAATTACAGAGTATTTCATGCATAAAGTCCTTAGGATGAGACTATAAACCCGAGGTCCTGTATGCGAATGCACGCAGAACATCTTGCGCACACGTTAAATCCTGTTCCGCTTTTCGAATGAGTGGGACATTGTGTGCTGGTGGGAGCAGATGACAAAATTTACAAAAACTGCATACACATGACGGGGACTGGACGTAAAAAAAGCACGTGAGTGCTTATTCCCTTATCCTCGATATAAAAGAATAAATGAATCAATCGACTAATCAATGAATCAATCAATTGATAACTGTAAGGAAAGGACTGATTGATTTGATTGATTTATTCTTTTATATCGAGGATAATGGAATAAGCACTCTTGTGCTTTTTTTTTTACATCCAGTCCCTGTGTGTATGCAGTTTTGTAAATGTCATCTGTTCCCACCGGCACACGATGGCCTACTCTTACGAAAAGCGGAACAGGATTTAACGTGTGTGCAAGATGTTCTGCGTGCATTCGCACACGGGGCCTCGGTTTCAAGTCTCATCCGAAGGACATTTGGGGAGAGTGGAGTCAGCACTGATGTTAACTCCAGGAGATAAAAATCTCCTAGACCGGACTGGAACCCGGGTCATCAAATTGCAAGCGCAATGTTCTGACCACTAGGCTATCTGTCCCCCTGTGATCTGACAGCTCAGGATTGAGTCACTCACCATCCAGGTTTAAAAAGTTAAAGTCTGTCCCCAGCCTAAGGCTCATCAGGCCGGTGCTTATCCCGGTTTCTGTGGCGTTAAGCCACTGAGAGTCATAGACTCCCCCCTGGATAGGACGCCAGTCTATCGCAGGGTTAACCCCCAACACAAGGTTGGTACCCCTTTTACACCTAGGTGGGGTGAGAAAATAGCCGTAAAGTGCCTTTTCCAAGGGCACAACGCCATAGCCGAAAGCTGGGATCGAACCCGCAACCTTTAGATAACAAAGTCCAACGCCCTAACCACTAGACTACAGCGGCGGCTCCACCATTAAGGTGCCTAGCCTGTTTTAGGGAATCCCCTTTGGTCCCAAAACTTTCCCCCCATCCGTTAAACTATGAGTGGTGGTCTGGGTGCTAGTCTTCGGATGAGACGATAAACCGAGGTCCCGTGTGTTACACATAATTATTTGACACACGTGAAAGAAAACATGGCAACAAAGAGGGTTGTCCCAGGCAAAATTCTGTAGAAAAAAAGCCACTCTGATAGGATACAAATACAGTTGCAGACAGGAAAAAGAAAAAAATAATGGGTAGCACTGCACTTGTGGCGACGCGTCTTCACAGGGAGAGCAGCCCGAATTTCATGCAGAGAGATCTGCTGTGACACAAAGTGGTATAAAATCAAAAAAATTAAAATAATTTTACCCTGGAGTCAACTTTCAGTCCTGTGACTCTGCTCCCCTAAAAGCTCTTCCGATAAGACTATAAACCGAGGCCCTGTGAGCAAACGCATGAAGACCAGCTTGCACCCATGTTAAAAACCTGTTCTGCCTTTCTAAAGAGTAGGCCATACAATACAGTACAGTACGATACAGTACAGCACAATACAGTATAATACTGTACAATTTAGTACAATACAGAACAGTACAGTACAATACAGTACAATGTAATCTTGTTTATAGCCCCGCCGACCACAAAGGCCATATTGGGGGCACACAGTGCATTACAGAACAGTACAATATAATGCACTACAGTCATAATGCAATGCAATGCAATGCAATACAACACAATACAAAAGCTATAAAATGTAAACACAAAGTGCAAGACAACACAGTACAGCGCAATACAATACAAAGCAATACAGTGCCACAATAACGCAATAAAGTAAAACATAATACAGAGTTGCAGAGTTGATCTTATACCCTGTTTCAATCTGCACACAGTTGCACAGCTTTAATCTGTGATTTCAAGTTTTATGAGGTGACAGCCCTGATTTGACCTGTGTGGCTGGTGGGACTTTAACCCTCTTAGTCCCGAACCAGATTTGCCAGGATTAAATAATTGCCCCCCTTAAGTCCTGAACCAGGATTTGCCGTATTTACACACAGTAGATTTCCATCAAGCTTGTGACCATCACTAATTGCTACCACATGTCCAAGCTCTATCAGGCCAGAGGTACAAACCCTGCTGAGAGTCTGGAAGTAATTATAGCTGCTGGTATGTACTTAGAAGGAGAAAAAGGCTGAGTGAGCATGTGTGCCTGACCGGATTTCGTGATGGAAAGCGAAATCTAGGGGCAGTTTGTGTTCAGAGAATCCGAATGCAAGAGGGTTAATGGCGGGTAAAAACGGTCACATAAAATGGCAAACCTTGGACCTCTAGCTGAGGAACAATACCAGCAACAACAATATAAAAAAAAAACACCAAAAAATCTTAAATCTAGACACAATGAGCACAAAGCCAAAGAGGAAAGACAGTTAAAAAGAAAAGAAGAATAAACCAACCACAAATCTCCTTCAGGCAAATACAAAAATAACAAACCATCAACAACAAAACAGCAAAAAAAAAAGGAAACTCTCTCCTCTCTCTCTCTCTCTCTCTCTCTCTCTCTCTCTCTCTCTCTCTCTCTCTCTCTCTCTCCTACCCCCACCCACAAGAAAACAGCACAAAAATGAAAGCAACATTAAAAAAAACAGTGGCAACAATATCTAGTAACACACACACACACACACACACACACACACACACACACACACACACACACACACACACACACACACACAACACACACACAAGTTCAACACACACACACACACAACACACACACAAACAGCACACCACAACACCACACACACACACACACACACACACACACACACACACACACACACACACACACACACACACACACACACACACACACACACACACACACACACACACACACACACACACACACACACACACACACACACACACACACACACACACCACACACACCAACACACTACACAGCCACAGGTGGGGGGGTCAGTAGCCTAGTCAGTAGTGGTTGAGCACTTGTCATGACCTGATGGCCCAGGTTCAAGCCACCACCTAGCCACCAGTTCGAGGGGACTTTTCCTTGGAGTTATTGTTAACATTTTATTTATTTACTTAATTTTTTTATATTGAGGAGAATGGTATAAGCACTCTTGTGCTTTTTTACATACAGTCCCCGTGTGTATGCAGACTTGTAAATGTCATCTGTTCCCACCGGCACACAATAGCCTTCTCTTACGAAAAGTGAAACAGGATTTAACATGTGCGCAAGATGTTCTGCGTGCATTCGCACACGGGGCCTGTTTACAGTCTCATCCGAAAGACTTTTGGGGGAGTGGAGTCAGCACTGATGTTAACCCCAGAGGAAAAATCCCCTCCACCGACTCCACCCCACTGAAAGTTCTCCAGATAAGACAATTAAACTGAGGTCCACATGCAGCACATCTTGCGCTCACATTAAAACTTGTTACGTCTTTTGGAAGAGTAGGTCATTGTGTGCCAGTAGAAATGTACGGATGACAAAATTTACAAAATTCTACGCACACGGGGACTGGCTGTGATAAAAACAACAACCCACATGAGTGCTTATTCCATTATCTTCTGAATGAACATTAAAAAAAACAACTAGACCCACATCTTGTGGAATTTATCAGGTGCACATCCCTAAATAGCTGCCACTGTAGTCTAGTGGTTAGGGCGTTGGACTCGTAATCTAAAGGTTGCGGGTTCAATCCCAGCTTTCGGCTATTGGTGTTATGCCCTTGGAAAAGGCACTTAACAGCTATTTTCTCACCCCACCCAGGAATAAAAAGGGTACCAACCTTGTGTTGGGGGTTAACCCTGCGATAGACTGGCGTCCTATCCAGGGGGAGTCTATGACTCTCAGTCGCTTAACGCCACAGAAACCGGGTTAAGCACCGGCCTGATGAGCCTTAGGCTCAGAACAGACTTTAACTTTTTTTTAATATCCCTAAATACACAATTTTAGTCCTCTGGTTGACATGAGGTCCTATGTGCGAATGCATGCAGAGCATCTCACACACCCGCTAAAACCTGTTCTGTTTTTTGAAAGAGTAGGCCATTGTTTCCAGTTGAAATGGATGACAAAGTTTACAAAGCTGCATGCACACTGGAATTGGATTTTAAAAAAAACAACAACAAAAAACAGCGCACATGAGTAATTATTCCATTACTCTCAAAAACAAAATGAATGAAAATTGATAAAGAACACACTGTTACAGCCATAAAGAAACAGCAGCAAAATGTTGTGTCTTTGTTTTTAAACAGACCAAAACAAACAGAAACGCAGAAAAAAACAAACAAAAAAAACACCAGCCAAGCAACTCAATCATCGTGCCTAGCTTCAATAAACAGGAAAAACAATGATGACCTTCCACCACAAAGTGAGTCCCGGCGTTCAAAGGTAAAGTAGGTTATGGAACACCTTTACCTCACAGTGTTCAAAGGTAAGGTAGGTTATGGAACACCTTTACCTCACAGTGTTCAAAGGTAAAGTAGGTTATGGAACACCTTTACCTCACAGCGTTCAAAGGTAAAGTAGGTTATGGAACACCTTTACCTCACAGTGTTCAAAGGTAAAGTAGGTTATGGAACACCTTTACCTCACAGCGTTCAAAGGTAAAGTAGGTTATGGAACACCTTTACCTCACAGTGTTTAAAGGTAAGGTAGGTTATGGAACACCTTTACCTCACAGTGTTTAAAGGTAAAGTAGGTTATGGAACACCTTTACCTCACAGTGTTTAAAGGTAAGGTAGGTTATGGAACACCTTTACCTCACAGTGTTCTAAGGTAAAGTAGGTTATGGAACACCTTTACCTATGTAGTCATAGCAAAGCGAGGCGTCAGAGACCTCAGCTTCTCTAGGGCATAGCGCAAATATCCAACACCACTCAGTCAAGAGTGCTATATTTAGCGCGCCCTTTCCTTTTACCTAGTCCAAGTGTGGTCAGTTCCTGCTATAAATAATTAGCACCAGCTGGCCCCATCTGGGCTGGGATGGGATGGATTAATCAGCAGCTGAGAGGAGCTGAAAGTGGGGGAAGCTGAAAGCTGTGAGGGGCCAGCATATTGAGGATGGTGCCCATCTCCTCTCCCTCGCTGTTTTACCTTCCCTGACCCTAAAGAGGGCGCAAGTACCTATTTACAGCTGGGTGAACTGGGGGACTGTACTGAAGCCAAGTCACGCACACGGTCACTCATCCACTTGGTAACCACGCTTGACGCTGCTTAACCTAGGCTTGGGGAAAGGGAGTGCTCTGACCACTGAGCTATCCCGTCACATTGTACCAGAGGACATTTCTTTTTTTATCAACGTTATTATTCTGAGATATAAAAAAAAAACCCAACCCGACTGTTTAAGGTATTCAAAAAAAAAAGAAAACAGGTTGAAAATTGGACAATTCTATGAAAAATTATTACCAAAAAAAAAATGACAGACATCAGGCAGTGACAAAATGAGAAATCAACAATTTTTTGCATCGTAATAGGTGGTCAGGATGAGGGACTGGCACAGGGCACAAGTCCAACATCACTCAGTCAAGAGTGCTAAATCTGTCGCGCCCCTTCCTTTTACCTAGTCCAAGTGTGGTCAGTTCCGGCTATAAATAGCACTGCCTGGCCCCAACTGGGCTGGGATGGGACGGGTTAATTAGCTCAGTTCCGGCTATAAATAACACTGCCTGGCCCCAACTGGGCTGGGATGGGACGGGTTAATTAGCTCAGTTCCGGCTATAAATAACACTGCCTGGCCCCAACTGGGCTGGGATGGGATGGGTTAATTAGCTCAGTTCCGGCTATAAATAACACTGCCTGGCCCCAACTGGGTTGGGATGGGACGGGTTAATTAGCTCAGTTCCGGCTATAAATAACACTGCCTGGCCTCAACTGGGCTGGGATGGGACGGGTTAATTAGCTCAGTTCCGGCTATAAATAACACTGCCTGGCCTCAACTGGGCTGGGATGGGACGGGTTAATTAGCTCAGTTCCGGCTATAAATAACACTGCCTGGCCCCAACTGGGCTGGGATGGGACGGGTTAATTAGCTCAGTTCCGGCTATAAATAACACTGCCTGGCCCCAACTGGGTTGGGATGGGACGGGTTAATTAGCTCAGTTCTGGCTATAAATAACACTGCCTGGCCCCAACTGGGCTGGGATGGGACGGGTTAATTAGCTCAGTTCCGGCTATAAATAACACTGCCTGGCCCCAACTGGGCTGGGATGGGACGGGTTAATTAGCTCAGTTCCGGCTATAAATAACACTGCCTGGCCCCAACTGGGCTGGGATGGGAAGGGTTAATTAGCTCAGTTCCAGCTATAAATAACACTGCCTGGCCCCAACTGGGCTGGGATGGGACGGGTTAATTAGCAGCTGAGAGGAGCTGAAAGTGGAGGAAACTGACAGCTGTGGGATGGGACGGGTTAATTAGCAGCTGAGAGGAGCTGAAAGTGGAGGAAATTGACAGCTGTGTTGGGCGTTTGGTAAATGCGTTTTTCAATATAAAAGAAACAGAATTACGCCTTGGTACTTCAGTACAACGTAGAAGAAAAACTTACAGTTTTATCATCAATCGAAATCTCAAACTGACTCCCCCCACCCACCTATGAAATAGCTCCTAGCGGAAAAGTAGGTCAGGTGCTACAGGACTCATTTCATGGTGGATGGTCACAACTAGCAGGCAACAAACTCACCTTCCGTCTCTTACATGTTGTTTCAAAGAAAAAGGGGGCAACAAATCCAAAATGTAATTTCTTTTTTAGTTTTATCATCAATCGAAATCTCAAACCGACTCCCCCACCTGCTATGAAATAGCTCCTAGTGGAAAAGTAGGTCAGGTGCTACAGGACTCATTTCATGGTGGATGGTCACAACTAGCAGGCAACAAACTCACCTTCCGTCTCCTACATGTTGTTTCAAAGAAAAAGGGGCAACAAATCCAAAATGTCATTTCTATTTTTCAAAAAATAATTTTCCGTGCATGCTATGGATAAACGCCAAAGAAAAAGTCTGTAAATTACCAATATTTCTCCTCCTCCTTCTTCGTCTTCTTCGTCGAACGCTCAGACAACAACTGCTATTTTCTTTCATATGAGCGAAAATGCGTTGCACTACCGTTCAGCACGAACGCATGCAGAACACCTTGCGCACAGGTAAAATCCTGTTCCGCTTTTTTGTAAGAATGGGCCATTGTGTGCCGGTGGGAACAGATGACAATATTTACACAACGGCATACACATGGGGACTGGATGAAAAAAAGCACACGAGTGCCTATCCCATTATCCTCGATATAAAAGAATAGAATAAAAAAGATAAGAAAAAAAAAATAGCACCTGATAAGTCAGGCCCAGTGCATCCGACTTCGGCGCGGGAGAGAAAATCTTTCATACCTTTCTGGAGAAAAGGCAGGAAAGTGGACCAAGAGGGCAGACAATAGATCAGAAGGAGGTGACAAAAAGAATAATAATAATGTAATAAAACGGAGGCTTATATAGCGCAAATTCCCCCAAAACATGGGCTCACCGCCCTGTACAATCAAATCAATTTAAATAGGTTACATAATTATGAACATGAAAAAATTGACCAGCACAAAAAAAAACAAGGAAAGGAACAAGGTAGAAACAAAGAGAGGGATAGAAAAGAGCGAACTCCTTGCACAGAATTCCCAGAAGGTGGGGGTGCTGTTTCTACTGTCAGGCCCCCGGCATCGCCACAGTGATACCAATATTTCTATCCCAAGGGCTATCCTAATAGTGAGTAAAAATAGTTGCATACTCAAAATCTTTGGTTCTAGCTGAGGAATATAAAAAAATTTTAAAAAATTCATGAGCAAAATTCTACAGAATCGTTCCCTCTCAGTCACATGTGATGCAGTTCTTCCTTTTGCAGACCCCATTGGCCAAGCTACAAGAGGGGGATCGCTGGTCTTAGAGGTTATAACGCACCTACCAAGAAAGTGAAAAGTCTGGGATGGATGTGTGCGGAGGTGCGAACCCCGTTTGGGCCCAAAACTTTTCTCCCCCATCCATTTAGATCATAAGTGGTGGTCTGGGTGCTAGTCTTTCTGATGAGATGATAAACCGAGGTCCTCGTGTGTTACATTTAGCGCTCGCAAAAGAACCTATGGCTACAAGAGAGTTGACCCTGGCAAAATTCGGCAGAAAAAAGCCACTCTGATAGGGAAACAAATACAGTTGCTGACAGGAAAAGGAAAAAAAAAAAAAAAGGGTGGCACTGTTCTTGTGGTGATACGCTCTCCCTGAGGAGAGCAGCCTGACTTTCACACAGAGAAATCTGCTGTGACTGTAAGTGGTGTAAAAGTTATAAAAAAAACATATATATATATATATATATATATATATATATATATATATATATATATATATATATATAGTCTGAATCCCATAAAAAGTCCTTTTTTTTCTCAGACTCCAGTGGGTTTTTTTAGGTTTGTTTGTTTGTTGTTTTTGTTTTGGGGGTGGGGGGTTGTTTGTTTATTTTTTTACCCAGAGTGTGTTTTTGCTAAGGACTCGTTGGGAAGACAAGGACCACATCTGAGCATCTCTACTTCACAGATGTGATTTTAAACAGAGAGCTGCTCACAAAGTGCTCAACCAACACTGCAGGTGTCCGTATCTCTCAGGCCTGGTTAACATCAGGATGTACCAGGATAGTGGTAAGCTGTAGGGTTCGTTCAAATACTGCCAGCCACAGGCACGATTGTGCGGACAGGACAAAAACCCTTAAGGTGAGACATGAATCCAAAAGTGGCCAAAATCATGGGTTTTTTAAAATTAAAAATTGCTGGATACATTTATGGAGATTTCCCTGTGTGAAATTAAAAAAATTCAGATCATAAAATATGTCTGTAGAAACAGGTTACTCATACTTGTTATAGATATAAAAAAAAAAAAGGTCTAGGAGTTTGAAATATTGAGTTTTGGCTGCCATATTGGATTGTTTTCATGGCAACAGTGCAGAAAACTTAGTAATTCTTTAAATTTTTATGCTTTACAAGTGATGCCCTTTCAATATATATATGGCATAACTTTTAACATGGGCTTATAAACAAAATTTCATCAGTTTTGACCCCAGTGTCCAACCTTAAAACTGTAGACACGCCCAACCCCTTTTTATTTTTCATTCTTTTTTTACTTGCACAGCTCAACGTAGTTCGTACTGGCAAAAAAAACAGTCAACATATGCACAAACCTCACACCGTTGGTGAAATCCTGTTCCGCTTTTCGTAAGAGTAGGCCATCGTGTGCCGGTGGGAACAGATGACAATATTAACAAAACTGCATACACACAGGGACTGGATGTAAAAAAAAAAAAAAAGCACGAGAACACTTATCCCATTATTCTCGATATAAAAGAATAAAATAGAATAAAAAAAAAAAAGAAAAAAAACAGAAAGAAAATAAATTGGGAGCTCTCGCTGAAGAACAAAATAAGCAAACAAACAAGTAAAAACCAACACCCCCCCCCCCAACCCACCCCCATTATGATGATGCTGCTGCTGCTGCTGCTGCTGCTGCTGCTGCTGCTGATGACGACGACAACGATGATGATGATGATGATGACAACAATGATGAAGACGATGATGATGATAGATAATCATGATGATGATAGATAATCATGATAATAATAATAATAATAATTATAAAAAAAAAAAACAAGCTCACAGTTCTCCATGGCGTTGATCATGGCGTAGTGGAAATGCCTCAAGTTGGATTTCTCCGCGTCTGAAGACAAAGCTTCTTCCCCTTTGGCCTGGTCGTCGTCCAGCATCAGGAAGTGCGTGGCATACTGGGAAATCTCGGGGCCCAGGCTGACTCTCTCCGGCGGCAACGGTTCTTCCTCCTTCACGCCGCCCTCTTGGCCATCGTTGTCATCGTCGTCGTCCAGGTCTTCAGCTTGGCGGTCTCTCTCCTTGATCACGATATCTCCTCCCTGAAAGTCACAGCCACCAGACATGTACAATTGTCAGATGTCCCTGAAAGTAACCCCCCACACACATGTACAATTGTCAGATGTTCCTGAAAGTAACCACCCCCTCCCCATGTACAATTGTCAGATGTCCCTGAAAGTACCCCCCACACATGTAAAATTGTCAGATGTCCCTGAAAGTCACAGCCACCAGACATGTACAATTGTCAGATGTCCCTGAAAGTAACCCCCACACACATGTACAATTGTCAGATGTCCATGAAAGTAAAACACCCCCTCCCCATGTACAATTGTCAGATGTCCCTGAAAGTACCCCCCACACATGTAAAATTGTCAGATGTCCCTGAAAGTAACCCCCACGCATGTGGAATTATCAGATGTCCCTGAAAGTAACCCCCACACATGTACAATTGTCAGATGTCCCTGGAAGTGCTGGTGGGAACAGATGACATTTACCAAATTGCATACACACAGAGACTAGCTGTAAAAAAAAGCACAAGAGTGCTTATTCCATTATCCTCAATATAAAAGAATAAATCAATAAATCAAATCAAAGTCAGATGTCCCTGAAAGTAATTCCCACACATGTACAATTGTCAGATGTCCCTGAAAGTAACCCCCACACATGTACAATTGTCAGATGTCCCTGAAAGTAACCCCCACACATGTACAATTGTCAAATGTCCCTGAAAGTAACCACCAGACATGGATCGGTGGTCTAGGTGGTAACGTGCCTTGCCTAGAAAGCAAAAAGTCTGGGTTGGAGTGTGCGGTGGTTCGTACCCCGTTTGGACCCAAAACTTTTTCCCCATCCATTACACCCTGAGTGGTGGTCTGGATGCTAGTCTTTCGGATGAGATGATAAACCGAGGTCCCGTGTGTTACACATCACTATTTATCGCACGTAAAAGAACCCATGGCAACAAGGGGTTGACCCTGGTAAAATTCTGTGGAAAAAAGCCACTCCTATAGGGAAACAAATACAGTTGCATGCAGAAAAAAAAAAAAAAGGGTAGGCACTTCACTTGTGGCGACGCGCTCTCCCCGGGGAGAGCAGCCCAAATTTCACACAGAGAAATCTGCTGTGACATAAAGTGGTACAAAATACAAAAAAAAAAAAAAAAAAAAAAGACATGTACAATTGTCAGATGTCCCTGAAAGTAACCCCCACACATGTACAATTGTCAGATGTCCATGAAAGTGCTGGTGGGAACAGATGACATTTACAAAACTGCATACACACGGGGACTGGATGTAAAAAAAGCACAAGAGTGCTTATTCCATTATCATCGATCTAAATGAATAAATAAATCAATCAATAAATCAAATCAAAGTCAGATGTCCCTGAAAGTAGCCCCCAGACATGTACAATTGTCAGATGTCCCTGACACGTGACAGTAACCCCCACACATGTACAATTGTCAGATGTCCCTGAAAGTCACAGACACCAGACATGTACAATTGTCAGATGTCCCTGAAAGTAATTCCCACACATGTACAATTGTCAGATGTCCCTGAAAGTAATTCCCACACATGTACAATTGTCAGATATCCCTGAAAGTAACCACCAGACATGTACACTTGTCAGATGTCCCTGAAAGTAACCCCCACACATGTACAATTGTCAGATGTCCCTGAAAGTAATTCCCACACATGTACAATTGTCAGATGTCCCTGAAAGTAATTCCCACACATGTACAATTGTCAGATATCCCTGAAAGTAACCACCAGACATGTACACTTGTCAGATGTCCCTGAAAGTAACCCCCACACATGTACAATTGTCAGATGTCCCTGAAAGTAACAGCCACCAGACATGTACAATTGTCAGACGTCCCTGAAAGTAACAGCCACTAGACATGTACAATTGTCAGATGTCCCAGAAAGTAACCCTACACATGACATGTAGAATTATCAAATGTGACGCTCCACCACATAATGAGACGGAGTGCACATGAGGTCAATTTAGTTATTGACATGTTATTAATGTGCAATAAAGTGCTATCAAATACAAAAAACAGATTGAAAATCGACAATTCTGTGCAAAGTTATTACAAGTTGAAATGATAGACTACAGGAAGTGGCAAAATGAAAACGGACAAGTTTATTTTCGTAACACGTTGTCAGAATGAGGGCTTGGTATTTCAAAACACATTTAAAAGCAAAAGGGATAAAAGTTATGCCCTTGATATTTCATTATAAGGTAGATAAACGGATAAGTTTAATAATTAATCAAATCTCGAAATTGACAACCTGACCCTACCTGCCTTTATGCTCCTAGAGCAAAATTGGGTAATGTGCTAAGCGACTCATTTCTGCGGAGCGTCACAAATGTCCCTGAAAGTAACCCCAACACATTAAAAAAAAATTATTCTTTTATATCGAGGACAATGGAATAAGTGCTCATGCCTTTTTTCATCCAGTCCCCATGTGTATGCAGTTTTGTAAATCTTGTGATCTGTTCCCACCAGCACACAATGGCCCAATCTTACGAAAAGTGGAACAGATTTAACATGTGCACAAGATATTCTGTGTGCAATCGCACACGGGGCCTCGGTTTATAGTCCTATCTGAAAGACTTTTGGGGAGAGTGAGTCAGCACAGATGTTAACTCCAGAGGAAAAATCCCCTCGACGGAAATCGAACTTGGTCGTCAAATTGCGAGCGCAATGTTCTGACCACTAGCTATCCTGTCCCCCCCTGACACATGTAGATTATCAGATGTCCCTGAAAGTCACCCCCACACATGTAAAATTATAAGATGTCCCTGAAAGTCCCCCCACACATGACACATGTAGAACTGTCAGATGTCCCTGAAAGTAACCCCTACATATGTAGAATTATCATATGTCCCTGAAAGTAACCCCTACATGTGTAAAATTATCAGAAGTCCCTGAAAGTAACCTCTACATGTGTAGAATTGTTAGATGTCCCTGAAAGTCCCCCCACACATGACACATGTAGAATTGTCAGATGTCCCTGAAAGTAACCCCTACATGTGTAGAATTATCAGATGTCCCTGAAAGTAACCCCTACATGCGTAAAATTATCAGATGTCCCTGAAAGTAACCCCTACATGTGTAGAATTGTCAGATGTCCCTGAAAGTAACCCCCACACATGTACAGTAACCAATCAGATCATATGGATCCATGATGTTGTGGTCATGCAACACATTACAATGTGATACAATATAACACACTACAATACAATGCCCATCAAATAATAATGCAACACAATATAAACAATACAATACAATATCCACACAATACAATGCAATACCATACAATACAAAACAACACAGTTGTAGTAGTAGTAGGCACCCATCAGTCTCGGAAGACTATGGAGTTGCGCTCTAGTCTTTATAGAGTGCAAAGCCCGAGTAATTAAGTATGGAGGGCAAGCTGTTACCCATGCAGCAGACCCCCCCTCTCCACGCAACTGGAATGGTCCATTGAAAAGGCAATCGCCCATATGAATGGCTCCAGTACCATCGCAGGAGCCACCAGAACGTTGCCATATACAGCCCCGAGCTGCCCTGGGGACTCCAACTCCCCGATTTTTCCTTGGGGATGGTGTCTAAACACAACACCTGTGTGCATGCTGGGTTTTTTTTGTTTATAATTTTGTCATCCGCTCCTACCGGCACACAATGGCCTGCTCTTCCAAAAGGCAGAACAGGGTTTTAACGTGTGCACAAGATGTTCTGCGTGCGTTCGCACACGGACGGGGGGGGCCTCGGTATATTATAGTCTCATCTGAATGACAAAAACAACACAATCCACATGTAGGCCCTACTGATCCCCTGAAATTCCATCTTCCATACATTACCAACTACACACTTCCTACCCTGACTAACATTAACACACCCTTCCCCCTCTAGTCTTTCTCTGTCTCTGCTCTCTCTCATTCCCGTCTAATATCCCAATTTGTGAAAAAGATGTTAAAGGGAATTTGAACAACACAACCCCCTTCAATCCCCTCCAACCCCCCTTCACTCCCCTCCAACCCACCTCAATCCCCTCCAACCCACCTCAATCCACTCCACTCCCCCCCAATCCCTTCCACTCCCCTCACAACCCCCTCAATCCCCTCCACTCCCTCCAACCCCACTCCAATCCCCTCCAACCCCCTTCACATCCCCCTAACCCCTTCACTCCCCTCCAACCCACTCCAATCCCCTCCACCCCTTCACTCCCCTCCAACCCACTCTAACCCCCTCCACTCCCCTTCAACCCACACCAATCCCCTTCACATCCCTCCACTCCCTCCAACCCACTCCAATCCCCTCCAACCCCCTTCACTCCTCTAACCCCCTCCAACCCCCTTCCATCCCCTCCAACCCACTCCAATCCCCTCCAACCCCTTCACTCCCCTCCAACCCACTCTAACCCCCTCCACTCCCCTTCAACCCCACTCCAATCCCCTCCAACCCCCTTCAATCCCCTCCACTCCCCTCCAACCCACTCCAATCCCCTCCAACCCCCTTCACTCCCCTCTAACCCCCTCCAACCCCCTTCACTCCCCTCCAACCCACTCCAATCCCCTCCAACCCCCTTCACTCCCCCAACCCACTCAACCCCCTCCACTCCCCTTCAACCCCACTCCAATCCCCTCCAACCCCCACTCACTCCCCTCCACTCCCCTCCAACCCCACTCCAATCCCTCCAACCCCCACTCCAATCCCCTCCAACCCCCACTCAATCCCCTCACTCCAATCCCCTCAACCCCCACTCCAATCCCCTCCCTCCAACCCCACTCCAATCCCCTCCAATCCCCTCCACTCCCCTCAACCCACCTCCAATCCCCTCCAACCCCCACTCCAATCCCCTCCACCCCCACTCCAACCCCTCCAATCCCCTCCAACCCCCCACTCCAACCCCTCCAACCCCCACTCCCAATCCATCCTCCACTCCCCTCCAACCCCACTCCCCCTCCCCTCCAACCCCCACTCCAATCCCCTCCAACCCCACTCCAATCCCCTCCAACCCCCACTCCAACCCTCCACTCCCCTCCAACCCCACTTCAATCCCCTCCAACCCCCACTCCATCCCTCCAACCCCACTCCATCCACTCCCCTCCAACCCCCACTCCAATCCCCCCACTCCCCTCCAACCCCCTCCAACCCCACTTCAATCCCCTCCAACCCCCACCCACTCCCCTCCAACTCCCACTCCACTCCCCTCCAACCCCCACTCCAATCCCCCCACTCCCCTCCAACCCCCACTCCAATCCCCTCCAACCCCCTCCAACCCCCACTCCAACCCCCACTCCAATCCCCTAACCCCTCCAACCCCCACTCCAATCCCCTCCAACCCCCACTCAATCCCTCCAACCCCCACTCCAATCCCCTCCAACCCCCACTCAATCCCCTCCAACTCCCACTCCACTCCCCTCCAACCCCCACTCCAACCCACTCCAACCCCCAATCCAACCCCACTCCAATCCCCTCCAACCCCACTCCAACCCCACTCCAACCCCAATCCCCCAATCCCCCCACAAAACCCCCAACCACACACCAACCCTCCAACCCCCACATAAAAACTCAACCCTCACCCCATCCAAACCCCCACAATCCCCTCCAACCCCCCCCACTCCCCTCCAACCCCCCAACCCCACACCTCCACACCACACCCCTCCACCCCCCAACCCCTCCACCCCCTCCAACCCCACATCCAATCCCAT
>CM060339.1:21684580-21697080 GCA_030674155.1 Stramonita haemastoma
ACCAAAAAAAAACACAACTGATTCTAAAATTTAGTCTTACCTGACATCATCAGGTACAAGAAAAAAAAACTGATTCTAAAATTTAGTCTTACCTGACACCATAAGCACAAGAAAAAAACCCACAAAAAAAAACCACAGCTGATTCTAAAATTTAGTCTTAACTGACATCATCAGACACAAGAAAAAAAACAGAACTGATTCTAAAATTTAGTCTTACCTGATATCAAGACACAAGAGAGAAAAAAACACACAACTGATTCTAAAATTTAGTCTTTCTTACCTGACATCATCAGACACAACAAAAAAAAACCAACAGCTGATTCTAAAATTTAGTCTTACCTAACATCATCAGACACACACAAAAAAACTGATTCTAAAATTTAGTCTTACCTGACATCATCAGGCACAAGAAAAAAGCAACAACAACTGATTCTAAAATTTTGTCTCACATGACATCATCAGGCACAAGGGAAAACAACAACAACAACAACAACAACAACAACAACAACAACAACTGATTCTAAAATGTAGTCTTACCTGATATCAAGACACAAGAGAGAAAAAAACACACAACTGATTCTAAAATGTAGTCTTAACTGACATCATCAGGCACAAGAAAAAAACACAGCTGATTCTAAAATGTAGTCTTACCTGACATCATCAGACACAAGGAAAAACAACAACAACAACTGATTCTAAAATGTAGTCTTACCTGACATCATCAGGTACAAGAAAAAAAACACACAAAAAACACAACTGATTCTAAAATTTAGTCTTACCTAACATCATCAGACACAAGAAAAAAAACACACCAAAAACCCAACTGATTCTGAAATTCAGTCTAAACTGACATCATCAGGCACAAGAAAAAAAAAGCACAACTGACATCATCAGGCACAAGAAAAAAAACAAAACACCACAAATGATTCTACAGGCACAAGAAAAAAAAAACCCAGCTGATTATACAGGCACAAGAAAAAAAACAAAAAAAACACACAACTGATTCTAAAATGTAGTCTTACCTGACATCGTCAGGCACATCCACCGAATCAAATATCTTGATCCTATTGAACCATTCCACCTCTGGCCCCTGAAACAAACAAACAAACAATTAAACAAACAGCTACACAAGCGAATGGTGACCAGAGGAGGATGGCGAGGGGGGGGGGTGTGTGTGTGTGAAGGAGGCAGGAGGATTTCTTTGTGGTCAGAGCAAGCGTTGCGCCCACGATTACTATATTGTGGTATTTTTCGTGATAATATGTTTGTATGTTCATTGTTTTTATGTGTGGCTTGTAACCCGCGTGAACTTCTCTGTTTTGGAGAAAATAAAGAATTTGAATTTGATCTGACAGCCTGGGATCGAGCCACCATCCATTCAAGGGGACATTTTTTTCCGCTGGAGTTAACATCAGTGCCGCCAAAAGTCCTTTGGATGAGACTATAATACTTTTTTCATTTATTTTTTATTTTATTCTTTTATATCGAGGATAATGGGATAATAAGCACTCTTGTGCTTTTTTACATCCAGTCCCTGTGTGTATGCAGTTTTGTAAATGTCATCTGATCCCACCGGCACACGATGGCCTACTCTTACGAAAAGCGGAACAGGATTTAACATGGGCGCGAACGCACGCATGCCAAACATCACACACACACGTCAAACCCCCTGTTCTGCCTTTCGGACGAGTATGCCATTCATGCTGGTAAGAACAGATGACAAGAAAATAAAAACAAAACTAAAATAAAAACTTTTAAAAACATATGCACAATGATCCTTTGGATGAGACTATAAACGAGGTCCTGTGTGTGAACGCATGCAGAACATCTTGCGCACATGTTAAATCCTGTTCCGCTTTTCATAAGAGTAGGCCATCGTGTGCCGGTGGGAACAGATGACAAGATTTACAAAACTGCATACACATGGGGGCTGGATGTAAAAAAAAAAAAAAAAAAGCACAAGAGTGCTTATCATATCCCATTATCCTCGATATAAAAAAAAAATAAAAGTAAAAAAACTATTTAGATAAATAAAAAATCAATCAATCAATCGTGTTGTGTTGAGACAACATCCCTGAAGTTGGAATACAGCAACCTCCATGGTGGGGCAAAAACGGCCGCATTGGCAAAAATCTCACCATTGGTGAACCTGGGAGCTCTAGTCAAGGACCCCCCCCCCCCCCCCACACCCAACCCCCTAAAACAACAACAAAACCCAAACAATCACACAACAAAATGAGAAAGCTAGAAAACACCCAATGTTGACCAAACGCCATTTCTCTGGAGTTAACATCATCAGTGCTGACTCCACTCTCCCCCAAAAAGTCCTTCGGACGAGACTCTAAAACCGAGGCCCCGTACATGTGCGAACGCACACAGAACATCTCGCCACACCTTAAATCCTGTTCCGCTTTTCGTAAGAGTAGGCCATCGTGTGCTCGGTGGGGAACAGATTACAAGATTTACACATGTGTGTGAGTATAATTATAAGCCCTGTTCACTCCCATTAAAATTAAAAAACCATCTGCCACTTAAGCCCATAAAAACAGAAGCTACGTGAAACACTGAAGAGCCGTTAACAAGATTCCCCCATGTTGTTACTTACTTCTCTCATTTTTTTTTTCTACCCTAAGCTAGAATGCCAGAGCTTCCAAGGTTCATCAATAGAGAGATTTTTGTGTATACAGGCATCAGTAAGCTTAGGTAGCTGCATTCCGACCACAGGGATGATGTTTATTAGCTGTCGCATCCAAAAGTCCTTCGGATGAGACTATAAACCAAGGCCCCGTGTGCGAACGCGCGCACACAGAGCATCTTGTGCACAAGTTAAATCCTGTTCCACTTTCTGTAAGAGTTGGCCATCGTGTGCCGGTGGGAACAGATAAACACGATTTACAAAAACTGCATACACACGGGGACTGGAAGTAAAAAAGCATATTTGTGCTTATCCCATTATCCTCGATATAAAAGAATAAATTAAAATTAAAATTAAAATCAAAATACTGTACAGACAATCTGAAGAGCAGTTCACCAGATTCCCCACTCGTTCACATACGGTCCAAACCATCCAACCCCTCACAAAAGCTGTACAGTACAGACACACTGATGAGCAGTTAACCAGACTCCTCAAGTCGTTCACTTACGGTCAAACCATCCAACCCCTCACAAAAACTGTACTGCAGAGACAAACTGGAGAGCAGTTAACCAGATTCCTCAAGTCGTTCACCTATGGTCAAACCATCCAACCCCTCACAAAAACTGTACTGTAGAGACAAACTGAAGAGCAGTTAACCAGATTCCTCAAGTCGTTCACTTACGGTCAAACCATCCAACCCCTCACAAAAACTGTACTGTAGAGACAAACTGAAGAGCAGTTAACCAGATTCCTCCAGTCACTCACTTACGGTCCAAACCATCCAACCCCTCACAAAAGCTGTATGGTACAGACACACTGAAGAGCAGTTAACCAGATTCCTCAAGTCGTTCACTTATGGTCAAACCATCGGTACAGACAAACTGAAGAGCAGTTAACCAGATTCCTCAAGTCGTTCACTTACGGTCAAACCATCGGTACAGACAAACTGAAGAGCAGTTAACCAGATTCCTCAAGTCGTTCACTTCCAAACGGTACAGACACACTGAAGACAGTTAACCAGATTCCTCAGTCGTTCATTAGGTCAACATCGTACAGACAAACTGAAGAGCAGTTAACCAGATTCCTCAGTCGTTCACTTTACGGTCAAGCCATCAGTACAGACAAACTGAAGAGCAGTTAACCAGATTCCTCAAGTCGTTCACTTACGGTCAAGCCATCGTACAGACAAACTGAAGAGCAGTTAACCAGATTCCTCAGTCGTTCACTTACGGTCAAGCCATCGGTACAGACAAACTGAAGAGCAGTTAACCAGATTCCTCAAGTCGTTCACTTACGGTCAAGCCATGGTACAGACAAACTGAAGAGCAGTTAACCAGATTCCTGCAGTCGTTCACTTACGGTCAAGCCATCAGTACAGACAAACTGAAGAGCAGTTAACCAGATTCCTGCAGTCGTTCACTTACGGTCAAGCCATCAGTACAGACAAACTGAAGAGCAGTTAACCAGATTCCTGCAGTCGTTCACTTACGGTCAAACCATCGTACAGACAAACTGAAGAGCAGTTAACCAGATTCCTGCAGTCGTTCACTTACGGTCAAGCCATCGGTACAGACAAACTGAAGAGCAGTTAACCAGATTCCCAGTCTCACTTACGTCAACTCACGTACAGACAAACTGAAGAGCAGTTAACCAATCCTGCAGTCTCACAAATACGTAACCATCAACAGACAAACTGAAGAGCAGTTAACCAGATTCCTCCAGTCACTTCACTTACAGTCAACACCATACAACAAAATGAAGAGCAGTTAACCAGATCCTCAAGTCGTTCAACTTCGTCAAACCATCGTACAGACAAACTGAAGAGCAGTTAACCAGATTCCTGCAGTCACTCACTTACGGTCAAACCATCAGTACAGACAAACTGAAGAGCAGTTAACCAGATTCCTCCAGTCACTCACTTACGGTCAAACCATACAACCCCCCCCCCCACTCAAAACAAAAACTGTAAAACTATATAAAGACAAACTGAAGAGCAGTTAACCAGATTCCTGCAGTCGTCAACTTACGGTCAAACCATCGGTACAGACAAACTGAAGAGCAGTTAACCAGATTCCTCCATCACTCATCGTACGGACAACAAACATAACCAACTCCTCATCAAACTAGTACCTATAAAGACAAACTGAAGAGCAGTTAACCAGATTCCTGCAGTCACTCACTTACGGTCAAAACCATCGTACAGACAAACTGAAGAGCAGTTAACCAGATTCCTCCAGTCACTCACTTACGGTCAAACCATCCAACCCCTCACAAAAACTGTACTATAAAGACAAACTGAAGAGCAGTTAACCAGATTCCTGCAGTCACTCACTTACGGTAAAACCATCGTACGACAAACTGAAGAGCAGTTAACCAGATTCCTCAGTCGTTCACTTACGGTCAACCATCGGTACAGACAACTGAAGAGCATTAACCAGATTCCTGCAGTCGTTCACTACGGTCAAGCCATCGGTACACAAACTGAAGAGCAGTTAACCAGATTCTTCGAGCTTCACTTACGTCAAACATCCAACCCCTCACAAACAACTGTACTATAAAGACAAACTGAAGAGCAGTTAACCAGATTCCTCCAGCGTTCACTTACGGTCAAACCATCCAACCCCTCACAAAACTGTACTATAAAGACAAACTGAAGAGCAGTTAACCAGATTCCTGCAGTCGTTCACTTACGGTCAAACCATCAGTACAAACTGAAGAGCATTAACCAGATTCCTCCAGGCGTTCACTTACGGTCAAACCATCCAACCCTCACAAAAACTGTACTCAAAGACAAATGGAGAGCAGTTAACCAATTCCTGCAGTCGTTCACTTACGTCAAACCATCAGTACAAATGAAGAGCATTAATCAGATTCTGCAGTCGTCATTACGTCAAACCATCAGTACAAACTGAAGAGCAGTTAACCAATTCCTCCAGCTTCACTTACGGTCAAACCATCAACCCTCACAAAAACTGTACTATAAAGACAAACTGAAGCAGTTAACCACATTCCTCCATCGTTCACTTACGGTCAACCATCGGTACAGACAAACTGAAAGCATTACCAATTCTTCCAGTCACTCACTATGGTCAAACCATCCAACCCCTCAAAAACATGTATATAAAACAAACTGAAGAGCATTAACCAGATTCCTCCAGCGTCATTACGTAAATCCACCCTCCTGTACAAGACAAACTGAAGAGCATTAACCAGATTCTGCAGTCACATTACGGTCAAACATCGTACGACAAACTGAAGCAGTTACCAATTCTCCATCACCACTTCGTCAACCTCCAACTAAAAACTGTACTATAAAGACAAAAACATTAACAGATTCTTGCAGTCACTCACTTACAAATCTACAGACAAATGAAGAGCAGTAACAATTCTTCAATGTCACTTACGGTCAACATGTACAGCAAACTAAAAGCATTCAATCCTCAGTCTCACTTACGCAACCTCGTACAGCACTGAACATTACATTTTAGCTCACTTACGTAAACATCAACCTACAAAAATGGTACATAAACAAACGAAAATTAAATTCTCCAGCGTACTTACGTAAAATCCAACTCCAAATTACTATAAAGGACATACTGAACGTTACAGATTCTGCAGTCTCACTTACCGTCAACCTCATCAAACTAGCATTAACAGATTCCCCAGCTTCACTACGTCAAACATCCACCACCCCTCCCCTCTCAAACCCTAAAGCATTAACATCTAGTCTCGCTTCACTTACGATAAACCATGGTACACTACAAACTGAACAGACTTTTAACCAGATTCCCCTCACTCACTTCCTCAACCCTCCCACCCCCCTCCCCAAACATTAACTATAAAGTCTAATGAGAAGAATTAACAATTCCTGCAGTCAACTATTTACGTCAACCAACGTAGATCATATTTAAGAGGCATTCAATCCCATTCCTCCATCCACTCACTTACCGTCAACCCATCCAACCCCCCCCCTCACATAAAAACATTAGTTAATTCATAATAAAGACAAAACTGAAAGAATTTTGAACCCAGATTCCTGCAGTCACCCACCTACTCGGTCCAAACCATCGTAAGACAAACTGAAAGACAGTTAATCAAAATTTCCTACATCACTCTTTAGGTCAAACCACCACCCCCCTCTACAAACATCAATATGTTCTATGACGACAAATACTAAAAATTAACCAGATTCCTGCAGTCACTCACTTACGGTAAAACCATCGGTACAGACAAACTGAAGAGCAGTTAACCAGATTCCTTCAGTCGTTCACTTACGGTCAAGCCATCGGTACAGACAAACTGAAGAGCATTTAACCAGATTCCTGCAGTCGTTCACTTACGGTCAAGCCATCGGTACAGACAAACTGAAGAGCAGTTAACCAGATTCTTCGAGGCGTTCACTTACGGTCAAACCATCCAACCCCTCACAAAAACTGTACTATAAAGACAAACTGAAGAGCAGTTAACCAGATTCCTCCAGGCGTTCACTTACGGTCAAACCATCCAACCCCTCACAAAAACTGTACTATAAAGACAAACTGAAGAGCAGTTAACCAGATTCCTGCAGTCGTTCACTTACGGTCAAACCATCAGTACAAACTGAAGAGCAGTTAACCAGATTCCTCCAGCGTTCACTTACGGTCAAACCATCCAACCCCTCACAAAAACTGTACTACAAAGACAAACTGGAGAGCAGTTAACCAGATTCCTGCAGTCGTTCACTTACGGTCAAACCATCAGTACAAACTGAAGAGCAGTTAATCAATTCCTGCAGTCGTTCACTTACGGTCAAACCATCAGTACAAACTGAAGAGCAGTTAACCAGATTCCTCCAGGCGTTCACTTACGGTCAAACCATCCAACCCCTCACAAAAACTGTACTATAAAGACAAACTGAAGAGCAGTTAACCACATTCCTCCAGTCGTTCACTTACGGTCAAGCCATCGGTACAGACAAACTGAAGAGCAGTTAACCAGATTCTTCCAGTCACTCACTTATGGTCAAACCATCCAACCCCTCACAAAAACTGTACTATAAAGACAAACTGAAGAGCAGTTAACCAGATTCCTCCAGGCGTTCACTTACGGTCAAACCATCCAACCCCTCACAAAAACTGTACTATAAAGACAAACTGAAGAGCAGTTAACCAGATTCCTGCAGTCACTCACTTACGGTCAAACCATCGGTACAGACAAACTGAAGAGCAGTTAACCAGATTCCTCCAGTCACTCACTTACGGTCAAACCATCCAAACCCCTCACAAAAACTGTACTATAAAGACAAACTGAAGAGCAGTTAACCAGATTCTTGCAGTCACTCACTTACGGTAAAACCATCGGTACAAGACAAACTGAAGAGCAGTTAACCAGATTCCTTCAGTCGTTACACTTACGGTCAAGCCATCGGTACAGACAAACTGAAGAGCATTTAACCAGATTCCTGCAGTCGTTCACTTACGGTCAAGCCATCGGTACAGACAAACTGAAGAGCAGTTAACCAGATTCTTCGAGGCGTTCACTTACGGTCAAACCATCCAACCCCTCACAAAAACTGTACTATAAAGACAAACTGAAGAGCAGTTAACCAGATTCCTCCAGGCGTTCACTTACGGTCAAACCATCCAACCCCTCACAAAAACTGTACTATAAAGACAAACTGAAGAGCAGTTTAACCAGATTCCTGCAGTCGTTCACTTACGTCAAACCATCAGTACAAACTGAAGAGCAGTTAACCAGATTCCTCCAGGCGTTCACTTACGGTCAAACCATCCAACCCCTCACAAAAACTGTACTATAAAGACAAACTGGAGAGCAGTTAACCAGATTCCTGCAGTCGTTCACTTACGGTCAAACCATCATACAAACTGAAGAGCAGTTAACCAGATTCCTCCAGTCACTCACTTACGGTCAAACCATCCAACCCCTCACAAAAACTGTACTATAAAGACAAACTGGAGAGCAGTTAACCAGATTCCTGCAGTCACTCACACTTACGGTCAAACCATCGGTACAGACAAACTGAAGAGCAGTTAACCAGATTCCTCCAGTCACTCACTTACGGTCAAACCATCCAACCCCTCACAAAAACTGTACTATAAAGACAAACTGAAGAGCAGTTAACCAGATTCCTGCAGTCACTCACTTACGGTAAAACCATCGGTACAGACAAACTGAAGAGCAGTTAACCAGATTCCTTCAGTCGTTCACTATACGGTCAAGCCATCGGTACAGACAAACTGAAGAGCATTTAACCAGATTCCTGCAGTCGTTCACTTACGGTCAAGCCTCGGTACAGACAAACTGAAGAGCAGTTAACCAGATTCTTCGAGGCGTTCACTTACGGTCAAACCATCCAACCCCTCACAAAAACTGTACTATAAAGACAAACTGAAGAGCAGTTAACCAGATTCCTCCAGGCGTTCACTTACGGTCAAACCATCCAACCCCTCACAAAAACTGTACTATAAAGACAAACTGAAGAGCAGTTAACCAATTCCTGCAGTCGTTCACTTACGGTCAAACCATCAGTACAAACTGAAGAGCAGTTAACCAGATTCCTCCAGGCGTTCACTTACGGTCAAACCATCCAACCCCTCACAAAAACTGTACTATAAAGACAAACTGGAGAGCAGTTAACCAGATTCCTGCAGTCGTTCACTTACGGTCAAACCATCAGTACAAACTGAAGAGCAGTTAATCAGATTCCTGCAGTCGTTCACTTACGGTCAAACCATCAGTACAAACTGAAGAGCAGTTAACCAGATTCCTCCAGGCGTTCACTTACGGTCAAACCATCCAACCCCTCACAAAAACTGTACTATAAAGACAAACTGAAGAGCAGTTAACCACATTCCTCCAGTCGTTCACTTACGGTCAAGCCATCGGTACAGACAAACTGAAGAGCAGTTAACCAGATTCTTCCAGTCACTCACTTATGGTCAAACCATCCAACCCCTCACAAAAACTGTACTATAAAGACAAACTGAAGAGCATTAACCAGATTCCTCCAGTCGTTCACTTACGGTTAAACCATCGGTACAGACAAACTGAAGAGCAGTTAACCAGATTCCTGCAGGCGTTCACTTACGGTCAAACCATCCACCCGTAGCTGTAGGCCTGGAAATCGTTGTCCGAGACTTGGGGCTGGAGGGGGTGGAGGAGGGGGAGGAGGCGGCGGCATTTTGCCACACCATCTGTGCCTGCGTCATTGGCTTCTGAAAATGATAACGATTATGATAATAATAGGTAGGACCACTCATTTTTTCAGATGTCATAGAATTTGATGTTTTTATCTCAAATGAAAGATAGTAGCAAGATCAAGAAGCATGCAAAATTCATATCATTATCTTAGACGGTTTTTGAGATATACCACTTTAAAAATTTCAGATGGGATAAAAATGTCATTTCGTTATTTAAAGCCTTATTTGGACATCTCCCTCATGCTATTATGAACCTGACAGTGCTGAAACTAGTTTATATTGTTTTATGCTACTTTGAAGAAACAAATATCTAAAAAGCAGAAAAATAAGTCAAAGGAAACAAATGGAATTTTACATCAAAATCAGAGAAAAATTCTAAAAATAGCTCGCGAATTGAGCTGAAAGGGTACTTTACCCTCCTGTAAAAATCTCAAGAATGCCTAAAAGTGTCTAAGATCTATATTACAAGCTTGTACTTATTACTCAGATGCTATGTATTTTTTTTTAAAGCTAAAAATCATGTAGAGGCAAACTGCAGTCATCCAAAACACCCCTATGACAACAATTTGCAAAGCATAAAACCTGTCCAAATAATAACACAAAACCAGCCCATAGGCATATCATCATATCTCAGCTTCTAATTGACTGACAGAAATGGTACACCTATCAAAATGTTTGTCTTTAAACAGTGAGTCTTTTTAAAGGGCATTCGAAGTGATTCTGGTCCCCCCTCCACTCCTCTTCCCCCCCCCCTCCCCCCCCCCCCCCCCCCCCCCCCTCAATAGGCATTAACATCATATCTCGGCTTCTAATTGACTGATAGAAATGGTACACCTATCAAAATATTTGTCTTTAAACAGTGATCCTTTTAAAAGGGCATTCCAAGTGATTCTGGTTCCCCCCCTCCACTTCTCTCCCCCCCCCCCCCCCCCCCCCCCATAGGCATTAACATCATATCTCGGCTTCTAATTGACTGATAGAAATGGTACACCTATCAAAATATTTGTCTTTAAACAGTGAGTCTTTTTAAAGGGCATTCCAAGTGATTCTAGTTCCCCCCCTCCCTCCACTCCTCTCCCCCCCCCCCCCCCCCCCCCCCCCCCCCCCTCAATAGGCATTAACATCATATCTCAGCTTCTAATTGACTGATAGAAATGGTACACCTATCAAAATATTTGTCTTGAAACAGTGAATCTTTTTAAAGAGCACTCCAAGTTATTCTGGTCCCCCCCCACTCACCCCCCCCCCCACTCAGCCCCCCTCCCCCTCATAGGCATTAACATCATATATGTTTCTAATTGACTGACAAAAATGGTACACCTATCAAAATGTTTGTCTTGAAACAATGGGCATGTCTTTATAAGGCCATTCCAAGTGATTCTACTCAGCCCCCCTCCCCCTCATAGGCATTAACATCATATATGTTTCTAATTGACTGACAAAAATGGTACACCTATCAAAATGTTTGTCTTGAAACAATGGGCATGTCTTTATAAGGCCATTCCAAGTGATTCTGTTTGTTTCCCCCCCCCCCCTCTCCCATGTCTTGTCAAGCATCTTCTGTACAATATATCATAGGTGTACTCATGTGATCATCTGTGTTCTTTTATTATTTTTTTTTTTTAGGTTTCTGGTGAGCTTACATGTTGCATTGTGATGTTGCATGTATCCTTTTTGTGCCCAGTGATTTTAACCTTTGCATAGTTTCTTCCTAAATATATCACAGACCTCCTAGACCTCTGCTGAAATATCTTTCACTGTGTGACATACTGTTGCAATGCCTGTATGATATAGACTTATTAGTGTTGTATTTTTTAACATTTTTCTTGTACAATTAAAAATGCAAATTTGGACATTTTTGTGAGTTGCCTAATCTGTGTGTATTCTTAGTGTCTGTACATTTTATTTAAGTGTGCATACATGCAAGTATGAATTGTAGAGGTATGAGTGGTGTGTGTGTGTGTGTGTGTGTGTGTGTGTGTGTGTGTGTGTGTGTGTGTGTGTGTGTGTGTGTGTGTGAATCGTGTGTGTGTGTGTGTGTGTGTGTGTGTGTGTGTGTGTGTGTGTGTGAATCTTGTGTGTGTGTGTGTGTGTGTGTGTGTGTGTGTGTGTGTGTGTGTGTAATATATATATATATATATATATTGTATTTGTGTGTGTGTGACTTTGTGTGACTTTGTGTGACTGTGTGTGTGTGTGTGTGTGTGTGTGTGTGTGTGTGTGTGTGTGTGTGTGTGTGTGTGTGATAAAAATTAGTATTGAATAGGCTTGTTTGTGCACAATAAAATCATTACAAAGTTTGCACTTTTTCTTGTTTTTTTTTTCTTTCTAACTACATGCTTGGTGAAACAAAACAACTTAATGAAAAAGAAGTGAAGAAAGTTCATGCACTGCTTAAAATGTGAAACCAACAGAGAGAACAAAGTTTTACTCAATTTGATTAGCACTTGTATGCTCTGATTAAAAAAAAAAAAGTTTTGTTTTGCATGAATTTAAATGGATGCATTCAGGAGTGATTTCTAATCGTTAAATCACTATTTCTGTTTAAAATGCAGTCTTACATGGACACAGACACAACAAACGGTAAACAAAATCGGCCAAATCTCTATTAGAAATTAGATCTAGGCAAGAGTTATCATTCTTGCATTCGTTTTCACGATGTTTCA
>CM060339.1:21712080-21723840 GCA_030674155.1 Stramonita haemastoma
GGATATTTAAGGGTCAGGTTTTTTGTTTTTTTTACGATCTGCAGACCTGCCAGTGCCTTAGTTCCCTTCACACACACACACACACACACACACACACACACACACACACACACACACACACACACACACACACACATGCACGCGCGCGTGGCGCGGGGATAGACCTATAGCCTAGTGGTCAGAACATTGCGCTACAAAAGCTGAATGACTGGTTTCGCTCCTAAGACCGCCTAGGTTATGGGACACCTTTACCTTCACTTAAAAAAATATTAATAATGTTATAAACAGTGTAAATGCATTATACAGATGTAGCGGGCGTGCCCGCGCGGAGTGGTGCGTGCGTGTGTGTGAGTGTGTGTGTGTGTGTGTGTGTGTGTGTGTAGATGTTGGTGTGAGAGAGAGAGAAGAGAGGAGAGAGAGAGAGAGAGAGAGAGAGAGAGAGAGAGAGAAGAGAGAGAGAGAGAGAGAGGAGAGAGAGAAAGAGATGTATGAATTCTTTTGTTAACAACGCAATTTTGTGTATGCTAGATCAAGTGTGCGAGATTTAGTGACAGGGGAGTTAATCAGATTATTTCCCATGCAACCTTATCGTAAGCAAGCGTAGTGTTACTATTTTGGGACACACCTGTGAATTGTGATACACTCTGTATTTGTTAAAAAGATAATTAAACTAAAAGAGGAGCTACGGCTGGGCTCTAGCATCGCTTCGGTGCTAGCGTGGGTCATTCGTTCTTGTAGCTTCAACCGAATTGTTAAGTTATTGGGGTGGCCCAAAGGCCAGAAGGGGAGTATGTGTATGTTCCCTCAGCTTTATGTTCCCTGATAACCAGAGGTCAACTAATGGTCCCAGTGACCCAAGCTAAGGTTAAACTGACCAGTGGATCAAGTGTGAGTTTATAATGAAAATGACGAGAGGGGAGAGAAGCAAACGAAGGACAGATATACATACAGAATACAGGCAACAAAAAAAAAACAAGACAGGAAAGTATGCAAAATCCAATTATGCGCAGTGAGACAGAACTACGCGCAAGTCTTGCAGTTTTAAGCGAGATAATGTATTAAATCAAATGTTTTGTCCTTCCCATTGACTTCCAGAATGAGTAAAGCAGGAAATAATAACTATCATTTGCACGTAAGCGCATTATCAAAAATCAAATGATTTACAAAAGAAAATAATCGATATAAAAAGTAACTTTTTTGTTGGATCCCCGAGATGTTTTCAGTGGAAGCATATGAAAAGTAAGCTGGGAAACATAGAGCTGACCCCACGCTTGAAGTGGGAGAGACCTCGCCGAAGTGGGAGACTTTCTGACTTCTGTCTGCAACAGTCCTTAAATCGAGTACTTTCGCTGGAATTCTAATGTAATCTCGACAACAACAGGAATTGGAAATTGCTTGTGCCATGTTACCTTTTCTTCCCTGCAACTTATTATATCTACAGAAAACTAACTCGCCTGCAAGACATCTTTCAAACAGCCCCATCCCATTGACTTACCTATACTGCTACCTATCCAGAACCTTTTCCTTATAGACACTACGAACTCTTACTCACAGTTGCTAATTAGAAAATCTCCACTGGGACATTAATTTGATCACAACAAACAACAAAGAGTTAGAAATGTGAATACGGTTGGGTGTTTGTGTGCACTGTTCGGACTTTCATTCAACAAGAAGAATTAGGTAGTTATTCTGTTTTGATCTGTAACCTTTGAAAATGTTTCCGCTGGGACTCTTGCTCAACAACAAGAATTAGGTAGTTCATCTCTGTTGTGACCTGTATCCTTTGAGCATCTCTGCACCACCATAAGGCCTAGTACCATGCTGAGGAACCAATAAAGAATGACCAGGTCTTCTGTTGCCCCGTTGTTGTGAATTGTTATTCCCCTCTGTTCCTAACAAATAAAGAATGACGTTGTTGTGAATGATTGTTGTGAATTGTTATGCTACTCTGTTGCCTAACAAATAAAGAATGACGTTATCAGAATGATGTTGTGTGAATTGTTATTACTCTGTTCCTAACAAATAAAGAATGATGTTGTGAATTGTTATTCTACTCTGTCGTACAAACAAGATAACAAAAAAGAATGACGTTGTTGTGAATTGTTATTCCCCTCTGTTCCTAACAAATAAAGAATGACGTTGTTGTGAATTCTACTTGTTATAACAAATAAAGAATGACGTTGTTGTGAATTCTACTGTGTTTCCTAACAAATAAAGAATGACGTTGTTGTGATTCTACTTGTTTCCTAACAAATAAAGAATGACGTTGTTGTGAATTGGAATTCTACTCTGTTCCTAACAAATAAAGAATGACGTTGTTGTGAATTGGTATTCTACTCTGTTCCTAACAAAAAAGAATGACGTTGTTGTAATTGGAATTTCTACTCTGTCGCAACAAACAAAGAATAACGTTGTTGTGAATTGGTTATCTACTCTGTTCCTAACAAAAAAGAATAGAGACGTTTTGTGAATTGTATTCTACTCTGTTTCTAACAAACAAAGAATGACGTTTCTGTGAATTGTTATCTACTCTGTTCCTAACAAACAAAGAATGACGTTGTTGTGAATTGTTATTCTACTCTGTTCGTATTATGAAATTGTTAAATTCTACTTGTTCCTAGCATAGAGAGAATGACGTTATGAATTGTCATTCTACTCTGTACAGTAACTTGAGTTATTCCTTGCCTCTTGTACCATCCCATATATATATATATATAGTATAGATATATATGATATATTATATGTATATATATATATATGTATATATATATATATATATATATATATATATATATATTATAATATGCACCTTCAAGCTCCCATAATGCAGTCAGAAACCAAACATACCCAGCATGCGTCCAATACAGGGGAAAAAAAAGTGCTGTCTTAAAAGTCAGAATGTGTCAGGAGAGGCCAGAGCTCAAGAGTCTAGATCATCACATTTACAAGCACATGAGAAAGACCAGGCGTCCTATCAGAAAAAAAAAATGTGCTGTCTATACATCACATTTAAAAAAGCACATGAGACATACCATGCACTACACAAGCCCACCCAGTAAAGCGAACACAGACAAGAGAGACATGTTACCACACATCCCACCCAGTAAAGCGAACACAGACAGCAAGACAAGAGAGAAAGATGATTGTCATACACAGCCAACACTGCTCAGGGGATAACTATGACAAGTGAGAACAACAGGGAAGTTATACATTCATGCCATGCAAGGAAGACGGAAGTGCAGCAACATGGGAGAGGGAGGGTAACAATGGGGTGGGGGGGGGGTGGGGGCGGAGCAAGAGAGAGGGGGTTAGAAAGTGACATGATGAATCATCCAGAAAGTGTCACCAGGCAAGAGACAATGCACCGGTTGACAGGTGTCAGAAGCCAAGTGTCTTATTTTCAGGTTCAATGCAGGTATCATGTTTAAAAAATAAATAATATGTGTGTGTGTGTGTGTGTGTTGTTGATATGTCATCCTGTGTGTCTGTGCTGTGTGTAGCGTGTGTGAGTGTTTATGTGTTGGTGAGGTGTCTGTGCATGTGTGTGTGTGTGTGTGTGTAAAATTTATGCAAATGACACTTTCAAATCCTTAAAAGTGTCTTGCTGTAAGGTACCACAGCAGGTGGAGTTTCAATCACCACTAGAACCTCTGGTGAGGGCTCATCCAGGAGCCAAAACCTGTCAGCTCAGGCCAAAGGCATGGTTCTTACTAAATAAAAATGCCTAAAATGCTGCCATGGAAAGACATATTCCATAAGATTTATTTTTCTTTTTTGTATATTGAATCTTTGAAAAGTCATTTTCAAAATGATTGAGAAGTTGTAAGTGAATATATTTGCACTTGTTTTTTCCTCCACTGCTTTTTCCTCAATAATACTTTGGGGTCAAGTGAGAAATTGCATCTCTACTACTAGTACTAGATCCAAGTGTAGACCATTTACAAAATTTTCCCCTGCTTCTCTTGCCTGTGCTTTGCACTTTAAGTTATAAAAAATGGCGATGTTTGGGTTATTATCTAGCTAAAACTGACCACTTGGCTGGATACAAACCTTAATATGATCTCCCTTGCATCCTTTCAAAAGGATCCCCAAACATAAGGTACAAAGATTCACTAGGTGTTTATTTTCTCCTTATTCATTTTTGTTTTTGTGCAGTATATATTCTAAAGGTATTTTCTTTCTCTTTTTATTGCTGTCTTTTGAAGGCAGCTCAAAAGGCCACAATAATATCAAATATAAATGTGAATGCAATTAACACTTTTAAATTCTGAAAAGTGTCTTGCTGTAAGGTACCACCACAGCAAGGAAAGTTGCTATTACAGCTAGGACCTCTGATGAAGGCTCCTTCAGAACCCTAAAAAGGCAGGTCAGATCAAGCCAAAGAGATGGCACTGTCATTGAAAGACATCATTATTTCCTAAAAAATATATAGTTTAATTTGAATTTTTTATATATATATTAAACTGAAGCAACAAAAGCATGTTCAATACAAATTACAAAGTATAGAAAGTTACAAATATAACACACAGGCCTACATGATTTCGATACAAACACCTGCAAATTATATGTTAAAACCCTTTCTATTCTTATTTTTACTATTATTATTTTTATATATATATATATATATATATATATATATATATATACTTTCATAAGAGTAGACCATTTATGCCACTAACAACACACAAAAAAACATGCATTAGTGTCATGCTCAGGCATTATCCAATGAATGCATGTATTTACTAATATCCCATCATTGGTGAAGCTTGGATCTCTGGCCGAACCACATACATACAGTACACAGAAAAATCCTATGATTCATACTGAAGAGTACTACAGCAACAACAAAAAAAACCCATGCACCTTAATACCTCAGTCAGTGTGTTCTTTTCATACTTAATGCATTCACAGAACATACTCTGAAGTGTTGCTTCCATTTCTCTGAAACTCAATTCTTAGCATTGTGAATACAGTTACAGTTCTGTAATTATGTAAGGAAAACTTTTTGCGTTTTGGTTTCTCAGCTGAAGTTCACTAGTGACACGATTGTTTATACCAGTGTCATATGAAACATGCTGGCAGTTAAAAAGATACTTTTATATATATATAAAGCATTTACGTATTTAGTATATTTTTTATGCATATGCGTATAAGTATGATTTATCTTAAGATATAAGATATACTATACACTTAAATATATATTATATTTCATATATATCATATATAGTATTTCTATATGTTTCGAATCATAATATTCAAATCATTGCAATGGTTCGACAGACATCTGAATGTCACTACTTCATAGTGGGCAAAATTTTCACCTCAGTACTCAAGAATAGGAACAAAAAAAAAAAAGTTGGAAAATGGTAATCCTTTTCGGCTAGGAGCCATTAAAGGCATGTGGGGGTCAAGTTATCTATTTTTATATTTTGATTGATTATAAAACTATAGCTATATTTATTGCTAAACCATACTTGTAAGTTGAAATATTTGATGATAAACATAGATTTTGATTTTTTTTTTTTCCTTTTGCCTTTAAACATGTTTTAAAAATATCCAAGTCTTCATTCTGACCACCTACTAGGATGCTAGACTTGTCAATTACTCATTTTGTCATTTCCAGCAGTCTATCATTTTAATTTATCATAAATCTTGATAGAATTGTCCGATTTCCAATCTGTTTTGGGTTGGGTTTTTTTGTATTGTTTACCCATGTCATTGCAGATTAATGACATGTCAATAACTAAAAATTGACATCTGGTGCAATACAACTCATTATGTGATGGAGCACATATATACAATGATACAATTGTGTGGCTGAACACTTTGCATATTGTGCATTCTTTCAAAAATTCTGCCATGTATGATTATAAGAATCATTCATCTATTATATTCAAAATGGAAGGTGGCAGGATGGTTAAGACGATTTACCTTTAGCAAGCAAATGTGAGGTTCTGGGTTGATTCTCAGCCTTGCCCTTTCTTCCCAATTCAACAAGAAAATTTAATTGAATGTCAAATTCCTTTGGATTAGACTTAAAAGTTTATCTATAGACTATTAACTAAGTATAAACTAAGGCCCCGGCAAAACATCTTGTGCCCACATTAAAATCCCATTCCACCTTTTAGAAATGTAGGCCATTTTGTGCTGGTAGGAGTGGATGACAAATTTTTTTTTTAAAAATTAAAATAATGTTCAGTTATATGGTTTTAAAGACATTATTCCTGAGTTAAAATACCGCTAGGAAACGGTGGATAGAAAAAAAAAAAAGGTTGCATACACAAAAATTGAAAAATCTCACCATTGGTGAACCTCAAAGCTCTAGCAATGGACCCCTCCCCCCCAAAAAAAAAAAAAAAGTCAGCTGAGGTGTAACGTGATTATAAAATTTTACATTTCATCTCCGTTCAGACAACTTGCACAAAACATTAACTACACAGAACTCTCTGTTTCAATAAAAAGGATTCTTATGAGGGCAGTCAAAATCAATTGATACAGCTGATAATATATAATACTTTTTTTTAAAAGATGATACTGTAGTTATATAATATGTACATCAATATATATATGATATATATCATATATAATATATAATATATATATATTAAATATAATATGTGACCTCCACCACATGATGAGTCGCTTGCACCAGAGGTCAATTTTTAGTTATTGACAGATTATTCATTTGCAATGAAATGGCTATAGTAGTAACTTAGTAGTAGGCATCCATCAGTCTCAGAAGACTATGCAGTTGCATTAGTCTTTAGAGCGCAAAGCCTGGGTAAGTAAGTATGGAGGGCAAGCTATACAATAAATGGCTATACAATACAAAAAACAGACTGAAAATCTAACAATTCTATCAAAAGCTAAATTACAAATTGAAATGACAGACTGCAGGAAATTTCAAAATGAGAAACTGACAAGTTTATTATCCTAATAGGTGGTCAGAATGAGGGCTTCACTACTTTCAAAGCATGCTTAAAGACAAAAGGAAACAGAATTATGCCTTGATGTTTCACTACAAGGTAGAATAAGTGCTATAGTTTTATAATCGATCATAATCTCAAAATAAACAACCTCACCTCTACCTGCCTTTAATGGCTCCGAGCAAAAAAAGTGGATTATGTGCTAAGCGACTCATTTCGTGGTGGAAGGTCACATATAGTCATAATAATGCCTCTAACCCAGTACACAATTTTCTTCCTTAAGGTTAAATGAGATATATATATCACGAGATGTGAAAGCAATCTGTTCCAATTCCATGAAACTCACAACAGTTGGCATTTCACTTTTTCCAAGGAAGTGAAACCGAAAGTTGGCAACTCAACACACATCATGACAAAGACTGGTCAAACAGTACTCAATACTGAATGTATTGTTTTCAAATTTCATCGTACATGTTTCTTGTTAATTGGTCAACATAATGAAAAGTTACGGAGTTGACAAGTATGCTGACCTCGCTAAATTATTAAGCAAATTATACTGAATGATTAATGCTAATAATAGCCATATATATCAGTGGTTTGGGCTTAAGTCCAGCTACAGGTACAAAATCTCTCTCTCTCTCTCTCTCTCTCTCTCTCTCTCTCTCTCTCTCTCTCTCTCTCTCTCTCTCTCCACTCTCTCTCTCTCAATTATACACAGACACAGACAGACACACACAGTCTCACAGAGTCTCTCTCTCTCTCTCCCCTCTCTCTCTCTCTCTCTCTCTCTCTCTCTCTCTCTCTCTCTCTCTCTCTCCTCTCTCACACACACACACACACACACACACACACACACACACACACACACACACACACACACACACACACACACACACACACACACACAACTCTCACACACACACACACACACATGCACGCATGCATGCACGCACACACACGTGTGTGCATGAGCACACACACACACAGATGCACACACACACGTACACACACACATCACTCATCTCATCTAATCTCATCTCATTATGATGAAGCCTATAAAACTTTGGTTTCATTTAAATTATAGTAGAGTGAAATAGGAAACATAATGTTAAGCATTAGGGTGCGCACAAAGAGAATGCCTGCTCGTGATAAAAGCGAGCGCGATAAAGCAAGCGCTTGTAATGTTGTTCAAAATTTGCTTGTGCTGCACAAAAAGCACACTTGCTTTATCACGCCTGCAATTTCAAGCAACGCTTGGAAAGCGTAAAGAATCAAAAGTTAATTCTTTATCGCGAGCAAGCGTGTTCATACTTATACATAACTGTATATATACACATACATGTCAACTAAGGATGACTAAAATGAGTGTAATAACTAGACGCTTCTCTGGCAGAATTGGCTGTTGGTGCCAGTTGCACCAGTTCTTTGTTATCTTTGGTTCCATTTTTTCTAAGACAGCTGAATGTCTCTTGGCTCATTCTCAAGTAGGACTGAAAACGAGAAGGGCTCCTTTTAAGCAAAGGAAACAAATGATGATATTCACTTTTCATTTGCCTCCTTTTATTTATCTCATGAACGCCCATTATTTTGCGTTTTCCTAGGATAATTTTCGGCAAAACACTGTCCAGCGACAATAGTTTGTCTTCATTTGATGAACACCAAGGTGCCAAATGACCAAATTCTACCAGCTGCAAGCGCGATTTTCAATCTTTCTATATGTCCACCTCAATGACAAGCAAGGGCTTTCATTACACCTGCTTGCTTTATCGCGCTTGTTTTTATAGTGAGCAAGCATTCTCTTTGTGCGCACGCTTACACTTGCAAGCAAGCAAGCAAACACACACACATACACACACACACACAACACCCCCCCTCACACACACACACAAACACACACACACACACACATCATCATCCCATGATGATGATATTGTGACTTGATATTTTTTGTCATGTCCCTTTATTATTTTTAATCCAGTTTGACAAGTTTTGTGATGAATATTGTTTTTGATGTTCTTAAATCAATGGGATTATTGGTATTGATGTAATTGTTATTGTATTGGTTTGATAGTGTAGTTGACTGAATTTTTTTTTTTTAAAGTATTATTAGGCGGGGTTCTTGATTTGTTTGTAGAATTTGTGTTTTGTCATTGTCTTTTGTTTGGCTGATTAATTGTGTTCCTCCATTCCTCCTCGATACCCCCTTTCCCTGCCTGGTCTTTTTCAATCGGTTTTATTTCAAATTTTATTTTATTTTATTTCATTTGTTTTTTGGTTGCTGTTGTGTTGTTGCTTTAGGTGATGATGGGCGACTATCATGTTGTTATAAAATCGTATCATTGTCATTATGGGTGATTTGTCAGTTTGGAGTTTTGGGTTGGTTTGACTTTTGAGTGTTATGGATCGGATATCATTTTGTTTAAGTGGTCTTTTGTTTTTTTAATTTATGTGTTTTGTTTTGTTCTTTTTTTTTTTTTTTGGGGGGGGGGGTTGCTAGATAGATGGCTTGATGAAAAAAAGCAAAATTATTGCTTACTCAATGTACCATCTGGAAATAAAATTTTGACTTTGACTTTGACATCCAACCAACTTTAATATCAAGCATTACTATTAGTATTAGCCTATTACTCAATTTACTGTCAAAAAATCAAAATCACCTCCACTACCAGTACCACCACCAACAATAGCAACACACACACACACACACACACACACACACACACACACACACACACACACACACACACACACACACTAACAACAGACAGACAGACAGACAGACACACACACACACACACACACACACACACACACACACACACACACACACATGTATCCAACTTTGATATCACTATATTATTAATCACTATTACTCTATTAGTATTACTATAACTGTCAAGAAATCAAAATCACCACCACTACCATCAACAATATTAATTGCAACACACACACACACACACACACACACACACACACACACACACACACACACACACATGTATCCAACTTTGATATCACTATATTATTAATCACTATTAGTCTAGATATTAGTATTACTATTACTGTCAAGAAATCAAAATCACCACCACTACCATCAACAATATTAATTGCAAACACACACACACACCACACACACACACACACACACACACACACACACACACACACACACATTACTTTTTAGTTTTTGCTGGATCTATGTATCTAGATCAAGAGTGAAAGGTAAAGTTACATTACAATCAAGACACACCCACCCACTCACACACCACACACACACACACACACACACACACACACACACACACACACACACACACACACACACGTAGCGCCTACAGATCTGAATCTTTTTTTTAAAAAAATGTAACGCAGGTAGGTAGCCTACATTTTTCATCCCCACCAAGGAAAAGATTGAGCCAAGGTAAGCCTGCCTACTCAGGTAAAATTAATGTTAAGCCCCCCTATTGTGCATCATTTTAACTTGGATTCTAAGCATTCTCGCCGACAACTGCAAAATACAAATATTGCCGATTATGTCAAACCTCGTCTACTTACCCCAGGAATCATACAGACATATGTGCTAAGTGCATATGTCACGAGCTGCATTCACAAACGAAGCCTTTTCTAAACTGCAACGAAACACATTTCCTGGAAAGTTTAGCCGAGTCAAACTCAAAGGGTAGCTACTCTCTCACAGGAGGATTCTTCTGCTACAGTTGTCTTTCTTGACGTTCTGCTTGATGTTACAACGTAAGGTTGTTTTTGCCAGAAATCCCCACCGTGTTTTGTTTTAAAGTAAGCTACTTTCATAATAATAACAATAAAATAGATAATTGAAAAACAGGGGTACAATATCCATTTTAGCAAGGCTTTGAAGCATATCTAAACAATAAACAGAAAAGTTAATTCTTAGTTTATTCTTAATTCATGAAGTGTATTTAAATAAATTTTATTTTATTTATTTATTCTTTTATATCGGGGATAATGGAATAAACACTCATGTGCATTTTTACATGCAGTCCCCGTGTGTATGCAGTTGTGTAAATCTTGTCATATGTTCCCACCGGCACACAATTGCCTACTCTTACGAAAAGCGGAACAGGATTTAACGTGCGCACAAGATGTTTTACGTGCGTTCTCACACGGGGCCTCAGTTTACAGACTCATCCGAAAGATTTATGGGGAAAGCATAGTGAGCACTGATGTTAACTCCAGGGGGAAAATCCCCTCGAACGGGAATCGAACTCGGGTCGTCAAATTGCGAGCGAAATATTCTGACCACTAGGCGATTCCGTCCCCCATCCCACAAGCTGCATTCACAAACGAAGCATTTTCAAAACTGCAACCAAAAACACATTTTGTGAAAAGAAAGTTTGGAGAGTCAAACTCAAAGGGTAGCTACTCCTGTTGACACTAGGGAAGGAATTGTAACCGCATGACACATTAAAAAAAATATAATGAAGAAATAAATAAACAAACAAACTAATTTTAATAATAAAACCATTAATAGTAACAATACTGTATGGAATTAACTTAGCGGAATCGAAGGGCTTATCTATAACGACAAAGAGTACTGATGAAAAAACAAAGGCAGATAACCATACTACTTTGTCATTGCTTAATGTTTCTAAAGACTTTTTTTTTCTTTAACAGAAAATTTAATGCTATAAACACAAACATTTTAGGTGGCTGCATCGGAGGATCTTTCAGCAACACACACAAACACACACACATATATATATATATATATATATATATATATATATATATATATATATATATATATATATATATATATATATATATATAATATATATATATATATATATATATA
>CM060339.1:21726440-21743940 GCA_030674155.1 Stramonita haemastoma
AAACGGGATAAGCACTCTTGTGCTTTTTTACATCCAGTCCCCTGTGTATGCAGTTTTGTAAATGTCATCTGTTCCCACCGGCACACGATGGCCTACTCTTACGAAAAGCGGAACAGGATTTAACGTGTGCGCAAGATGTTCTGCGTGCGTTCGCACACGGGGCCTCGGTTTAAAGTCTCATCCGAAGGGGAGGGAGAGAGAGAGGAGAGGAGAGAGGAGAGAGAGAGGAGAGAGAGAGAGAGAAGAGAGTGATTGTTGTTATTTTGTTTTTGTTTGTTTTGTTTTTGTTTTGTTTTTGTTTTTTGTTTTGTTTTGTTTTTTTTTTGTTTTGTTTGGGTTTTTTGTTTAGTTTTTTCCCCCCTTTTATCAAATGTTATGTCTTATATAACTTATTTGATGATAAATGGTGGTGGATTGATGTTTTAAGTCATTTAACCTTTCATATTATCATGTATACTCTTTTTATTATTGCGCTTTTTTTTATTATTCAAATCAAAATCATCATTGATTCTTACTTTTTATTTTCGTTTCTGAATGAGTGCCTTTTTATATCATTACCTTATTATTGTATCTCTGTCTTATTTCTTGCCTGTTGTTTGATACTTGGTATGGTTTCTTGCTCTTGGTATTTGGGATCATTATGATTGTTGTTGTTTCATTGAGGTTATCTTTTTATCTTGATGTTATCCCTGAAAAGGGCGGGGACTGGATAAAAAAAAAAAAAAGCACACGAGTGCTTATCTATTATCCTCGAATAAAAGAATTTGTCTTGCCTTGTCTTGCCTTGCCTTGCCTTGTCTTGCCACCCCCACCTCCTGGCCTTATCAAGACAATGTTGACATTAATGACAAGGAGGATACCAATAAAAAATGTTGCTGTTCTCAACCTCTTTCAATCCACCACTTACTGTTTGAAGGATTGCCCAATTCTTATTGACCTTTTTAAAGGAGTGACTCTCAGCAGTTCATAACATCAGTTGCTGAGGTTATATATTCTTCCCCAGTAAGATCTCTTCTGTAGTTAGTTCTTAGTGTTATATATATATATATATATATATATATATATATATATATATATATAAATAAAATAAATAAAAAAATATATATCTGATATATATGTATATATATATAAATATATGAGAGAGATAGAGAGAGAGAGAGAGAGGAGAGAGAGAGAGAGAGAGAGAGAGAGAGAGAGAGAGAGAGAGGAATGCGGGCGTGTCTATATCACCAAGTAGTGAAGGACATTAAACAAACAAAACAAAACAAACCAATAAAAAAAAAATTAAATTAAAAAAAGACAACGATGACGACACTAACACAAGTTCCTGACTGATTGACTCTGAACGAAGCACTAACAACGACAAAAAAACAACAACAACAACAAAACAACAACAAAACAAACAAACAACAACGACGACAACGACGACGACATCGAAGGTGGGCCGGAGACAACGATGACGACACTAACACAAGTTCCTGACTGACTGACTCTGAACGAACCACTAACGACCAAAAAACAAACAAACAAACAAAAAGACCACCACCACCACAACAACGACAACGATAACAAAGATGACGCACGTCCATATTAAATTTTACTCATGACGACATGAATGAATGACGAAATCGCTCATTATGACGCTGTCACCACCACCACATCAACAACAACAACGAAGATGACGTACGTACGTCCATATTAAATTTTACTCATGACGACATACATGAATGACGAAATCGCTCACCACCATGACGCTGTCACCACTACCAACACAACAACGACGAAGATGACGTACGTCCATATTAAATTTTACACATGACGACATACATGAATGAATGACGATCGCTCACCACCATGACGCTGTCACCACACCACCACCACCACCACCACCAACAACAACAAAGATGACGTACGTCCATATTACATTTTACTCATGACGACATACATGATAAATGACGAAATCGCTCACCACCATGACGCTGTCACCACCACCACCACCACCACCAACTACAACAACAAAGTGACGTACGTCCATATTAATTTTACTCATGACGACATACATGAATGAATGACGATCGCTCACCACCATGACGCTGTCACCACTACCACCACCAACAACAACAAAGATGACGTACGTCCATATTAAATTTTACTCATGACGACATACATGAATGACGAAATCGCTCACCACCATGACGCTGTCACCACACCACTACCACACCAACAACAACGAAGATGCGTACATCCATATTAAATTTTGCACATGACGACATACATGAATGACGAAATCGCTCACCACCATGACGCTGTCACCACTACCACAACGACGATAATGAAGATGACGTACATCCATATGAAATTTTACACATGACGACATACATGAATGACGAAATCGCTCACCACCATGACGCTGACACCACCACCACCAACAACAACGAAGATGACGTAAGTCCATATTAAATTTTACTCATGACGACATACATGAATGACGAAATCGCTCACTCACCATGATGACATAACCGCTGTCACCCGCTGTGATGCGACATGACGTAACGTAACGTAACGTAACGTGACGTGACCACAGGTGAAACAGGCGGACCCCGAAGACGACCGCACGGTGTCCTCCATCTACATCCGAGGCTGCAAAGTGGACAGCGTCCTGATGGAGCTCTTCTACCACTCCTGGCCCAGCCTGCTGCTTCTCCGCTGCCTGGACTTGACCCTGGCGGGGCTTCAGGGCACCGCCTTCTACCTGCTGGCCTCCTGCCTGGCCCAGTGCTCCCACCTGCACTCCCTGGTCCTGGACAGTAACCCCTTGACCCACGCCTCGCTCTCCGCGCTGCTGGGGAAAGGGAGTCACCCGTGGCACCTCTCCCTGAGGTTCTGCGGGATCGGGGACCTCCAGATCCACGACCTGGCCGACGGCCTGGGCACGACGCTGTCCTGCGTGGAGGACCCCCCTACCAGCGTGATCCACCCCGCGGAGGACGGGCTGGTCAGCCTTGGATCTCTCCAACAACGACATCGGGGACCTGGGGGCTACACAGCTGGCCGAGGCTTTGAAGAGCAACCGCAGCTTGCTGACCTTGAACTTGGCCCACAACGACATCGGGGACGTCGGGGTGACTCACCTGGCCCAGGCTCTGGCCTGGTTCCCCCTCTCCCCGGACCAGGAGAAGATCCGCAGGACGTTGGACAAGGTCGACCTGGCCGAGATCATGGAAGATTCGGACGTGGCCGCGTCTCACTCCGATTCCAACCAGGCCACCGATACCGCGGTGGCGGCGGGTGCGACCAAGAAAGACCAGCCCACCCCAACCCCAACCCCCACCCCGACCCCGACCCCGTCCACCAGCCCCAAGTCTACCCGCAAAAGCTCCATCCAGAAGCAGCACTCTTCGGCCTCCTCCAAGGCAGACGCCTGCTCGAAGCGAGCCAGCCCTTCCTCCTCCTCCACCGGGCAAAATCTCAAACAGGACGGCGGCTCCCTGAAACGAGCCCGCAGGCAGTCCAAGTGCAAGAGCAGCGGGAAAAGAAAGGGATCGTTGGAAGTTCCCTCCGGAACCAAGCTGGACCAACGGGGGAGGAAAAGCACCACGATGGCACAGGCTCTGGGCTGCGGGGAAGATCTGGCCATGGCCACCCTCGTGTCTCGCTGCTCGGACAAGCTGCGCTACAAGCCCTCGTGGTACACCCCGGAGCACATCGCCGCCGACTTCCTCGGCCCGCATCCTCTCTTGATGGCCGGGTTTCTTCGCGACGGGATGATCTGGCTTCCAGGAAACCGCGCCGTGATCAGCCTGAACGTGTCCGGGAACCGTGTGGGAATGGCGGGCATGCAGGCTTTGCTGGAGACCGTCGAGGAGCAGATGCTGCCTGCCCCGGACGAAAGGCCGGGTCTTCGCAGGCTGGTGCTTCATCGGAACCCGGCGACCTGTCCGGAGAGTCTGTGGCACAGGCTGAGGCTCAAGGATCCTTGGTTTCGGTGTTCCAGGGTGGATCTGAAGAAGGAATGGATATTGCCCTGTGCTATTCCAGTGTCCCTGTTGATGTAGAGAAGTGATGTTGCCGCTTGGATATTGCCCTGTGCTATTCCAGTTTGTGTTGATTTAGAGAAGTGATGTTGCTGCTGTGGTTGATCTGAATGAGTGGATATTGCCCTGTACTATTCCAGTGTCTGTGTTGATGTAGAGAAGTGATGTTGCCGCTGTGGATCTATGCATATTGCCCTGTGCTATTCCAGTGTTGATGTAGAGAGGGAATGTTGCCCCTGTGGATTGGGAGTGGATATTGCCCTGTGCTATTCCAGTGTCCCTGTTGATGTGGAGAAGGAATGTTGCCACTGTGGAATGGATATTGCCCTGTGCTATTCCAGTGTCCGTGTTGATGTAGAGAAGGAATGTTGCCGCTGTGTATCTGAAGAAGGAATGGATATTGCCCTGTGCTATTCCAGTGTCCGTGTTGATGTGGAGAAGGAATGTTGCCACTGTGGAGTGGATATTGCCCTGTGCTATTCCAGTGTCGGTGTTGATGTAGAGAAGGAATGTTGCCGCTGTGTATCTGAAGAAGGAATAGATATTGCCCTGTGCTATTCCAGTGTCCGTGTTGATGTGGAGAAGGAATGTTGCCGCTGTGGAGTATTGCTGTATTGTCTGAGGATTTGGTACCATTGTTCAGAGCTTCCTTCAACTTCTCTTCTCTGGCTGTGTGTCTGTTGGTCTGGCTCTCTATTCTTCTCTCTCTCTCTCCCCCCCCCCCTGCCTCTACCTTTGTGTGTGTGTGTGTGTGTGTGTGTGTGTGTGTGTATGTGTGTTGTGTGTGGTGTGTGTGTGTGTGTGTGTGTGTGTGTGTGTGTGTGTGCAGCACATGGTTGCGTGCATGTACAGCACATGTGATGGATGTCATGGACAATGTATGTTACATAATTATGATGTATGACCCATGTGATGTGTGACCCATACGGTGTATGACTGACCCCTATAGGGTAAGATCCTTGTGAGACATGACCCATGCTATGTATGATCCATGCTATGTATGATGACCCATGCGATGTAGGACCCATGTCTGAGGTATGACCCATGCGAGGTATGACCCCTGTGAAATATGATGCATAATTATTATGTATGACCCATTTGAGGTGTGATTCATAGATGTATGACCCATGTGGAATATGACCCATTCCATTTATGACTCATATGATGTATGACCCATATGAGGTATGGCTCATATGATGATAACGATAACGATATTTATTCAAGAAAGGTCATGGCCCCATTTGAAGGGGTTTACAAAAGGCACATAGTTATAATAATGTTATACACAAATACACAAACATGTTCATACAAGTAACTGCAATGCAATACGTACACACATTGTTATACTGTTTTCTGTGTTATGAAATCAAACTACTTCTCCTTTTTTTTTTTTTAAAGACTTATACGTATACATAGCAAGATTTTTCATCACATTTTCATTTTTGGAAGACAAGAGCAAAATCATTCTAAAGTGAGCTGGTCTGCAATAATATTATTTCTCAGGAATATATTCTGTTCTTAAATCATTTAGCACTGGACAAGAAAAAAAGTAAATGTATTTCATCCTCTCCTATGATCCAGATGAGGTATGACACATACGAGGTGCACATACATCGTGTGATGCACGGCAGCATGCTGTATAGGGCTGTAAATCTATGCCTTGAATGAAAGAAGCATGATGTGCATACTTGTTGTATGTCTCTTGTGGCCCATATCACCATTTTTTTGTTTTGTTGTTGTTGCTGTCACTGTTGTGGAGTCTCTTACTTTGTAGGTCAGTCTGACTAGTCCTCTCTCTCTCTCTCTCTTCTCTCTCTCTCTCCTCTCTCTCTCTCTCTCTCTCTCTCTCTCTCTCGTCTCTCTCTCCGTCTCTCTGTCTCTGTCTCTGTCTCTCTCTGTCTCTGTCTCTCTGTCTCTCTCTCTCTCTCTTTGTCTCTGTCTGTCTGTTCTCTCTCTGTGTCTCTGTTCTCTCTCTGTGTCTCTGTCTCTCTCTGTCTCTGTCTCTCTCTGTCTCTCTGTCTCTCTGTCTCTCTGTCCTCTTCTCTCTCTCTCTCTCTCTCTCTCTCTCTCTCTCTCTCTCTCTCTCTCTCTGTGGTGCTTTTGTGGGTTTTTTTGTGCTGGACTTGCAATATTTTGACAAAATAATAGACTCTTGACATTTGTTTCTTTACGTCCTTGTCTTATTCATTTTATTGTAAAACATCAAGTATTTTTCAAATAAATTTACCTCGTGGCTTGTGTTCCTTGTTAGATGATTATCTTTTCGTGTGACTGAACATGATAATTATGGGACTGCTCAATGGTCAGAGCACTCGCTTTCCCCCCAGCCAATGTTAAGCAGCGTCGGGCGTGGTTACCAAGTGAGAGTGGGTGACCGTTTGCATGCCTTGGCTACAGTACAGTACCTCCAGTTCACCCAGCTGTAAATGGGTACCTGCCCTCTTTAGGGTCAGGGGTGGTAAAGCAGCGAGGGAGAGGAGATGGGCGCCGCCCTCAATACCCTGGCCCCTAGAGAAGCTGAGGTCTCTGGTGCTTTGCTCCCCTACAACCACATAGGTTAAGGAACACCTTTACGTTGATAATTATGAGCTTTAAGCTAAACACTAGTATACATTTTGGTTTTTTTTTCCATTCTGCAGTCGGAGCTCGGAGGTTCCCCAATAGTGGGATTTTGTGTAAGCGACCGTTTTTGCCTACCATTAAGGTAGCCGCATTTCGACTGCGGGGATGCTGTGGGTTTGGGTTGTATTTTTCAATCATATGCATTTCCCCCGAGAGAATCATATGTCTGTCTGTTTGTCTGCCTCCTCCTCCTCCTCCTCTCCTCCTCCTCCTCCCCCATCATCATCATCATTCGTATCATTTTTATGATGATGACGATTGTTGTTGTAGTAGTTTATTATTTTTTTATTATTATTATTATTATTATTATTATTATTATTATTATTTATTATATTATTATATTATATGTCATTGTTGTTGTTGTTGCTATCATCATCATCATCGTCGTCGTCGTCATCATCATCATCATCATCATCATCATCATCATCATCATCATCATCATCATCATCATCGTTGTTATTGTTACTATTATTATCATCATTACATTAGTTTTCACAAGTATTTTCTAATACCTTTTCTTTCTTTTCCTAGCATATAACTTAACTGATTGCATGCAACATGCAAAATAAAACAAAAAATGAGCAGGGGCTCTCACTTTTCGTGATAATGCTGTATGATCTATAATTTCACCGTCGTTGTATGGGAGGGGATAGCTCAGTGGTCAGAACGCTCGCTTTCCCCAGCCAAGGTTAAGCAGCGTCGAGCTTGGTTACCAGTTGGATGGGTGACCGTTTGCGCGCTTTGGCTTCAGTACAGTTCCCCCAGTTCACCCAGCTGTAAATGGGTACCTGCCCTCTTTAGGGTCAGGGAAGGTAAATCAGCGAGGGAGAGAAGATGGGCGCCGCCCTCAACATGCCGGCCCCTAGAGAAGCTGAGGTCTCTGACGGCTGGGTCCCCTACCACCACACAGGTTATGGGACACCTTTACCTTTACCTTTACCTAATTGTCTGATAAATCTTTTACAAGGCGTACATTTTTCTGCACCTACTTCTTACAGAAAATACAGTATCTATCAATTCACCGTAATTGTCTGATAAATCTTTTCCAAGCCGTGCATTTTCTGCAACCATTTCGTATCATAGTAAATATAGACCTATTTTGTTTCCCACTTTGAACATTTTTCATCTATCTATCTATCTATCTATCTATCTATCTATCTATCTATCTATCTATCTATCTATCTATCTATCTATCTATCTATCTATTCTATCTATCTATCTATCTATCTGTATATATAATATATATATATATATATATATATATATATATATATATATATATTAATTATAATAATATAAGTTCAACAAAAACTTTCTTGATTCTTACCTAAATTAACTTGGTGGCAATTTTTTTGTTTCCTTTGCATGGAAGAAGACATCTTTCCAGAATGTATTGCTGTTGCTTTGGAAAATAGGTATTCCCATATTTGTTTAGTAATTCCTTTTCATAGCATAACAAAATTAATATAGCATTATTCCCTGTTTATGTTTTGTGTGTACATTTATCTAATCTAAACTATTTTCAAAGACTACTGTATGTATACTTTAATGTCTGGTATACGTTACCCCCCCCCCCCCCCCCCCTTTTCTCTGCATTTTGAACAGAAGAAAATATTTTCCTATCATTATAAACTGAAGACACATTCTTTGCACCAGTTCAGTCTAGTTAATCCCCCCCGTGGTGATTCCATGGGCCTGTCAGTATAAATACCAGCCACATCTTCTGGATTTCTGTGCAAGGAATTCCCTCTTTTCTATCCCTCTCATCGTTTCTGCCTTATTCTTTTTCCTTCCTGTCGCCTCTTTTTTTTGTCTATTTTCTGCATTCTCGTCCATTTTTCTGCCTTTTCTTCATTTTTCTAGAAGACTCAAAGATGACAATTTTCTCTCATACTGGAGTCGGATGCACTGGGCAGCACAACGCCTTTGTCGCTCATAGGACAGACAATAGTTGCTGTCTGAGCCTTCAACAAAGTAAGAAGAAGAATTGCGAAGAAGAACAAGAAGAATTGCAAAAGAAGAATTGCAAAAAATGAAGAAGAAAAGAATTGCGAAGAAGAACAAGAGAATTGCGAAGAAGAACAGAAGAATGCAAGAAGAAGAATTACAAAAGAAGAAGAATGCGAAGAAGAAAAGAAGAATTGCGAAGAAGAAAGAAGAATTGCGAAGAAGAATTGCAAAAGAGAAGAAGAATTGCGAAGAAGAACAAGAAGAAGAATGCCAATAAAAGAAGAACGAAAAAGAATTGCAAAAAGAAGAAAAAGAATTGCGAAGAAGAAGAAGAAGGAGAAGAAGAACTGCGAAGAAGAAGAAAAGAAGAAGAAGAAGAAGAGAAGAAGAAGAAGAAGAAGAAGAAGAAGAAGAAGAAAGAAGAAAAAAAAGAAGAAAGAAGAAGAAGGAAGTGCGAAGAAGAAGAAGAAGAATTGCGAAGGAGAAGAATTGCGAAAGAAGAGCGACAAGAACAAGAACAAGGACAGAATTGCGAAGAATAATAATAAGAAGAAATATGCGAAGAGAATTGCGAAGAAGAAGAAGAAAGAAGAATTGCGAAGAAGAAGAAGAAGAAGACTGGTAGATGAGAGAATTAGGGAGCAAGTTCCATCAAATATACTTATTTTGGATATACAAGAGATTTAACAATGTCAAATTAGCAGTTGAATCAAAGCTCTGATAGACAAAAACAGGGAATCAGTAATCCCTCTTTAATCAAAACCTCTGACCTAAGCAACTTACATTGTCCAGTCAAGTGGAACACTTCCTTTCTATAATTACGGTAGGCCTAGTGGGGAAGAGGAATGGAGGGGGGTGGGGGTGATTCAAACATTCCTTCTTTAATTTAACTCTTTCTGCCTTAATGTGATTGATCTATTAGACTACAAAAAGATCCTTTATATAATCGTGTTACATTTATAGAACATTGTGTGTGTGTGGGGTGTGGTGTTGTGTGCGTTTATGTGTATAAGACATTGTGTGTGTATATGTGTGTGTGTGTTTGTGTGTGTGTGTTTGTGTTGTGTTGTGTATGTGTTTATTTTTTTAAATTTGTTTTATTCTTTCTGTGTGATTGTGTCTTTATGTGTATTTATGTGTGTGTGCGTGTGTTATGTGCGTGTGGTGTGTTGTGTTGGGTGTTGTGCGCGCGCGTGTGTGTGTATATGTGTGAGTGTGTATGTGTTTGCGTGTGTACACGTGCTCGTTCGCGCTCCAGTATGTGTGCATGTATGTATACACATGTGTGATTTTGCGTGTGCGTGTGCGCGTGCTTATGTGCATACATACACACATCCAATGATTCATAGTAAAACGCTTGCATATTTTTCTTATCTGTTCGCTCGTGAATTGTGTGTGTGTGTGTGTGTGTGTGTGTGTGTGTGTGTGTGTGTGTGTGTGTGTGTGTATGTGTGTGTGTGTATTAGATCTATTATCTATTTTTATTTTTTCTGTGTATGTGTGAGTTGTGTGTGTGTGTGTGTGTGTGTGTGTTTTGTGTGGTGGGTGTGTGTGTGTGTGTGTGTGTGAGTTTGTGTGTGTGTATGAGTGTATGAGTGTATTAGTGTATGCGTGTGTGTGTTTGAGTGTATGTGTGGCGTGTGTACGTGCGTGTGTGTGTATATGTGTGCGTGTACATGTTTGCCTGTATGCCTGTGTGTGTATGTGTTAGTGTGTGGTGCGTGTGGTGGTGTGGTGTGTGTGTTGTGTTGTGTGTGGTGTGTGTGAGGTGAGTGTGTGTGTATTAGTGAGTGTGTTAGTGTGTGTAAGTGCACCTTTGAGTGTCTCTGCATGTGATACAAGAAATAAAACGAACAAAGAAAGAAAACAACAACAACAAAATCGGAAACCAATACGGCTATCGTGTTCTGGGCATTTCAGGCAGGATTTGATGAGTGAGAACTTTGATGAACCGGAATGGTTTTTGTAAATAACTACTTAAAAATCAATCACAGCCGCATGGCTTATTGAAACAGTAAAGTATATGCTATAAAGAGTCTCCACGTACCAAAAAGTGAAAAAGTGGCCGATAGCCACTTCTGGCAGGCAACCCTCGATATTGTCATTATTACTGTGCGCACTGCTTGGTTTTTGTTGCCTACACTGTAGCAGACTTCCTTGGAACAAACCAAATTTCTCAGCTCTTGGGGGCTGCAACGTCGCCACAAGTCAGGCGCCACACACATGGAAGTTGGTAGGAGAGGGTGTATGCATACAGTGCCATGTTGTCTTGGGCTTGGTCTGTAAGGGTGCAAAAGTCGGGGTAGAACGGGCCTGAAAAGGGCTCTTTGGGTCTCGTCTTTGCCCAATACCGCAGCTTTTTTGTAGGGGGTTGGGTATGCGTGTGCCGCAACCAGCAACAACAAACAACCCAACAACAACAAAATCAGTCAGAGTACATGATCACTATAATAATTATATTATACAATAATCATAATACAGAAGCAGAAGAAAGAAGTACGAGATCTGAGGTCATGAAAATTAATACAGTCTGTCGATCTGTTTTTATTTGTTTTATACCAGATGATTTCTTTTTAGAATGTGATGCTAACAGTTGCCCCAATTTTAACATTATATAATGATAAGGACTATAGTTTAGGAGTATGTTTGGCGCATTTTTTGAAACAGGAAAAATTTATAATTACGCTTAAAAATGCTATACTACTTTTATCTTTAATATTTTTTGGTAAAGAATTCCAGACAGTTCCTCCAGAGTATCGAAGACTTGTTTTTTGTAAAGATCGAGCCTTGGTTTATGAACTATCAAGAACGTCTAGCACTTTTCAGCTATTTTACATAATTATTAGCTTTTCTGCTATTTCGCATAATTATTACGAGATCTATTGTGGCAGAATGACATGATTTTGGTTTTCACTAGATTCACAACAAGTTTCTATTGAGAACAGTAAGTATTCAAATTATCTAAAGCATATATTAACCCTTCTTTGTAGTGGAGAATAAAATGGTATCATATGCATAAAGTAAAAGTTTGACATAACTGGTGAACATTTTGCCATGAGTTGAAGTTGAATATGCAGTGTTAAGCAATTTCTGCTAAATATTGTTCCAAATCATTCAGAAAGTGTGTGTGTGTGCTACTTGATGTCAATATTACTTCCCCTTCACAGGCTACATATCCTTTAAAGAGTTGCATCCCTTTTAATTGTTTGCAGTTGCTTTGTAGTGCAGATCAAAGGTTTCATCGATGGAAATGAAGCAGTAGTTTTGATATGAAATTGTAGACTTACTGTTGACCTGTGTGAAAGAAGTACAAGGCGAAAGTATATGATTGTTAGACATACATGTTTTTCAATTTGTGAACATTTATTAAAAGACATCTTTGAATTTTGAACTTGTTGGTTTGATGACAAGTTGTAAAAATGTGAAAGCAAGAAATTAAGTTGTGAGTTAGGAATTGCAGGTCTGTAGGTGATCTGCCCCAAACTTCTAATGCTCCGAGCTTTGGAGTGATGTGTTGTCTATCTTCCCATGTTTGTGCCAGGGAGAGAGCATAGGGCAGGGAGGGGGAGGGAGGATGGTGGAGGAGGTGGGAAGGTGGTGGGGGGGGGGGGGGGGCATGGGGTAAGGTGGTGGTGGGGGAGATGGTGATATTGGGTGGAGGGGTGTGAATGTGATTGCCTGTTGCAATTGACTGAAAATTGCACTTCTTTGACGTTTGGGTGGGTTAGCAAATAAGTTATAAGACCACAGTATGTATCAAACATCATGTTCTTTGCATCATATGAATGCATGTTTGAGTGTTTAAGATTATTACACTCATAATGATTGCACAATGTTCAAATTTTGCTGCCAACAGTAATGTTATCTGTAAACTTTTCTCGAATTTGCAAACCAGAAGTGCAATTACATTAGTTGTCCCCCATTAGAAAGGATTGGGTCATCAGAGTATAAAAGTTTTAGTTTAGAAATGTAATTTATACAAGCCCGCTTCATTAAGTGTAAACATTCCTGACTAGACAGCCAGAACACTTGCAAAGCAGCACAAATGGGAAATACCATTTCAGTTCAGCTGCACTGCACCTTACTCTTTCAAACACGAATTAAATCTTATCCCCCCCCCCCCCCCACTAAATTTTTATCAAAAACCATTTGGGATGGTCAAGTACACCCATCAAAACATAGAACAAGTCCAACAAAATTTTGGAGCATTTACATTTTGCCATAGCTCTTTTTTTGGGCAAAACTTTCCTGGATTACGTGGTAACCACACTCGATGCTGCTTAATATTGGTTGGGGGTAAAGCCAACGCTCTCATCACTGAACTATCCAGTCCCCTCGCATGATTAGCAACACTCAAATATTTCATTTATCTTGAAATGATTATGTTTATGGAGAAAAAAAAACTCCAAAGAAATAAAGAATATTAAAAGAACAAAACCATCAAAATAAACAACAACCCCCTTCAAGAAAAACAACAACAACCAACCACAACCAACCAAACCATAAACAAATCAAAAAAACAAAACAACAACCCAACACACACACACACACACACAACACACCGGGACGGTATAGTCTGGTGATCAGAGTGACGCTCTCGTGATTTGCTGACCCGGGTTCGAATCTCGTTCAAGAGGATTTTTCCTATGGAGTTAACATCAGTGCCGATTTTACTCCCCCCAAAAGCCCTTCGGACGATAAACCGAGGTCCCATGTGCGAACGCAAGCAGAACATCTCGTGCACATGTTAAAATTTGTTCCGCTTTTCGTAAGAGTAGGCCATTGTGTTCCGGTGGGAACGGTTGACAAAATTGACAAAACTACATATACATGGGGACTGGATGTAAAAAGAAAAGGAGCACATGAGTGCCTATTCTATCATCCTCGAAATAAATAAAAAATGACACAAGATTCAAGATTTAATTCCTTTCACCCCATGGAGGATAACAAACAAAATCAATAGGAGAAAAGAAACATTACAACAATACATCCAAAAGTATTATCAATACCAAGAGGAACTGAAAAGCAAGAATTCATCGCAAAATAATAAACAAATAATATTGAAGACTCACGACATTTTTTTTAAGGTATGTACATTTCTGTAATTTACACTGGTTAAAGGCATCAAATCAAATTTTAAAAATACTTGCAAATCTTGTGAAGCACACACGTCAATCTTTTTGGTGGGTTGCAATAATGGTTATTTTCCAGTTTGGTGTCTGACTACTCAAATAAAAACAACAACAACAAACAAACAAACAAAAAATAAACAAAACAAAACAACAACAACAAAATGACTTTAAAATGTCTGGTGGTAAATTTTGAATTTTGGTGTGTGTGTGTGTGTGTGTGTGTGTGTGTGTGTGTGTGTGTGTGTGTGTGTGTGTGTGTGTGTGTGTGTGTGTGTGTGTTCCTCCTTTTTGTTTGTTTTTAGGCCTATCTATCGATGTATCTTAATTGAGGTAGTTTAAGCATGTTGGTTAAACAATGTTGGTGAAATGTTTATTTTCCTCTTTTTTTTTTCTATAGATGGCTTGATGAAAAAAAAGCAAATCAATGCTTATTCAATGATGTAGTAGTAGTAGTAGTAGTAGTAGTAGTAGTAGTAGTAGTAGTAGTAGTAGTAGTAGTAGTGTAGTAGTAGTAGTAGTAGTAGGCACCCATCAGTTTCGGAAGACCATGGAGTTGCGCTCTAGTCTTTAGAGTGCAAAGCCTGGGTAAGTAAGTATGGAAGGCAAATGTTACCCATGCAGCAGAACCCCCCCCCCCCCCTCTCCACGCCACTGGAATGATCCATTGGAAAGGCATTGACCGATACGATTGGTTCGAGTACCGTCGCAGGAGCCGCCAGAACGTTGCCATAATTATACAGCCCCGAGCCGCCCTGGGGACTCCAACTCCCCGATTTTTCCTCAGGGATGGTGTCTAAACACGAGACCTGTGTGCATGCTGGTTTTAAAAAAATTGTCATCCGCACCTACCGGCACACAATGGCCTGCTCTTCCGAAAGGCGGAACGGGGTTTTAACGTGTGCGCAAGATGTTCTGTGTGCGTTCGCACACAGGGCCTCGATTTATAGTCTCATCCGAAAGATTTTGACATTCAGTTCGATTTTTTCGTCAAACTGGGAAGAAAGGGCGAGGCTGGGTACGAACCAGAACCTCACGTTTACATATTGGCAGGCGAACGTCTTAACCATCCTGCCACCTAAAAAAATAAAATATTGACTTGACTTGACTTGACTTGACTTGACACACACACACACACACACACACACACACACACACACACACGAGAAACAACTTCCCCCCCCCCCCGCCCACCCCCCTCCCTCCACCCTCCCCCCCCCCCTCCACCACACACACACACATACAGACAACAAAACTCAAGACTTAACCACCAGACATTTTTGAAAGTTATTTCATTGTTGTTTTGTTTTGTTTCATTTTTTTTGTTTGTTCGGTAATTTTTTTTCTTTCTCAAAGCAGTCAGACTCCAAACTGTAAAATAACCATTATTGCAACCCACCCAAAAAAGGTTGACGGTTACGTAACACTCAAACAATGTCGTCTGCACACAGACACACAGACAGACACACGTCTGACACAACCGACCTCTTGCAAGTCAAGTTCACTGTCATTTACCCCTCTGATTACTCGGTAAAGAAAAAAGAATGGGGGGGGGGGGGGGGGGGGGGGGGGGGAGGGAGTGGAAACTAAAAAAAAAAAGGAGGGGGGGGGAGGAGAGGGGGTTGAAATGTGAAGGAGATAAACGCCATCAGCCTACTAGACTGCTTTGAATTTCGTCGTCGCGCACGCACTCTCTAAAACTTGAAGGTCACAACGACCGGCGTTTTCACTTCCTGCCGCCATTTTCTTTTTTTCTTTTTTTTCTTCCTTCTCTTTTTTTTTTTTTTTCTTTCTTTTTTTCTTCCTAGACCGTGGACTCTTTTCAAATCGAATATGGCCCCCACAATGGTCTTGTGATTCGTGAGCCCCGAGCCGCTGCCGAAAGTAGACCATAATTGCATGCACGACGAGAGAAACTGTTGATAGTGGTTGTAAAATTGTTGAAAGAAAAGGGGTATTTATTTTGTTTATTCCATTTTTTTTATTGTCAGTACACAATGGTGCCCCGTTGGTTTAGGTTTCGAGAAGAGAATTGTGAGGGATTTTAGAGAATAATGAACATGCGGATGGGTAGGAGAAGCAGACGACAATTTATTGTTTGCATTCTTGAGGGCTTGTTGCCGGGCGAGCGGCCATATTGCACCTGTGTGTTGTTGCGTCCCTGGGTCAGACGTCACGTGACACGGTGAGTAGTTTGAGGCTCCGATTGGGATATATATTCCTGTTATTTTATGTATTTATTTTATTTATTTATTTATTTTTTTGAGTGGGGTGGGGGTGGGGGATTCGGGGAAGAAGTTAATGTGTGTGTGTGGTGTGTGTGTGTGTGTGTGTGTGTGTGTGTGTGTGTGTGTGTGTGATTTAATCGTTTTGGGATTTTTTTTTTTTGGGTGGTTCTTTTTGCCTGTGTTAAAAATAGTATGGATAATTTATTCCTTTAATACATTCTTGATGATTTATTCAGTTTCCTATTTTTATTGATAATTTATTCCAGTTTTAACTTGCCTTTTTTTTTGTGTGTGTTGTTGAAAGAAGTCACTTGAAACGTCACTGTTTAATGGCCGTAGAAAAAATACTGGGTTTGAGTATTTTGGGATCAGAAGATTTTTTGTCAGTAAAAATTTTTTTTTTTCGGATTCTTTTCTTTAGTATATAGTTATCTTTCTTTTTTTTTTAAAGTCTTCTTTTCTTCCTTTCTTTTGCATTATACCTTCCCGTCATCATTTCCTTCTCCCTTCCTTCCTTCCTTCCTTTCGGGGACTGGATGTAAAAAAGCACATGAGTGCTTATCTATTATCCTCGAATAAAAGACTTTGCCTTGCCTTGCCTTGCCTTGCCTTGCCTTTATGTCTATAACATATGACTGCAATAAGCCTCTCATGTCTGCACCTAACGAAGTATGTACATGTGTATAATTCATTTATTTGTGGTCTCGGGGCGAATCTTGTTTGTTCTGGTTTATTTGTTTGTTGGTTCGTTTTTCATTCCTCAGCTAGGCCCTATCCCGAGATTAACCAATGGTAATATTTTTGCGTATGCCACCTTTTGCCCAACATTAAGGTAGCAGCATTCCGTCTTCGGGGGAGGGTGCCTAAATACAGACACCGGTAACACTGTGTGCATGCGTTTTAGAATTTTATTATCCATTCTTAGGGGGCACACGATGTTCCTACTCTGCTGAAAGGCGGAACGGGTTTTTAAAAGGTGGAAAGGTAAAAAGGTGTCCCATAGCCTATGTGGTCGTAGGGGAGCGAGGCATCAGAGACCTCAGCTTCTCTAAGGGAAAGTGTATTTTTGGGGGTAGCACTGAGTTGTGTGTACGAAGGACTAATACCAATACCAACATCTTATCGTCTCAACATGCAGAGCAATTCAGGTGGGTTACAAACCATATATGAGAACAATAAACAAGGTAAAAAAAAATATCACTGACTTAACTAGTAAAACTCAATCTTTTAAAATTACACACACACACACACGCACGCACGCACGCACGCACGCACGCACGCACGCACACACATACACACACACAACATACATACATACATACATACATACATACATACATACATACATACATACATACATACATACATACATACATACGTACATACATACATACGTACATATATACGTACATACACACAAACACATACACACACACACACACACACACACACACACACACACACACACACACACACAAACACACACACACACACACACACACACACACACACACACACACACACACACACACAAACA
>CM060339.1:21748940-21758940 GCA_030674155.1 Stramonita haemastoma
ACGCGCTCTCCCCGGGGAGAGAGAGCAGCCCGAATTTCACGCAGAGAAATCTGCTGTGACATAAAATAAAATAAAATAAAATAAAAACTATTTGGTTGTGGTTGTTCTTAACAATCCTTTGTAGACTATGTAATGTACGTTTCTTTGTTTCTGAAGAAACATGGTGTAAACCAACGAAATGAGTAAGATGACCTTTATTTTTTGTTGTTGTTGCTATTTTTTATAAAGAAGTGAAATTTCAACACATAAACGTTTTGGTCAATGTTTTTTTTTATATATGCTTTCTTCAATAAAGTTAGGACAATTAAAAGATACACAAATGAAAGTTATCCATTCTTTGACACAAGTCACAGCTTAAACGAAGTATTTCCTCACGGAGATGTCCCCACTCCTGCTGTTTAAATCGGAAATCTGTGACTCAACGCTCTTCTTCTTATTCCTCGAACACTCAGACAGAAACTAAAACTGGGCCCAAAACTTTTCCCCCATCCATTGTCTAGACAATGAGTGGTGGTCTGGGCGCTAGTCTTTCGGATGAGGCGATAAACCGAGGTCCCGTGTGTTACACATCTTTATTTGGCGCACGTAAAAGAACCCACGGCAACAAGAGAGTTGTCCCTGGCAAAATTCTCTTAAAAAAAAAGTCACTCTGATAAGGAAATAACTACAGTTGCAGACAGGAAAAATAAAAATAAAATAATGGTAGGCGCTGCACTTGTGGCGACGCGCTCTCCCCGGGGAGAGAGAGAGAGAGAGCAGCCCGAATTTCACGCAGAGAAATCTGCTGTGACATAAGTGGTATAAAATAATTTTAAAAAATAAAATAAAAATAAGACTATCGTTGTCTGTCATATTATGAGCAAAAAAAATGTGTTGCGCTGCCGTTAAGCGCCTGACAAGTCAGGCCTTGCATATCCGACTTCGGCATGGGAGAGACTTGTTATCTTTTGGGTCTTTCTAGATTTAAAGAACAAAACAAAAACAAAAACAAAACAGGCAGGGGAAAGAACCCAGAAGATTGAAAACAAACAAGGAGGAAGTAACAGGAAGAAAAAGAACCAAGAAAAAAAAAGCAGTGAGAGGGATAGAAAAGAGGGAATTCCCAGTATGGAATTTCGTAGAAATGGGGATGGTGTTTATTCTGACAGGCCACCAGGGGAAAGCGGTCTAAACTTTATACATCTAAATGCTCGGGTGGGAGATTCTTTTTGGCAAAAGTTGAGAAAAAGTTTTCAAAGATTTATTTTCAAAGATTTTTCAAAGGTTTATTCTGTAGAAATTTTCCCAACAGAATTGAGAGGGAATAAAACAAAGTCTCTTTCGTTTCTACAAAGACGATTCCAAAATGCCATCAGGACCAGATTTTGCCTAAGCAGCCTAAAGAAGATTATGACTAAAATTCATAACGTTTGCTCGGTGATGATGTTTATATTCTCTGTTGATGTTGCTGTTGTTTTGGTTGGGATATATATATATAATATATATATATATATATATTATATATATATATATATATATATATATATTATATATATATATATATATATATATTATATATATATATATATTATATGGCAACGTCTGGTGGCTCCTGCGACGGTACTGGAACCATTCGTATCGGTCATTGCCTTTCCAATGGATCATTCCAGTGGCGTGGAGAGGGGGAGGGGTCTGCTGCATGGGTAACAGTTTGCCCTCCATACTTACTTACCCAGGCTTTGCGGTCTAAAGACTAGAGCGCAACTCCATAGTCTTCGAGACTGATGGGTGCTACTCTCTCTCTCTCTCTCTCCCTCTCTCTCTCTCTCTCTCTCTCTCTCTCTCTCTCCTCTCTCTCTCTCTCTCTCTCTCTCTCTCTCTCTCTCTCTCTCTCTCTCTCTCTCTCTTGTGTATAACAACCAGACAAAAGCGACAGAATCAGATCTCTTCTATGTCCCCTACAAATGTTTCAGGTGAAAAAATTGAAGAAGTAAATTTCCACAAGGTGCTAGGAATCATTATTGATCATAATCTTTCATGGCAAGACCACATCGCCAATCTAAGTAAAGTTGTATCTCAAAAGGTGTTTCAGTTATCCAAAATAAAACATTTCCTTAATCTTAGCACTAGAAAACAGTTTTTCCATGCACACATAAGTTCTGTTATAGAATATGCATCAACCTTGTGGGATTCTGCAAGTGCAAATACATTAAAACCTCTGATTAGATTATACAAGCGTGCCATTAAACTTTTCTATTGAAATCAAGCTCATTAACTTCCGTGGACTATAAATCAGTTGGTATTTTGCCATTTAAATTGCAGTTGGAATACAACAAAGCTTTAATGATGCACAGAATAGTGTATGGAAATGCACCGCCCACTTTGGCAAAACATTTTCAAATAAATACATATCGTCATTCACATAAACTTACTGTGCCAAAACCAAGAATAGATCTGTTTAAAAGTAGTCTTGTATATAGCGGTGGCACTTACTGGAATAACCTGCCAGCATCATTAAAAAGTGTAACTTCTATGCTAAGCTTTAAAAAATCATTGAAACATTTTCTTATGAATGAAAGGCTGACAGAGACTGGCTGTTGATCTTGTCTTATAAGAAAAAAAAAAAAAAGCATATTGTTTTCTTGTTAATCGGACAAAATGTCAGTCATGGTTTGCCATGACTTCATTTAATCATGTTTTACATATGTCTTTTTATCAGCTGTCTGTCATTCTCTGTCTGTCTGTCTGTCTGTCTGTCTGTCTGTCTGTCCGTCTGTCTGTATTCTGTCTCTCATCTGCCTGTCTATCTCTTCTCTGTCAGTCTCTACTCTACTCTACTCTGCTCTGCTCTGCTCTACTCTACTCTACTCTGCTCTACTCTACTCTACTCTACTCTACTCTACTCTACTCTACTCTACTCTACTCTACTCTACTCTACTCTACTCTACTCTACTGTCTAGTCAATCATATTTCTTATTTTCTAATCTGATTTTGTGATTTTGTTCTCTCATTTTGTAAAAGATAAAGCATAAGCGTAGAAAATGTTTCTTGTATTTGGATGATGTTATGGATTTTTTTCTTTTTTCTTCACTCATACAATGTATATGTGCAGTTTGTTTGTTATTGCTATGCCTTTCTTTTCTTTTCTTCCTTTTCCCCCAGAAGGGTGGTTGTAAAAAGGCACGTTTTCTTACGCCATTACCCTCTTTAAATACTCAATCATTCATTCATTCATTCGTTCATTCATTTCTCTCTCTCTCTCTCTCTCTCTCTTCTCTCTCTCTCTCTCTCTCTCTCTCTCTCTCTCTCTCTCTCTCTCTCTCTCTCTCTCTCTCTCTCTCTCTCTCTCTCTCTCTCTCTCTCTCTCTCTCTCTCTCTCATGAATCTTGAAATTGATTTTTCTGTACCCTTTGTATTTAGTATTTGCTTGTTCATTCGAAAGTATTTTCATTATCTATTTTCATATTGTGTACATTTGCAACTTTTCATGTATATTGTTGGGGGTTTGTTTGCTTGCTTATCTTTTGTTTTGGGTGTGTGGTGGGGGGGGGGGGGGGGGGGGGGGGGGGGGGGGTGGGGGGAGGGGGGGTTTCCGAGGGCTGGATGTAAAAAAGCAATCTTTGCTTATTCTATTACCCTCTTTGAATAAAGAAAGAAAAGTTTTCAAAGTTCTCTCTCTCTCTCTCTCTCTCTCTCTCTCTCTCTCTCTCTCTCTCTCTCTCTCTCTCTCTCTCTCTCTCTCTCTCCCTCTCTCTCTCTCTCTCTCTCTCTCTCTCTCTCTCTCTCTCTCTCTTCTCTTCATATATTTATATTGATATATATAGTTGACTTGATAAAAACCCACAAAATCTGCTGGGCATCGCTCCCTCCAGGCACACAGTTGAGGTAAAATAGTAAAATAATGACAAAAACACGACAGTGTTCAGCTTCGTCTCTTTATTTTCAGGAAATTTTCGCTTTTATCCTGAAGCTTCATCAGGCTGAATCTTTCATATATATATATATATATATATATATATATATATATATATATATATATATATATATATATATATATATATATATATATATATATATATATTGTTTGTTGATTGTTTGTGATGTGTGTGTGTGTTGTGGTGTGGTGTGTTATCTGTACTTCGTTAAAAATCTAAATTGTTGTTGGCTGCATGTGCAAGAATTGGTTGAATGCAAGCGCTTTGATTTGTTTTTGCAAGATATAGCGCTATATAAGTTCCATTTATTATTATTATTATTATATATATAAAACAATAGCATATATATATATAAACATTTTATAAAAGACACATAGCATATATATATATATTTATATATATACATAACACATTTTATATATGTGTATATATAAAATTATATGTATATATAACTATATATATATATAATATAATATAATATAATATGATATAATAATATAAATAATATATATAATATATGTAATATAATATAATTATAATATAATATAATATAATAATAATATATATATAATAATAATATAATATAATATATATAATATAATTTATTATATAGAAATAAATATAACACGGTATTTTTTATTTGAAAAAGTTATTATGTTTTCTCTCTCTTCTCTCTCTTTCTCTCTGTCAACAAAACCCTTTATATGTTTTGTATTAATATTTGGTATAACTATGTAACACAAAAAAATGAATTAAAAAAGTTTGAAAAGAAAGACCAGCATTGAACAACCAGATAGCCGCTATAGTCGAGTGGTTAAGCCGTTCGACATCAATCCCATGGGTCCGTGAAGTCCTGAGTTCGAATCTCGATCACCTGTGGTGAATAAAGGGAGAGTGGGAGGGTTACCATCTTCAGGTGCAGAATAACTATCTATATCTATCTATCTATCACTATCTAGTCATCTTCTATCTGTCTGTCATATCTATCTGTCTGTCTGTCTAGTCTGCTTATCTTATCTCTTCTGTCTGTCTGTCTGTCTGTCTATCTATCTTTGTATCTATCTATCTATCTGTCTGTCTGTCTGTCTGTCTATCTACGTCTGTCTTCTGTCTCTATTATCTATCTGTCTGTCTGTCTATCTTCTATCTGTCTGTCTGTCTGTCGTCTGTCATCTTATCTATCTGTCTTCTATCTACATCCTATCATTCTATCTGTCTATCTGTCTGTCATCTATCTAGTCTGTCTGTCTATCTATCTGTCTATCTTCTATCTATCTATCTATCTATCTATCTATCTATCTATCATCTATCTATCGTCTATCTATCTTCTCTTTCTATCTGTCTTCTGCTTGTCTCTATGCTATCTCTCTATCTATCTCTCTGTCCATCTATCTCTCTGTCTCATCTTCTTCTTCTCTTGTCCATCTATCTATATCTATATCTATCTATCCTATCTATCTATCTATCTATTCTATCTATCTATCTATCTCTTATTCTTATCTAATCTATCTTATATCTATCTATCTATCTATCTATCTTTTACTATCTATCTATCTATTACCTATCTATTATCTACAGCCGTGAGCCGCCCTGGGGACTCCAACTCCCCGATTTTCCTCAGGGATGGTGTCTAAACACGACATCTGTGTGCATGCTGGTTTTTAAAAATAATTTTTGTCACCCGCTCCTACCGGCACACAATGGCCTGCTCTTCCGAAAGGCGGAACGGGTTTTTTTTTTTAAACGTGTGCGCAAGATTTCTGCGTGCGTTCGTACACGGGGCTTCGGTTTATAGTCTTAACCGAATGACTATCTTGGCAGGTGTTTTAGAAGTATTGTGTTTTAGTGGGAATATCTTGGATCATAGTCTCATTGAAAGTTCTTATGTAGGAATTTGTTGTTTTTGTTGCTGATGTGTTGTAGTGGTTTGTTGTTGTTGTTGTTGCTGCTGCTGCTTTTTGTTGCTGTGTTGGTGTTGTGTTGTTTTTGTTTTGTTTGTTTGTTTCCTCAGCTAAAGCTCCAAGGTTTACCGATGGTAATATTTTCATATTAAAAGAACAATAAAAACAAAAAAAAAACCCAAACGAACACCTTAAAAAAAAAATATATATATATATATATACTAATAAGGTGTGGGATGAAGCCAGCCTCCCAATCCAATCCAATGATATTGTTCATAGCTCCGCCGATCACGGAGGCCCTACCTGGGTTAGCTGTCAAACAACATTTTAAAAAATCAGCAACATTGTCATGTAACACCTAAACATAGTATTTTTCAAGATGATTTAAGCACTTAAATTTAAAATGTCCGAAAGGCGTAACAAATATGTAAAGGGAAAACCAAAAAAAAAGAGGGGACAAAGCCAACAACCAAACAAACAAGCACAGTCCGTTCTTATTTAGACGAAAAGAATACAATTTCAAATTCAACATAAGAACCACAACAATTTTCTATCTAGTGAGACAAGAGTTGATGATTTTTTTGATAATAATAGATATGTGACAGTGTGTGAGAGGAAGAGAGACAGAGGATTGAAAGGGAACAGGATTTACGTGGGAAGATGGTGCGTTGAGGGGAGACAAGGAGAGAGAGGAGAGAAGAGAGGAGAGAGAGAGGAGAGAGAGAGAGAGAGAGAGAGAGGAGAGAGAAGAGAGAGAGACATCTTACAAGGTACATCTTCATCAAAACAGTCCGATCAACAAAGACTGTAACACCCTCATGATATATCTTGAAACGTATATCAATGACGTATCAAGTCAATGTCTGTCCAAGAATGAACTTTTGGCAAAATACCGTTCATACATTCAACTTACAGAATATACTTCTCCAGGTTACAATTATGAAAACAAATCCGATAGCAAAATCTGACAAATCTCCACACATGAAATATCAAGTCACAACACATCACACTACACTAATCACATCTAATACTATCACTACACACTATCACTATCTATCTATCTATATTATTATCTATTATTATATATTATATATCTATTATATATTATATTTTAGAGGAGGAAGAGGGAGAAGAGAAGAGAGAATTGATTGATTTATCTTTTATTAGAGGATAATGGAATAGCACTCTGTGCTTTTTTCATCCAGTCCCTGTGTATGCAGTTTAATAATGTATCTGTTCCACCGGCACACGATGGCTACTCTTACAAAGCGAACAGGATTTACGTGTGCGCAGGTGTTCTGCTGCGTTCGCCACGGCTCGTTTAAAGTCTCATCGAAGGACTTTTGGAGAGAGCGAGAGAGAGAGAGAGGAGAGAGAGAGGAGAGAGAGAGAGAGGAGAGAGAGAGAGAGAGAGAGAGAGAGAGAGAGAGAGATCTTGAAGAGAGGACTATCAAGAACAGTCGAAGAGAAGACTGTTAACATGCAGATAATCATGAAACGAAATGACAATATTCCAAGAGAATTGGGATAGTATTTATTTAGCATTTTAGATTATACTTCTCAGGTATGGTTGTGACCATTCTTGTAGGAAAAAGATAGGAAAACTGATTTAGCCTACATGTGGATAGAAGTCAACACGATGGTAGCACATCAGTGACACCTCCACACACATAAAACGTCGGAGTGCACACAGAGCAAATTTTTAGTTATTGACATGTTATTATATTACAATAAAGTGGCTATAAATTACAAAAAAACAGGATAGAAAATCGGGACAATTCTGTTGAAAAGTTATTACAAGTTGAGAGTGATAGACTGCAGGACGTGACAAAAGAGAAAGAACGGGCAAGTTTATTTTTGTAACAGGTTTGTCAAATGAGGGCTTGGGTATTTTCAAAACAATTTAGAAAAGCAAAAGGAAAAAAAATGCTGGAGTATTTTATCATAAAGGTAGGTAAACGGATCATGTTTAATAATCAATACAAATCTCAAAATTGACAACTTGAACTCCAACTTGCCTTTAATGGCTCCTAGCGCAAAAAAAGGTAATGTGCAGCGACTCATTCGTGGTGGAGCCACAAATTTAATCTATTATTTAATACATTTGAGGTGGGTATAAATCGCTTTCTTGAGAGTTTCTTTACTTTGGTATGCTTTCACGAAAGTTGGCAGCATGTTCCAGAGAAGGCTACTTGAGTATGCGAGGCTTGATTTAAATTAAAGAGGTCGATTCTAGGTATTGGTAGCTGAAATTTGGTAGGATATCGGGAGGTCTCATAGGAAATTCAGAGCAGAGGGTTTATGGAGCATGACCCGTCATAATTTTATGCATGAATATTCCTTTATTTAGGGTAAACATATGTTTTAAGGGAAGAACCTCCAGTTTTGCATAGTCTGATACACTTAAGGTAGATGATTTTAGAGGAACTGCTTTGAGCGCTCTTTTTTAATGCTATTTAGAGGTTTGAGAGTATTGGCACTGGCTGTGTCAAATAGGATAGAACAATAGTTGATTGAAGACAGAATGTAAGCATGCAGGAATAGTTTTCTGGCATGTGTGTTGATAAAGTGTTTTATTTTGCACAGCCGGTTTACATGCTTTTGAAATTGTTTGGGATAATTTATTTGTGTGTGCCATCCATGAAAGATTGTTGTCAATCACAAGACCTAGAGTTTATGGTTATCAACTTCCTCAATAGTTTCCCCTTTTCATAATATATTGGTGGAAGTCTAGTTGTCATGTTTTGTCCCTTTTGCCTTGTTGTAATAAACATGGCTTTGTTTTTTTTTGTGGATTTAGTGACGTATGATTTTATTGCACCATTTGCTTAAAGAATCAATGCTATCTTGTAATGAGGCAGATATTTGATTAAGATTGGTAGGATTTGTATGAATTATTGTGTCATCACAGAAAAGCTTCACATGATCTTTAATTGAGTGAAGCATTAATATAGAGAATAAAAGTGGACCTAAAATAGACCCTTGTGGTATCCCATATTTTACTGGTAGTGTAGATGATTTAATGTTATTGATCGAAATACAGTGTTGTATATTATGCAGGAATTATTTGATTAACTTTGAACTGTTATCAGATATGCCATATAGCGAGACAGACAGAGAAAATACAGAGAGACTGTGTGTCAAAAACCGAAGGGAGGCGACAGTGCTCACCAGGATACACACGGGTCATTCTCACATCACTCACGTTCACTTGCTGAAAGGCGAGGAAACCCCATGGTGCGTGACTTGTGACGTGCGGGTAACCATCAGGCATCTGCTCCTGGAGTGTCGGGATGTTCAGGATATTAGGCACAAGCATTTTACCTCGGACTCCATAAAGATCCTCTTTCGGGATGTTCCACCGGACACCATTTTTAACTTCCTGAGAGAATCGGGCATTTTTTCGTCTATATGAGCGAAAGTGGTGTGGTTGTTCTCTAAGGACAAGGTTGTTTTAAAGGAAACTGGTTTTGGTTTTATCTCATTTTAAGTGTGATCGATGTGGGTTTTCCCACAACGGGGTGGCCGTCCTGGGCTGACCCTTATGGTTGGCCGGGGCGTCGATACAAGCAAGGACAGTTGAGTTGGTTTTAATCCCCGTTTTACTGTACATAGTCGACACTTTTAATACGAGTTTTCAAAATTGACGAGGCGACAGCCCCTGATATGGCCTATGTGGTCGGCGGGGCTAATAAGCAACATAATTGGATTGGATTGGATGGATGTCTTTTGTTGCTGTGTTGTTGATTTGTTGTTCTTCTTCTTCTTCTTCTTCTTCTTCTTCTTCTTCTTCTTCTTCTTCTTCTTCTTCTTCTTCTTCTTCTTCTCTCGTTCACTTTCCACCGTCAGATGTGTCTGGGGAAAATAATGGCATGTCCTTTCCAGCTCCTCTCGTGGGCCGTACAGCTTGGTCTGTATGGTTATTTATCTCCGTCGGCCACACTTTCTTCCTCAGGTCGCTGAATAGTGTACACCTCTGAAGGATGTGCTCACCTGTCTGGTTTTCTTTACCACAGGCACACAAGGGAGAAGAAACAAGTTTCAGCTTTGTGGACATGTGGCCTGGTGATTTAGCCTGTTGTGCCCTGTGCGGAGTCTTAGAATGATTACCTGTTCTTCTCTTTTGAGATGGTGGTAGGTCGTCCTTTTCTACTCTGGGTCTGGCCATTGATTTGATGATTGTCC
>CM060339.1:21773940-21776440 GCA_030674155.1 Stramonita haemastoma
GTTTTGTTGACAGTGAAAGAGCAAAGAAAAAAAGATAGAAAGAAACTTAGAAAGAAAGAGAGAGACAGAGAAAGGAAGAGAGAGAAGAGAGGGTGATAGAAAGAGAGGGAGAGAGGGAGAGAGAGAGAGAGAGAGAGAGAGAGAGAGAGAGAGAGAGAGAGAGAGAGAGAGAGAGAGAGAGAGAGAGAGAGAGAGAGAGAAGGGGATAAAGAGAGGTCTCATAGGGGTATTGAGTTAAGCAGAGTCAGAACATAATGTGGGTTGATGTATACACACATATACATACATATATGCACACCTATATATATATACACACATATACATATATACATATATGCATTCTGTATATCAAAACAAAATCAGGTGTGCGGTGTGTATGTTTAGTATCAAAGTCTTTTTTGTGTGAGTTGGGCCTCCACTGGAGGGGTCTTGGATGAGAGTGTAATTTACAAATGCTGACGGCTTTAACCACTGTCATCAACCAGAGGTTGATATGGAATCCATTTAGTAATAAACTTATTATGAGAAATTTTTTTACGAGAAATATATTCCTCAGTACGATATCTGTATCTTAATGCATTAATAAATGCATGAAGTACAGGTCGACTATTATTCAATTTACAATGGTATATGTATTGTTTGGCCATCAGAAGAACAAAATAAAAACTGTCATCAATATATATATTTCTGTCATACCCTAGTATAGCCAAGCACTCTGTTAAATGCAGATTGCGAACGTTATGACATTTTTCATTCATCATTTCAGTAAGTGCCTGCCAAAAACTCTGTACATCTGTGCACTGCCAAAACATATGTCTGATACTGTCTACTGCTGCATTACAAAAATTGCAGAAATTACTATCAGTCACACCCATCTCTTTCAAAATAACATTGGTACCCAAACAACTGTGAATTATTCTAAGTTGAAGCCATTTCATTTTGAAATCAGAAATTTTATGAACATACAAAAAACACTTTTTTCCAGTCATTTTCAATATTCAGTTTTTCATCCCATTTAGTACAACTTTTTGGGTGATTATTGCTACCAATTAATTCTTCATAAAAGGGCTTTGACCCTTTCAGTACAGTGTTTAGCTTTTTAAAACAGGTAGGCATACTTGAGCAAGTATTGTCTTGTATTACAATCTTTGTTTTTCTGATGAATTCTAATACTGCTGATCTATAACCAGTGAAAGTAACAAAATCGATGTTCACATCATATCTAAGTCTAAATTGTTCAAATGACATCAAATTCCCATTTTCAAGTACAAAGTTTCCTATTCAGTGAATGCCTTTATTAATCCATGTTTTATTTGCAATGCATTTGTTTCCTGTCTGTATTCTTTTATTGAAAAAAAACCTGGTTCTGCTAACAGCTCGCAAGAATCACTACAGTTAACTTTGTAAAAGAACTTTCTGTAAGCACAAAAAACGCCCGTCCAAAATGCATTTGATTTACAAAATTTTAAAACATCTCTGGTCCATATTTTGAAATGTTGTTGATCAGTGGATAGTTGTCATCTGCAATAGCTTGCCACTTGTGCTTTGTCCTGTGGAGTTTTTTTTAGCCATGTCAGTTTCAAAGATTGTGCTAATATTTTCAATTCTGGTAATCCAAGACCCCCATTTTTAATACTTTTATGTGAAACATTTCTACTAATTTTATCTCTTTTATTGTTCCAAACAAATTTATAGTAGTAGCTCTGCAAGGTACGGAAAAATTCGTCTGGTGGATTAGGTAGTAGCATCCATAAGTGAATAATTTTTGATAAAATGAGAGATTTTAATACTGCTATCCTACCTATGGGTGTTAGTTGTCTTTTAGCCCAGATTTTGAACAAGTGTTTTACATTTTCTAGTTTTTCTGAGTAATTTAAATGCGGACAGTTTTGTAGGTCATTTGTAAACCAGATTCCCAGGATTTTAAATTTTTGTGGATTCCATTCCATACCTAGATGCCTCATAAAATGAACTGCTGAGTTTTTTTGCTCCCCAACCAGATTACACTCGTTTTACCATGATTCATCTTTAACCCAGATTTAGACCCAAATATATTTATTATTTCAATGCAAGTTTCGAACGATTTGTTGTCCCCTGCCAAAAGGATTTCTGTGTCATCTGCATATTGAGAGAGCTTGTGTTCAATATCATTAATAGTTATCCCACGTATATCTTTATTTTCACGAATCATTATTGCCAGTATTTCTGCACATAAAACAAATATATATGGAGACAATGGGTCTCCTTGTCTACAACCTCGTTGGATATCAAACCACTCAGAGACCTGACCATTGACTATAACACAAGCTCTGGTATTTCTATAAAATATGTCTATCCATTTACATACTCCATGTTGAAAGCCAAATGCCCTAAGTACTTTAAACATGAAATCCCAACTAACTGAGTCAAACGCTTTCTCAAAATCAATGTTCATCAAAAGTCCAGGTAATTGATGTTTTTCTAGATAAGCTATTGAGTCATAGATAAGTCTAATGTTGTC
>CM060339.1:21781440-21796440 GCA_030674155.1 Stramonita haemastoma
CGTGTGTCTGTGCGTGCGTGCGTGCGTGCGTGTGTGTGTGTGTGTGTGTGTGTGTGTGTGTGTGTGTGTGTGTGTGTGTGTGTGTGCGCGGGTGTGTGTGTGTGTGCATCTGTGCGTGCGTGTGTGTGTGTGTGTTGTGTGTTTGTGTGTTTGTGTGGTGTGTGTGTGCATGTGTGTGTGTGTGTGTGTGTGGTGTGTGTGTGTGTTGTGTGTGCTCGCGCACCTACGTGCATACGTGCGTACGTGTGTGGTGTGTGTGTGTGTGTGTGTGTGTGTGTGTGTGTGTGTGTGTGTGTGTGTGTGTGTGTGTATGTGTGTGTGTGTGTGTGTGTGTGTGTGTTGCGTGTATGTGTATGTATGTTTGTGGTTCGTGGCTTAAAATCTACATGAATAAAATGAAAAAAATATTACAATATGACGTGGCTTAGGATTGCTCACCCTGGAGGGAGGGGGAGAGGGGAAGGGGGGAGGGGGGTGTGTGTGTGTGTGATGCAGCCTAATGGTTAGAGCGTTTAATTCATGATCTGACAGTTATCTGAAGTCTTGAGTTCGAATCCCAGGTGAGGCGTCCGTTTGAGATTTTTTGTTTTTTTCCCCCCTACAGATATCCTTAGTTCTGACTTCGTATTCTTTTGGCAATTTTCAGACTTGATCCTTTTTTTTTTTTTTAATTTATCGTATAATTTATAATTGTTTTTAAACTCCATGTTGTTTTGGCAGTTTTGTTACTCCATAGTTTGGCAATTTTCCAGGTCCCGTCATATTTGGGGCAATTTTCTGCCGTGATTTGGCAATTTTCTGGCTCCATCAAATTTTCGTAAATTTTCGACTTCATAATTATTTTGGCAATTTTTCGACTCCGTCATATTTTAGCATTTTCCGACTCCATCATATTTTGGCTATTTTCCGACTTCACAATTTGGCAATTTTCAGATTTCATCCTATTTTGGCAGTTTTCGAAGTCCATCATATTTTTGGCAACTTTCCGACTTCCCAATTTGGCAACTTTCGGCCGACTTCATGATATTTTGGGAATTTTCCAAATTCATTCATTCCACTTCATATTTTGGTATTTTCCGGCACCATATTTTGGCCACATTTGAACAATCCGTCTCTGTAACCGGATTATTCCGGCCATGTTACGGTTCCATATTTCGGTCATTTTCAGACTCCATATTCTAGGGCAATTTTTCCGCCACATAGTATGTGCCGGTAGGAGTGGATGACAAAATTATTATAAAAAAAACAACAACAAAACCAACCAGCATGCACACAGGTGTCGTGTGTTTAGACACCATCCCTGAGGAAAAATCGGGGGGTTGAAGTCCAGGGCGGTTCGGGGCTGTATATGGCAACGTTCTGGTGGCTCCTGCGACGGTACTGTAACCATTCGTATCAGTCATTGCCTTTCCAATGGATCATTCCAGTGACATGGAGAGGGGGGAGGGGTCTGCTGCATGGGTAACAGCTTGCCCTCCATACTTACCTACCCAGGCTTTGCGCTCTAAAGACTAGAGCGCAACTCCATTGTCTTCTGATACTGATGGGTGCCTACTACTAGCATGGCCGTTTGTGTAGGTGAGATTCTAAAGTTGAATTGTTTTGTATTGTATCGTATCGTATCGTATTGTTATGCATTGTATTGTAATGCATTGTATTGTAATGCATTGTATTATATTGCATTGTGTTGCATTGCATTGCATTGTATCGTGTTGTATTGTATGATATTGCATTGCATTGTATTGTGTTGTATTATCTTGTATTGCATCGTATTGTATTGCATTGTGTTGTATTGCATTGTATTGTCTTGAATTGTATTGCATTGCATTGCATTGCATTGTAATGCATTACATTACATTGTATTGTATTGCCTTGTGTTGTATTTTAATGCTCTACATTGTATTATATTGTATTGTATTGCCTTGTGTTGTATTTTAATGCTCTACATTGTATTGTATTGTATTGTATTGTATTGTATTGCCTTGTGTTGTACTGGATTGTGTTGTGTTGTGTTGAGTTGTTTCATGTTGCGCTATGGTGTGTCGAAGTATATTTTTCATTTTCTTCTTCTTTCCTTTCTTAACCGCCTTCAACATTGTGAAGATTCTGCAGACATCAGGAATTATACTGAATATTTTCGTGCTTCCCTAACCCACCCAACGCTGACATGAGTGACGGGATCTTTAACGTGCATATTTGATATTCTGCATGTGTATATACACGAAGGGAATTAAAGTACTGGCAGGTCTGCACTTGAAGTTGACTTGGGATATCGTAAACATCCTGCCGATGAGGGACAAGCTCTTATTTATTTATTTATTTATTTATTTATTCATTTATTCTTTTATATCGAGGATAACAGAATAAGCAATCATGTGCTTCTTTTCATCCGGTCCCCGTGTGTATGCAGTTTTGTAAATATTGTCATCTGTTCCCACCGGCACACGATGGCCTACTCTTACGAAAAGCGGAACAGGATTTACCGTGTGCGCAAGATGTTCTGCGTGCGATCGCACACGGGGCCTCGGTTTAAAGTCTCATCCGAAGGACTTTTGGGGAGAGTGGAGTCAGAACTGATGTTAACTCCAGGAGAAAAATTTCCTCGACCGGACTCGAACCGGGGTCGTCAAATTGCCAGCACAATGTTCTGACCACTAGGCTATCCGTCCCCTTTGGACCCCTAGAGGGCCTTCAGTGTACCCAGCATTTGTCAGGGCCTCACGAGTTGCTGTCTGAGCGTTCGACGACGACGATGAAGATGAAGACGACGACGACGACGACGAAGGTCTTATTGTTTATCTATTTGATACAGTTTTGTTCATCTGCAAATAATATAATATATTATACCATATTATGGTATGTATAAGAGTACTCACATAAGCATTGCTTGTTGTATTTATTTATTTTTTTATTATAAATATATTATCTTTTGTACTCATTTCATGTATTGGTGCTACTTGGTTTCTGAACTATTTAAAAAAAAAAGAAAAAAAGAATGAATGAATGATATCCTGAGTACGAATGCACTCGAAAATGAGGTCCTGGGTGCGAAGGCTCTTAAAATGAGGTCCTGGATCCAAATGCATTTGGTAAGAGGTCCTGAGTGCGAAGGCTCTTAAAATGGGGTCCTGAGTGCAAATGCACCTAAACTGAGATTCTGAGTGCGAATGCACCTAAAATGAGATTTGGGGTACAAAAGCACATACAATCAGGTATTTAGTATAAACAAAGGCACTTAAATAGAGCTTGGGATCATGGGTGCTAGTGTACTTTGAATGAGGTTTCGTGAGCGAACGCACTTGAAAAGGTTGTGTTTGTAAGTACACTTTAATTAATGATGTTTTCTGAGCGAACATACTTAATGAGCTTGGTTGGGTTTTGTTGTTGTTGTTGTTGTTGTTGCTGTTGTTGTTGTTGTTTTGCGAAATGAATGAATCTTCCATCTAACATCTTTTCATAAAGGTGATATCCGACATGAACAAAAGCGACAATAACTTACCACTGAAACATCAAACTATGAAAGTTTACGAACTGCTGATACTATTGTTGGTTTTCTAATATATATATATTTTTTTTCATTCTTTTATATCGAAGATAATGGGATAAGCACTCTTGTGCTTTTTTTTTTTTTTTTTTTTTTACATCCAGTCCCCATGTGTATGCAGTTTTGTAAATGTCATCTGTTCCCACTGGCACACAATGACCGACTCTTACGAAAAGCGGAACGGGATTTAACGTGTGCGCAAGATGTTCTGCGTGCGTTCACACACTGGGCCTCGGTTTATAGCCTCATCCGAAGGACTTTGGGGGGAGAGTGGAGTCAGCACTGATGTCAACTCCAGGAGAAAAATCCCGTTGAACGGGAATCGAACCCAGGTCGTCAAATTGTGAGCGCTATGTTCTGACCATTAGGCTAACCCGTCCCCCAACTATCACCAAGATAGGCATCATTGCTGTGCACAAGGTCCTGTGTATCACTGAATGTTCTGATAAAATCAATCATCTCTCCCCTCCCCTCCCCCCCTTCCCATAACTAATTATACTGTGTGATATAGGACATTTAAAAAAAAAAAAGCACCAGATCGATAGGCTACCATAGACTCCACTTACCCCCTCCCAAAATCCTCCGGATGAGACTATAAACCGAGGCCCCGTGTGCAAACGCACTCAGAACATCTTGCACACTCGATAAAATCTGTTCCGCTTTTCCAGAGAATAGGCCATTGCGTGCCGGTGGGAATAGATGATAAAATTTACAAAACCGCATACAGCCACGGGGACCGGATGTAAAAAAAAAGAATTAAAAAAAAGGCACATGAGTGCTTCTTCCATCTTCCTCGTTATTAAGAGAATATATATATATATATATATATATATATATATATATATATATATATATATATAATATATATATATATTATATATATATATATATATATATATAAGAAAGACAGTAAGAAGGAAAGAAAGGACGACAGAAAGAAAGAAAGAAAGAAAGAGGGCGAAGCTTCAATCACCACCGGGACCTCTGACGAAGGCTCATCCAGGAGCCGAAACTCGGGTCAGGTCAGGTACCAAAGGCATGGATGGTCCATACTAAAAAATTCCCCTAATGCTGCCTTAAAAGAATTTTGATTTTGTGGTGATTTTTTTGTGTGTGTGGACTCTTTGACAAAACTCACATTTATGATGAGAATGCTGTCACTGAAAGATTTTATTGTTTTCGTTGTTGCTGTGTTTGTTCTGGGGTTGTTACTTCCATTTTTTTTATCATTTTTTTTTTGTTTAAATGATGGAGAGGTTGTAATTGGTTACCTGCACTTGTTTTCTCCACTACTTTTTCCTTAGTAGGTAAGGTAAGATAAAGGTGTCCCATAACCTAGGCGGCCCTAGGGGAGCAAGGCATCAGAGACCTCAGCTTCTCTAGGGGAGCGCTAGCATATTGAGGGCAGTGGCACCCATCTCCTCTCCCTCGCTGCTTTATCTTCCCTGACCCTAAAGAGGGCAGGTATCCATTTACAGCTGGGTGAACTGGGGGGGGACTGTAGCTGAAACCAAAGTGCGCAAACGGTCACCCATCCACTTGGGTAACATTCAACAATAATACTTTTAATTCCCGCGTGGGGATGTCAGGGGTCCGTTAGTATAAATAGCATATCCTGGAAATTCTACTTTTATACATCAGCGTATCAACAGCTAATGTCCCACATGGGGTGACCCAGGAGGACGTAAAGCCCTAGATGTCCTTCAGGAAATTCTGTGCCAGGAATTCCCTCTTTTCTATCCCTATCTTTTTCTGTTTCTGCCTTGTTTCCCTTTCTTTCCTGTCACCTCCTTGTCTATTTTTTTTTTTTGCCTTCTTGGTTCATTCTCCTGCCTTTTTGTTTCCAGAAAGACTTAACAGATAACAATTCCCTTTACACGCCGAAGTCGGATGCCCTGAAAAAAAGAGCAAACAACATACAAACAAACAAAAACAAAAAAAACCCAAACCCAACCAACCAAAAAACAACAACAAACAAAACCCCACCCGTTTAACATTAAAATAATGGCAAAAAAAGAAGAATTAAGCTTTTTTTTTTAATCCTTTCATTCCCGACAGCAATTAAATCATATCCGCGGTTCAGAGGTCATCGCATAATTAATTAACAGTCCTGCTGGTCACATGATCGTGTTTACTTCCTTGCAAATGGCGACCGTCTTTCGGCATGTGTCAGGTAATTTCTCAGCCAGTTTTTGGTCGATTTTCTGTTGTTGTTGTTGTTGTTTTTTTAACTGTATGTTATTGTTGTTGTTGTATTTTTGTTTTTATTGTTTTAAAGTTTCCAATGCAAACAATTCTCGATATGGCTTCAAGAAAATTTACTGCGGAAGAGATCGTGAGAATTCTCTGTGTGTTGTTGTTGTTGTTGCTGCTGCTGTTGTTGTGTTTTGTTTTGGATTTAGGTTTGTTTGTTTTTTTGGGTGTTTTTTAATTTACTTTTTATTGTTTTTTGTTTTGGTTTGGGGACGGGATAGCTCAGTGGTCAGAGCACTCGTTTTCCCCAAGCTAAGGTTAAGCAGTATTGAGCGTTGTTACCAAATGGATGGGTGACTGTTTGCATTCCTTGGCTGCAGTACAGTTCCCCAGTTCACCCAGCTGTAAATGGGTACCTGCTTCTTTAGGGTCAGGGAAGGTAAAGCAGCGAGGGAGAGGAGATGGGCGCCACCCTCAATTATGCTGGCTCCTAGAGAAGCTGAGGTCTCTGATGCCTCGCTCCCCTAGGACCACTTAGGTTATGGGATACTTTTACCTTGTTTTGGGTTGGGGTATTTTTGTTTGCTTTTTGGGTTTTTGTTGTTGTTGCTGTTTGTTTGTTGTTGTTGTTGTTGTTGTTGTTTTTTTTGGGGGGGTAGTAGCTCCTTGGTATGAACTCTGAGGTTTTGTGTGTGCAGCCATTTTTGCCCACCATGAAGATAGCCACATTCCAACTTCGGGGGTTGTCTGCTAGCTGTATTCGTGTTTCCGTAACCCATCGAAACACTGATATAAATCACGGGACTTTTTTGTGCACATAATTATGATTTTTTTTCCATGTATGTATACACGACGAGAATGAAAGCACTGGCAAGTCTGCACTTTAAGTTGACCTGGCAGACCGTAAAACAATCTCCACCTGCGGGATAGCCAAGTGGTCAGAGCACTCAATTTCCCCATGCCAAAGTTATGCAGCGTCGAGCGTAGTTACCAGTTGGATGGGTGACCGTTTGGGCGCCTTGGCTTCAGTCACAGTCCTCCCCAGTTCACCAGCTGTGAATGGGTACCTGCCCTCTTTAGGTGTCAGGGAAGGTAAAGCAGCGAGGGAGAGGAGACGGGCGCCGCCCTCATAATTAATTATGCTTGGGCCCCCTAGAGAAGCTGGGATTGAAGTCAAAGAGTGTTAACCTCTCGGCTGTAGCATTCGTCTGAAAATTCTTTCATACATGCTGCTCAAAGTAAAAGAAAAACCCAAAGAGGAAATAATTTCTTTGGGTTTAGTGTTCAATGCAATCATGTATGGCCCAGGCCTGAAGCTGTGTCAGTTATTGGTGTTACCTAATTCCCCAAGGCCTACACTACACTGTTGTTATGTTGTAATATAATATTGTGTTGAGATTTGCCTTCACCCATGACAAGCTCTTATTAACATAACAACCTGTACTCTCCTTTCACGGAGAAAAAAAAATCCTCTAAAGTTAGAGTATGGCTGCCTATTATGGCGAGGTACTTGAAAACAGTCATACGCGCAAACTTCTCATTCAGTGTTTGCAATTTCAATCTCACAGTGATTCCCAGGTGGGATGGCTGGGTGAGTCAGAGTGGCACATTCTGGGTGACCCACAGAGTGTTAAACTAGGGAACGCGCAACAACAACAACAACAACAACAACAACAATACAATCATGTGCACATCTTTTGATACCATTTCCATTTACAAGATACATACATTTATAAGATACATTTATAAGATATTTGAATATTGTATGGATTCCCCCCCCCCCCCCCCCCCCCCCTTTAAAAATATTATGTGTATTTTCCACTTAAAATCCGGATTATCTTCCCATGACTTCGAATTATCTCCTCCTGTCCACAATCTTCTTCGTCTTCTTTGTCGAACGCTCAGACAGCAATTATTGTCGTCTGTCATAATTTATTATGAGTGAAAATGCGTTGCGCTGCCGTTAAGCGCCTGACAAGTCAGGCCCAGCGTTTCCGACTTCGGAATGCTCTGTCCACATTAAACACAAATAATTATTGTGATCGCAGTTCTACTCTCCTTTCTTGCGCTGGCAATCTGACAACCCGGGTTCGAATCCCGTTCTAGAGGATATTAAATTATCCTCTGGAGTTGTAACATCAGTGCAGACTCCACTCTCCCCAAAAGTCCTTCGGATGAGACTACAAACCGAGGCCCTGTGTGCGAACGCATGCAGAACATCTTGCACACACGTTAAATCCTGTTCCGCTTTTCGAAAGAGTAGGAAATTGTGTGCCGGTTGGGACAGATGACAAATTTGACAAAACTGCATACACACGGGGACTGGATGTAAAAAAAGTGGGTTAGTGCTTATCCCATTATCCTCGATATATATATAATAATAATATAGATAATAATAATATATAATATAATAGATAGATATAATAATATATAATAGATAGATAGACTATATGTTCTGTAGGTCCACTCATGTTAAATTTGAGTGTTGTTTGTAATAACAGTATATTCATGTTTTGTTTCTTGCTTTGTTTTGGGTTGTTGTTTTGTTGTTTTGTTTGTTTTGTGTGTGTTTGTTTGTTTTGTTTTTTGTTTGTTTTTGTTGATTGTTGGGGTTTTTTGGGGGGGCGTAGGAATAAATCCTAGTAAATGTTTGTGATTCTTAATTCTTGTCAGAGTGGAGTTGCTTTGCTCGTGGAGCTCTAGAGAGCGTGCTCCAAAGTCTAGTGCCACCATTTGATTCATTTCTGTAAACATAAACTAAGTTTATCTTCTCTGATGTCCTCAGCCAGATAGATCTAAATGATTTTTCTTTAGTATCATTTTTTAAATACATTTTTTACAATTTTTTGTTCTTCTCTCTGTCTCTGTCTGTCTCTGTCTCTCTCTCTGTATGTCTCTCTGTTTCTGTCTCTCTCTGTCTGCCTCCTCTCTTTCGTCTGTCTGTCTTCAATCTTTCTGTGTTTCCTTCTGTCTCTCTGTGTCTTCTGTCTTTTCTCTGTCTCCTCTGTCTCCGTCTCTATCTGTCTCTGATCTGTCTGTCTGTCTGTCTGTCTGTCTGTCTGTCTGCTGCTGTCTGACTTCTGTCTGTCTGACTGTCTGTCTGTCTGTCTGTCTCTCGTCTCTGTCTCTGTCTCTGTCTCTCTGTCTCTCGTCTCTGTCTCTGTCTCTGTCTGTCTCTCTGTCTGTCTGTCTGTCTGTCTGTCTGTCTCTCCTCTGTCTCCTCTCTCCTCTCTCTCCTCTCTCTCTCTCTCTTCTCTCTCTCTCTCTCTCTCTCTCTCTCCCCTCCTCCTCTCCCCTTCTCTCTCTCTTGGGGCGAGGGGTAGAGGGATAGAGAGAAAAGATGCCTTTTCTTGCTGTTGTTGTCGTTGTTGTCGTTGTTTTCAAGGTATATATATTTGGTTTACCAATTAGTGTACCTTTTTTTTTTTTTTTTAAGATATCAGATTTTCACCTTTGACAGTTTTTTTTGTGTGTGCCCCAATAGGTTCTTTTTACGCACGCAAAGTGTCTGTGGAACACCAGACGTCAGTTTATTGCCTTATCCCAAAGCTACGGGCTGAGGGGGGGGAGGGAGGGGCCTAGTGGTTAGAGCCTTGAGCTCACGATCCGTTGGCCCGGTTCGTGCCACCACCGACCGTACACCCGTCCGAGGGCATTTTTAGCCTGGTTAACATCAGTGCCCATATGCGGTACCTGCCCTCTTTAGGGTCAGGGAAGGTAAAGCAGCGAGGGAGAGGAGATGGGCGCCACCGCCCTCAATATGCTGGCCTCTAGGGGAAGCTGAGGTCTCTGATGCCTCACTCCCTACGACCGCCTGGGTTATGGGATACCCACCAAGATCAGTACCCACTTGACTCCCCGAGAAAATCTTTTCGGATGAAACTATAAACCGAGATCCTGTATATACGAACGTACGTACGCAGAACATCTTGCGCACACGTTTAAACCCGTTCCGCCTTTTGGAGAGTGGGTCATTAAATGCATGCAGGTATGAAAGGATGACATTTTTTTTTAATCGCACACACACAGGTGTTGTGTTTGAATACCATCCCCAAAGTCGGAATGCGGTTACCTTAATTTTTTATTATTATTATTATTATTATTATTATTATTATTATTATTATTATTATTATTATTATTATTATTATTATTATTATTATATTATTTATAATTCTTTTATATCGAGGATAATGGGATAAGCACTCATGTGCTTTTTTTCATCCAGTCCCCGTGTGTATGCAGTTTTGTAAAACATTGTCATCTGTTCCCACCGGCACACAGTGGCCTACTCTTACGAAAAGCGGGACAGAATTTAACGTGTGCTGCGTAAGATGTTCTGCGTGCGTTCGCACACGAGGCCTCGGTTTATAGTCTCATCCGAAGGGTCAGAAAAGGTAAAGCAGCGAGAGAGAGAGAGAGAGAGAGAGAGAGAGAGAGAGAGAGAGAGAGAGAGAGAGAGAGAGAGAGAGAGAGAGAGAGAGAGATGGGCGCCGCCCTCAAATGCTGGCCCCTGGAGAAGCTGAGGTCTCTGACACCTCGCTTCCTACCAGCTGCAAAGGTTGTGGGAACATCTTCACCTTACATTGAATATGCAACGCATTTCCCGTTTTTTTCCCCCACCAAGCCATCCATGTATAGTGTGTGTGGAGGGGGAGGGGGGGGGGAGGGGAGGTGCAGGTGCACACACGTGCACATGCGTGCTTGCTTGCACAGGTATCCCAATGTAAATGTGAATGTACACGTGTGGATTGTCACAGTCATAGTCGCCTAGCTCTGTCTCTGTTTGTTTGTCTGACTGTCTGTCTGTCTGTAAAACACACACACACACACATACACACGCATGCACGCACGCACGCACGCAAATACACCACACACACATGCACGACAGACACGCACACACACTCACGCACGCACGACACACAACAACCACACAACAACACACACACCACACACACACACACACACACACACACACACACACACCTTTCTTCACTCACACACAACAAACGTGTTCATAAGCTTTAGTGCAGACATACTACAAAAAATAATGACCACACGTGTAAGAGATTTTTTTTTTTAATTCTTGATTTTATTCACTCAAATAGCTGTACATACACAAAAAAAAGGTACACAAACAACTCATGAATATAAAAAAATTGAATTTTTTTTAAACATCATTAATATACAATCCCCCCCGCCCCCCCCCCCCCCCCCCCCCCCCCCCTAGCTCATTTACAACACCAATGGTAAAATTATGTGTGCAATTTTTGATCACCATTAAGGTGGCTGTATTCCGACTTCTGGTGTCCGAATACACCCTCAGTGTGCATGCATTTCTTTTTTCTTTTTTAATTTTGTCATCCTTTCCTACCGGCACGCAATGGCCTATTCTTCAAAAGGGCAGAACGTGTTTTTCACACGTGTGCAAGATGTTTTACATGCGTTCGTTTAATGGGACCTCGTTTATAGTCTCACCTGAAGGATTTTTTGCAGAAGTGGAGTCAGTATGAGTTAACCCAACGGATTTTTGCTAGAGTGATCAACACTGATGTTAACCCAAATTTTGCGGAGAGGATCAGATGATACCCCAAGATTTTTGCGGGAGTGGAGTCAGCACTGATGTTAACCCCAGCGGATTTTTTGCGGGAGTGGAGTCATCACTGATGTTAACCCCAAATGATTTTTGCGGGAGAAGAGTCAATACTGATGTTAACCCCAAATGATTTTTGCTAGAGTGGAGTCAGCACTGATGTTAACCCCAGCGATTTTTGCGTGGAGTGGAGTCAGCACTGATGTTAACCCCCAAGGGAAAAATCCCATCCCAACGAGAAGCGCCTAGCTCAGTGGTGGCTGGAGCTGGGCCTTCAGACAGAAAGTTCTAATGTTCTAACCACAAGGCCATCCCGCCCTCTAGACTAAATTATTATGCAGCTGTAAATTCAATGACCGCCTGCTGTAGTCTAGTGGTTAGGGCGTTGGACTCGTAATCTAAAGGTTGCGGGTTCGATCCCAGCTTTCGGCTATGGCGTTGTGCCCTTGGAAAAGGCACTTTACGGCTATTTTCTCACCCCACCCAGATGTAAACGGGTACCAACCTTGTGTTGGGGGTTAACCCTGCGATAGACTGGCGTCCTATCCTGGGGGGAGTCTATGACTCTCATGTCGCGCTTAACGCCACAGAAACCGGGATAAGCACCGGCCTGGTGAGCCTTAAGGCTCGGGACAGACTTTAACTTTAACTAACTTAAATTCAATGAAGACATTGGCTATACATTTTAACCTGACGAAATATTCTTGTCTATTTATTTATTTATTTATTTATTTCTTCTTTAATATCGAGGAAAATGGGATAAGCACTCTTGTGCTTTTTTTACATCCAGTCCCCGTGTGTATGCAGTTTTGTCAATATTTTCATCTGTTCCGCCACCGCACACAATGGCCTACTCTTACGAAAAGCGGAACAGATTTAACATGTGCGCAAGATGTTCTGCGTGCATTCGCACACGGGGCCTCGGTTTAAAGTCTCATCCGAAGGACTTTTGGGGAGAGTGGAGTCAGCACTGATGCTAACTTTAGGGGGAAAATCCCCTCGAACGGGAATCGAACCCTAAGATAGCTTTTATATTCTAGCGTTTTTCAAATCTCAGGGGTAATGAGGATCAGTGGCTACAGGTAACGCGCCTGTCTAAAAACGAAAGTCCGGGTCGGAGTGTGCGGTGGTTCGAATCCCGTTTGGGCCCAAAACTTTTCCCCCCATCCATTAGACCATGAGTGGTGGTGTGGGTGCTAGTTTTTCATGAGACGATAAACCGAAGGTCCCGTGTGTTACACATCATTATTTAGCGCACGTAAAAAGAACCCACGGCAACAAGAGCGTTGTCCCTGACAAAATTTCTGTAGAAAAAAGTCATTCTGATAAGGGAAAACAAATACAATATCAGACAGGGAAAAAGAAAAAAAAAAAAGATGGGTAGGCGCTGTGTTGCACTTGTGGCGACGCGCTCTCCCTGGGGAGAGAGAGCAGCCCGAATTTCACGCAGAGAATCTGCTGTGACATAAAGTGGTAGACAAAATAAATAAATAAATAGATAAATAAATAAATAAATAAATAAATAAATAAATAAATAATTGGCCTAGTGGTTAGAGCGGTGAGCTCGCAATCTGACGGCGTGTGTTCCAGCTACTGCTGAGAGGGCTGTTCGAGAGCTTGTTGTCCCCATGGAGTTAATTAACATCAGTGCTGACTCCACTCCCCCTAAAAGTCCTTCGGATGAGACAATAAAACCGAGGCACTGTGTACGAACGCATGCAGAACATTTTGCACACAACGTTAAAACCTGTTCCGCCTTTCCGAAAGAGGTCAATATGTGCCAATAAGAACAGATGGATGACATTTAAAAAAAAAAAGAGTAAATAATCACATGCACACGGGTGTCTTGTTTAGACATCATTCTCGAAGTCGGAATGCAGCTACCTTAAGGTTGGGCAAACGATGACTGGCATACACAAACTCTCACCATTGGTGAACCTTGGAGCTCTAGTCGAGGAACGAATACACACACACACACACACACACACACACACACACACACACACACGCACACACACATTCACACACACGCGCGCGCGCACGCACGCGCGCACACACAGAGAGAGAGGAGAGAAGAGAGAGAGAGAGAGAGAGGAGAGGAGAGAGAGAGAGAGAGAGAGAGAGAGAGAGAGATCTATCTATGTATCTATCTATGTATCTATCTATGTATCTATCTATGTATCTATCTATGTATCTATCTATGTATATATATATATATATTATAATATATATATATATATATATATATATATATATATATATATATATAAACACATAGCGAAAGTAAAACAACACATATATGGTTCCCCAATATTTCGGCTTTCGCCTTCCTCAGGGGGTGTTTATTGCGATGACGTGATGGTATGACATCAATTTTGATTAACGTCATTGTGAAACTTTGTTTTGATTTTTTTTTTTTTACAAGCTTTGTTTTGATATACTTAAACGTCATACTGAGACATCAGACACACACAGCAAGAGAGAGAGAGAGAGAGAGAGAGAGAGAGAGAGAGAGAGAGCTTACATTGAACAATTAAGGTCATAAAGTCAAGTTCACACACACACATACGCACACACACACTGACATACGCACATACGCATGTACACACACATATGCACAATTATGCACACACATGCATACACTCAGACTCACAAGTGGAAGCACACAAACACGCGCACGCATGCATACATGCGCACATGCATCCATCCATCCATCCATCCATCCATCCACACACACACACCACACACACACACACACACACACACACACACACACACACACACACACACACAACACACCACACACACATTGTGCTCGCAATTTGACACCATATTTTCCCCCTGGAGTTAACATCAGTGCTAACTTCACTTTCCCCAAAAGTTCTGCGATGACACTATAAACCAAGCCCGTGTGCGAACCCACACAGAACATCTTGCGCACACGTTCAAGCCTGTTTCGCCTTTCGTAAGAGTAGGCCACTGTTGTCGGTATATATATATATATATATATATATATATATATATATATATATATATATATATATATATATATATGTATATATATATATATTATAATACTATTAGACTATATAATTATATATATATTATATATATTATATTATTATATATTATATATGTGACGCTCCACCACATAAGGAGTCGCAGTGCACCAGAGGCCAATTTTTAGTGATTGCTAAGTTATTAATCTGCAATAAAAAGGCTATTCAATGCAAAAGAACAGATTGAAAATCGGACAATTCTGTGCAAAATTATTACAAACTGAAATGGTACACTGCAGGATGGTACAAAATGAGAAACGGGCAAGTTTATTTTCGTAACAGGTTGTCAGAATGAGAGCTTGGGTATTTTCAAAACATTTAAAAGAAAAAAGGAATAAAATTTATGCCTTGATATTTCATTACCAGATAGAATAACAAATATAGTTTAATAATTGATCAAAATCTCAAAATTGACAACTTGACCCACCTGCCTTTAATGGCTCCTAGCACAAAATTGGGTAATGTGCTAAGCGACTCATTTCGTGCTGGAGCGTCACATATATATAATCTCAGAGAGTAACAAAAATAGCGGCGACAGTCCCGGTAAGGTCTGTGTGGTCGGCGGGGCTATAAAGAACATGATTGCATTGGAACAACTTTAGCAATAAACAACT
>CM060339.1:21801113-21803613 GCA_030674155.1 Stramonita haemastoma
AAAAAAACGAAAAAAAAAAGAGTGGCGCTGTTCTTGTGGTGACGCGCTGTTTCCAGAGAAAGCAAGCTCGAATTTCACGCAGAGAACTCTGCCAAGATTTAAAATGGTGTACAAAATTAATACAACTACACACAATCTGAACATCTGTGAACCTTGGGTAAAAAATATCCAGTAGAATTTGCTAAGTGCTTTGAGGTTTGGTATTTATTTATTTATTTATTTTATTTATTTGTTCATTTATTTGGGGACGGGATAGCTCAGTGGTCAGAGCACTCGCTTTCCCCCAGCCAGGTTAAGCAGCGTGAGCGTCGTTACCAGTTGGATGGGTGACCGTTTGTGCGCCTTGGCTACAGTTAAGTACAGTCCCACCAGTTCACCCAGCTGTAAATGGGTACATGCCTGCCCTCTTTAGGGTCAGGGAAGGTAAAGCAGCGAGGGAGAGGAGATGGGCGCCGCCCTCAATATGCTGACCCCTAGAGAAGCTGAGGTCTCTGACGCCTGGCTCCCCTACGACCGCTTCGGCTATGGGACACCTTTACCTTTATTTATTTATTTATTTATTTATTTATTTATTTATTTATTTATTCATTTACATTCGTTGATAATTCTTTTATATCGCGGATAATGGAATATTACGTGCTCGTGTGCTTTTCTTTTTTACATCCAGTCCCCGTGTGTACGCAGTTTTGTCATCTGTTCCCACTGGCACACAATGGCCTGCTTTTTCGAAAAGTGGAACAGAATTTAACGTGTCCGCATGATGTTCTGCGTGTGTTTGCACACGGGGCCTCGGTTTATATAAACAGTTAATAATGATAATAATGATAATGATCATAACAACAACAACAACAACAACAACAACAACAACAACAACAACAACGACGACGACGACGACAACAACGACAATGATGATGATGATGATGATGATGATGATGATGATGATGATGATGATGATGATGATGATAGTAGTAGTAGTAGTAGTAGTAGTAGTAGTAGTAGTAGTAGTAGTAGTAGTAGTAGTAGTAACAATAATAACAACAACAACAACAACAACAACAACAACAATAATAATAATAATAATATAATAATAATAATAATAATAATAATAATTCTAAAAACATTCAAGTGGAATTTGACAAGCTCTCTGTACTTGTTTTACTAGTGAAGTAATATTGAAACACACAACAAACCACGGACACTTGTCCAAAAACGCTGATGAATAAGAAAATGTTTTCTTCTAAGATCCTCACCGGTTCCACAATTTTAGAAGTCAATAATTATTTTTCAAGAGATTTCCTCGAAGTCGGAATGCGGCTACCTTCATGATGAGACTATTAACCGAGGCCCCGTGTGCGAATGCACGCAGAGCATCTTGCGCACACGTTAAATCCTGTTCCGCTTTTCGTAAGAGTAGGCCATTGTGTGCTGGTGGGGACAGATGACATTTACAAAATTGCATACACACGGGGACTGGATGCAAAAAAAGCATATGAATGCTTATTCCATTATCCTCGATATAAAGGAATGAATGAATAAATAAATAAATAAATAAATGGGCAAAAATAGTTGCATTTGCAAAACCTCACAATTTGGTGAACCTCGGAGCTCTACAAAAAAAACCCAAACCCAGACAAACTCGGAGCTATAGCGGTAGATTAAAAAAAAAAAAAAAATTCAAGAGTTGGTTGTTATTGTTATGCGTTCCCCAGCTTAACACTCTGGGGGTCACCCAGAATGTGCATTTTGGACTCAACCCATCCCACCTGGAAATCACTAGGAGATAGGAAGTACACTGGATGAGAAGTTTGCGTGTATGACTGTTTTTAAGTACCTCACCATATATGCCTTTAACCTTTTACCACCATAAGGCAGCCATATTCTGACTTCAGAAGATTTTATTCTCCTAAATGGAGAGTGTTGGTTGTAATGGATCGGTGGTCTAGGTGGTCACGCGCCTTGCCTAGAAAGCAAAAAGTCCGGGTCGGAGTGTGCGGTGGTTCCTACCCCGTTTGGACCCAAAACTTTTTCCCCATCCATTAGACCCTGAGTGGGTGGTCTGGGCGCTAGTCTTTCGGATGAGACGATAAACCGAGGTCCCGTGTGTTACACATCACTATTTAGCGCACGTAAAAGAACCCACGGCGACAAGGGGGTTGTCCCTGGCAAAATCTGTAGAAAAAAGCCACTCTGATAGGGAAACAAATACACTTGCATGCAGGAAAAAGAAAAAAAAATGGGTAGGCGCTGCACATGTGGCGACGCGCTCTCCCGGGGAGAGCAGCCGAGTTTCGCGCAGAGAAATCTGCCGTGACATAAAGTGGTACAAAATACAGAATACAAAAAAAAAAAAAAAAAAAATTATGTTAACGAGGCTGAAAGGCAATCTAGAGAATGTGTTCAAGAGAGCACGCTTGGTGTCTTAAAGGCCATATTCATTCATTCGTTTGTTTGTTTTTTATCTATTTATTCATGCACATTTTTTCTAAATGTTACTTTTGAT
>CM060339.1:21808613-21816113 GCA_030674155.1 Stramonita haemastoma
TTAAAAAGAACAAATAATCACAGGCAAACATGTAATGAAATGAGTACGCCATCACAAATGCAGCGTGACCCAATGGATTGTTTTCTATTTTCATTTATTTAGTTTGCACCTAGCTGCATGTGTAGGTAAGTGTTTCCTTAGTTTCAGAGTGACATTTTCTACAGAAACTTTGCAAGTGACTACTGTCTTCTAGCTGTCAATTTTTTTGTGTGTACGTGCATATGAACCTTGTTTGCTTGTGTTTAGATGTGCAAACATGCTGTTATATATATATATATATTATATATATATATATATATATATATATATATATATATATATATATATATATATGCCGTGTATGAACGTTGCTTAACTGTATGTATTTAGCGTTTTTGACACATTCCATTGCGGGGATAAAACTTTCATTCTATCAATGGCAATATTGCCTCCCTTTCATAGGTTATCATGAATAGTAATATTCCGTAAATGAATCAAATTGAGTAGTTGTATTTTATATTTTATATATTCTGATTGGCCGCTTATGGACAGATAAAATAAACCAGAGTAGCTATTATTTAAACACACGTAACTATGGGTGTCTTACATAGATGCAGAAAAATTCTAAATCTCATAAACCCCGTGGAGAACATCGGGACAGAATGAGTTAATAATCTAAGTAGCTTTGGGGGGAAGGGGGGGGGGGGGGGGGGGGTTCCCTTCCTCAGCTAGAGCTCCGAGGTTTACCAATGCCAAGATTTATGCGTATGCGACCGTTTTATTTTCCCCCTCCACCATTTAGGTAGCCGCATTCCGACTTCGAGGATGGTGTCTGAACATGACACCTGTGTGCATGTAGATATTTTGTGCCATCCTTTCTTACCAGCACACAATGGCCTACTCTTCCGAAAGGCGGGACGGGTTTTTAACTTGTGCGCAAGATGTTCTGCGTGCGTACTCACACGGGGCCTCGTTATAGTCTCATCTAACGGACTTTAACATTCAGTTTATTTTTTTTATCGTCAATCTTGGAAGAAAGGGCAAGGCTAGGGAAATCGAACCCAGAACCTCACGGTTTACTTGTTAAGCAGGTGAAGGTCTTAACCACCCTGCCACCTGCCTTCCTTGAGTTTCTTTTTGCAAATCAGCTGAATTGACCTAAACTTGTAGAAAGAATAAAATAAATATAATATAATATAATAAAAAAAGGTGTTAATCTCTTCCTTGATAATGCTTGTAAAGAAAAAAAAAGAAAAAAAAAAAAAAGGACGGACCCTATAGCCAGTGGTTAAGACCGTTAAGACTTCAATCCTATGGGTCCGTGAAGTCATGGGTTCAAATCTCTGGTATCAGCGTCTTGTGAATCAAAGGTGGGGATTTTTACCATCTCCAGGTCAACTACAAGTGCAGACCTGCCAGTGCCTTTATTCCATTCATCCTGTCTGTCTGTCTGTGTCTGTCTGTCTTCTTCTGTCTGTCTGTCTTCTGTATGTCTGTCTGTCTCTCTTCTCTCTTCTCTCTCTCTTCTTGCTCTCTCCTCTCTCTCTCTCCTCTCTCTCTCACTCTCCTCTCTCTCTCTTCTTCTCTCTCTCTCTCTCTGTCAACATCAATTTATATGATTAATATAGTATTATGTTAAACTTATTTTACTATTTTTCAATTATATATATGTTTACATATATATATTATATTATATATTGTATATATATTTTTTCAATTATATATATATATAATATATATAATAATATAGTATTATATATATATATTATATATATATACACGCAGAAGATCAAATTACAGGTTAAAGAACCTTTCCTTCATGCCAGCATTTGGTGGGTAATGGACACACGGACATAACCTAGCATACATCCCCGAAGTCGGTATGCAGCTGCTGCTACTGTCATGTTGGGCAAAAATAACGGTCGTTTGTTCAAAATCTGACTATGGATAAACTTCGAAGTTCTAGCTAGCCGAGAAACGAAAAAAAGAGCACCCCAACACACACACACACACACCACACACACCACACACACACACACACACACACACACACACACACACACACACACACACACACACACACACACACACACAACACACACACACACACACACACACAACACACAACACACACACACACACACACACACACACACACACACACACACACACACACACACACACACACACACAACACACACACACACACCATACACACACACACACCCCTACACACACACACACACACACACCTACACACACACAACACACACACACACACACACACACACACACACACACACACCACACACACACACACACACACACACACACAACACACACACACACACACACACACACACACACACACACACATACACAACACAACATACACACACACAAACACAACACAACACACACACACAACACACTCACACACACACAACACTACACACACACCACACACACACACACACACACACACACACAAACAAACACACAAACACACAAAACAACATTGGACGTTAATTTAAAGACTACACAAAACAACAACAACAAACAAACAAACGAACAAAAAGAAGAAAAAAAATCTTTCACACACTGAATGCGGAATCCTAACAGAACAATTCAATGCAATCTCTACAACTATAGGCCGTTGAGACTGTACTGGTGCTTAGTAGGGCAAAGGAAGAACCGTAAGACCCATCCTGACCACTGGGACGGGTTGGCCTAAGTGGTTAGAGCGTTTAGTCGCGATCTGACGGGCAGGTTCAAGCCACCACTGAGACTAGTACTATTCCAGGGAATTTTTTTTCTACCTGGAGTTCACATCAGTACCGACTCCCACCCCCCCCCCCCCAAAAAAAAAAAATCAGTACCGACTCCACCCCCACCCCCCAAATTCTTTCAGTTGAGACTATAAGCAGAGATCCTGTTGATGCAGGTACGCTGAACGTCTTGTACAAATAAAAAAAAAATGTTGAATCCCGCTCTGCCTTTGGGAAGAGTAGGCCATTGCGTGCCGTAGGAAGGGTGGCAACATTCACAAAATGTATGCATACTGTGGTGGGGTTTTTGTGTGTGTTTTGTTTTTGTTTGTTTGTTTGTTTTGTTGTTGTTGTTGTTGTTGTTTTTTTGGGGGGTGACATCATTCCCCAAAGTAGGAACGTGGCTAGTTGAATTGGTGGGCAAATGGTTGCATACGCAAAAATCTCGCCATTGGTATTACCTGGGAGCTCTAGTCAAGGAATGGTGAAAGGAAAGGGGAGGGGGGGGGGGGGGGGTGGCTGAAGACGAATAGATTGTAAAAAAAAAGCGTTAATCTCTTCACACTGAAGGTGGAAGCCTACAAAAGAAATCCAAGGTAATCTCTCTCTATATATATATATGTATTACGCCGTTGGGACATGGAGACAAGAGATTAGAACAAAGGCTTGAACTTAAGTCCCGTCCTCTGAGGAGCGAAACCATTTGTTTATTATCTTTTTTTTCACCATGTTGTTGTTTTATTTATTTATTTGCTGTTATCTGCATTGTTCCTGTACCGCTGTTCCCACGCCGCTCATTTCGATTTCTCCGCATCAAGCCATACCCAGATTTCCTTACGTCGCAGCCTTAGATTCAGCAGAAGTCCACATGGAGCCTATCGATGTCAGGCCACCTTGAGGCCACCAGCCAGAGGGGCCCTGCACTGCTTGCTGGGTCACTTTGGTGGTGTCCAGTGGTGCCTGTTCTGAGCTATCATACGCAGGACACCACCTTCTAAGCCCCCTTCTAACGACAGTATTAGTTCAGTCGCGGAGCCAGACTGAGTGAGACGCCCCCCAGGATGGCAACCACCACAACGTCCCTCCAACGACCGCCTCCCGCAAACCTCCAACCCCAAAGGCTTTGACACAAACTCACCACAGGCTTAGAACTGTGTGTGGGAACCGAATTTGAGGTCACCGTGAAATTAGAGCAACCGAGACCGACCTTCTTTTTTTATTATTATTAATTTTATTATTATTATTATTATTATTATTATTATTATTATTATTATTATTATTATTATTGCATGATGATCGATGGTAATGAGAATGTTGTAATGATGCTCTATGGAAGTGCATAATTATGCTTTGAGACTACTTGACAGGGTTGTACTCTACGCTTCTTATTATAATGTGCCGGCGTCAACCAGGCCCGAGAGATAAAGACACCTGCAATGTTGGTCAGGTAATTTGAGCAACACTCTCAAACTCGCATCCGTAAAGTAGATGAAGCTTGACTTGTCTCCCCACTGAGCTCATAGCACACTCACTCTGGGTAGGAGCCGGCCAGAGTCCGAAAAATCCGTATGATTCTTACAAAATTCGAACCCACGGCTTTCTAGCCCCGTAACTGAAGTACACTGACCACTGTGCCACGATGGCTCGTCATCATTGATATGTTTGTATTGTATTGTGTTATATTGTGTTGTATTGTATTGCATTGTATGGCATTGTATTGCATTGTATTGTATTGTATTGTATTACATTGCATTGTACTGTACTGTATTGTATTGCATTGCATTGTACTGTATTGTATTGTATTGCATTGCATTGTATTGTATTGCATTGTACTGTATTGTATTGTATCGTATTGCATTGCATTGTACTTTATCGCATCGCATTATATTGTATTGCACTGCATGATTTTGTATTGTACTGTATTGTAGTGCATTACATTGCATCGCATTGCATTGTATTGCATTGCATTGCATTGTATTATATTGCATTGCATTGTATTGCAATGCATACCACTTTCAGCCCATGGCAGCTTTTTCTACAGCTACGCGCGCAAGAAGTCGAAATGCGGCTGCCTTAATGAATGGTAGGCCAAAACGTAGTCAAGCGTACAGTAACAGCCTGACAAGTAGCCTGAATCTCTAAGGCCCGGTGTAATAAGGCAAAATCACTCTATGCAACAAACACTACCATAGTCATTTTGGCAACGCTGAAAGCACTATCAGTAGTGTTTATAGCACAGGTCTACACGCCAAATCACTATTTCTGGCTACGCCTTCTACGCGAGGCTGGGAATCGAACCCAGGACCTCATGATTGACATGTTTTGCAAGCGAACGTCTTAAACATCCTGCCACCTCCATCTTAGTATTTGATATAGTAAAAAAAAAAAAAAAAAAAAAAAAAAAAAAAAAAAAAGTGTCTGTAGGCGGTAGTGTTTTAGCTCACAGATAGTGTTCATAGTGTTCATAGCGCACGCCAAAGTCACTAAGGTAGTGTTTACAGCATGTGCAAAAGTCACTACGGAAGTGGTTATGGCATGAAAGCCTTACGCCAAAACCACTACAGTAGTCTTTATTGCACGGTAGTGTTTTGAGCGTGTTACACCGGTAGACGCCGGGATAATATAGAAAGTGTAGAGTACAGCCCTGTCACGTAATTTTAAAGAACATACACTTCCATAGCAGCATCATTACATCATCCCCATCGTCACTGATCATCCTGCAATATGGAAGAAAATTGTCTCTGAGTCTGTGGCCCCAGCTGCTCTAGTTTCTGCTTTCAGACAGCTCTGCCTAAGGGAGAGCTCGACGCCACAAGAACAGCGCCACCCAATTCAAAATACAAATTTAAGAAAAAACACCTGTCTGTATGTAGTATTTTTGCAATATAGATCTAGGTGGATCGGGGGGTCTAGGTGTAACGCACCTGCCTAGAGAGTGAAAAGTCTGGGTTTGAGGTGTGTGGTGGTTTAACCCCTGTCTGGGCTAGAAACTTTTCCCCTATCCGCTAGTCTGTGAGTGGTGGTCTGGGTGCTAGTGTTTCGGATGAGACGCAATATCTCGAAGTCCCGTGTGCTACACATAGATCTAATTATTTAGTGCACGTAAAATAAATAAAAAACCCAAAAAACCCTCACTGCAACTAGAAAGTTGTCCCTGGCAAAATTCTGTAGGAAATAAAAAAGCCACTCTGGTAGGGAAACCAAATATAATCGCAGACAGGAAAAGAAAAATAAAATAATGGGTGGCGCTGCTCTTGTGGTGACGCGCTCTCCTTGGGGAAGAGCAGCCCAAATTTCACCACAGAAATCTGCCGTGACTTAAAGTAGTATAAAATACAATATACAATGCAATACAATGCAATGCAACATAATGCAATGCAATACAATACAATGCAATGCAATACAACACAATGCAATACAATACAACACAATGCAATGGAATGCAATGCAATGCAATACAACACAATGCAAGGCAATACAGTACCATTAATAATTTTCTGTGCATGTGTTTGCTTTTACAAACTTTACCATAATTCGTTATCTACATGTCGTTTTGTGTTTTTGTTTGTTTTGTATTTGGGGTGAGGTTATTTTTCCTGTTCTTGGGCTGAAGCTCCTAGCTTCATCAATTTGACGACCCGAGTTCGATTCCCGTTGGAGGGGATTTTTCCCTGGAGTTAACATCAGTGCTGACTCCAATCTCCCCAAAAGTCCTTCGGATGAGACTGTAAACCGAGGCCCCGTGTGCGAACGCACGCAGAACATCTTGCGCACACGTTAAATCCTGTTCCGCTTTTCGTAAGAGTAGGCCATTGTGTGCCGGTGGGAACAGATGACAATATTTACACAACTGCATACACACGGGGGACTGGACAAAAAAAAGCACAAGAGTGTTTTATCCCATTATCCTCGATATAAAAGAATTTAAAAAAAAAAAAATTTTTTTAAATAAAATAAAAAAAATGGGGAGATTTTTGCGTTTGCGCCCGGTTTTTGTTTGTTGTTTGTTGTTTGGGATTTTTTTTTGCCCACACCATTTAAGGTATCCGTTATTCTGACTTCTAAGATGGATCGGTGCAATGGTCTAGGAGGTAACGCGCCTTGCCATGCCTAGAAAGCAAAAAGTCCGGGTCGGAAGTGTGCGGTGGTTTGAATCTTGTTTGGGCCCCAAACTTTTCCCCCCATCCATTAGACCATGAGTGGTGGTCTGAGTGCTAGTCTTTCGGATGAGATGATAAACTGAGGTCCCGTGTGTTACACATCATTATTTAGCGCACGTAAAAGAACCCACGGCAACAAGAGGGTTGTCCCTGGCGAAATTCTGTAGAAAAAAAAAGCCACTCTGATAGGGAAACAAATACAGTTGCAGACAGGAAAAAAGAAAAAGAAAAAGAAAATAAGTAGGCGCTGCACTTGTGGCGACGCGCTCTCCTGGGGGAAAGCAGCCCGAATTTCACGCAGAGAAATCTGCTGCGACATAAAGTGGTATAAAATGAATAAAAAATAATAAAATAAACTGGGAAGAGAGGGCAAGGCAGAGAATCGAACCCAGAGCCTCACACTGTTTACTTGTAAAGCAGGGTGAACGTCTTAACCGTTCTGCGTGTTTCGCTTTCTTTCTTTTTTTTGTTTTTGTTTTGTCTGTTTGTTATGTTTTTGTTGTCTTTTTTTCTTCATTATATATTATAGCTGGAGCAGAGGTAGGGTAGGTTAGCTGGGCATGAGTGGGTAGGTAGGTCGTTTGACGCTTGAT
>CM060339.1:21821113-21831113 GCA_030674155.1 Stramonita haemastoma
ATGGAATAAGCACTCGTGTGCTGCTTTTTTACATCCTTCCCCAGTGTATGTGTTTTGTAAATACTGTTATCCGCTCCACAGCACACTTGGCCTACTCTTCCGAAAAGCAGAACAGGTTTTAACGTGTGCGTAAGATATTCTGCGTGCGTTCGCACACGGGACCGACCTCGTGTGTTAGTCTTCATCTGAAGGACCCGGGGGACTGTACCGAAGCCAAGGCACGCAAACGGTCGGTCACCCATCCACTTGGTAACCACGCTCGATACTGCTTAATATTGGCTTAGGGAAAGCGTGTGCTCTCTGACCACTGAGCCATCCTGTTTGTGTTTACCATTATCTTAGTGGCCAGGAGAATTGAACTAGGACTTTAATGATTGAATCTTATTGTTTTGGGTGATAATGTTTCTGTTTATTATTTTATGTATATATATATATATATATATATATATATATATATATATATATATATATATATATATATATATATTACATATATATATATGGCTTGTGATAACGCGAATGCCTCTTTGATAAAGTATTGATATTGGTATTGGTATGGGTACTGCTGTCTTGAAGTGTGTGCGGGGTGATGGTTGCATACTGTGCTGTGTTATTCTGCGATGTTTTTTTTGTTTTTTTTTGCTGCTATTTACTTTTTTTTATGTACGGCTTGTAATCCACATGAATTTCTTTATTTGTGAGATAACAAATCTTTGAATTGTGAAAATTGTGATTGTGAATTGTGAAATGTTTTGAGTCAGAACGAACGCCATACCCAGAGTGGTTAAAACCTTTCATCTTCAATCCCATGGTCCATGAAGTCGTGGGTTCAAATCTCGGATGGTGTCTGGTGAATTAAGGGTGGGGATTTTTACCATCTCCAGGTCAACTTCAAGCGCAGACTTGCCAGTGCCTAACTCCTTTCGTGCATGTATACATGCAGAAGATCAAATATGTACCGTTGAAGATCCTGTCATTCATGTCAGTGTACAGTGGTTTACGGAAACATGAACATACCCTGCATACATCCCCGAAGGTGGATTGTGGCTACTTCTTAGTGGGTAGAACCGTGGTCGCATACGCAAAAATCTGACATAGGAGCTCCTAAACTTTGGAACGAAAAAAATGCTTCAGTTCTATTGGGGAAAATGAAAAGTCCTTTCTTTAAAAAAAAAAAAAAATTAGATGAATAAATGAATAGATAAATAAATAAAATAATACACGAAATAAACATAAATAAATAAATAAAAAATAAATAAATAAATAAATGAATGAATAAATAAATGAATAAATGAATAAATAAATAAATAAATAAATAAATAAATAAATAATAATTCTCTCAACCAATGGTGAGATTTTTGCTATGCGGCCGTTTTCCCCCTCATCATTTAGGTAGCGGCATTTCGACTTCGGGCATCAATAAATAAGTAAATAAATAAATAAACGAATAAATATTAAATAGATAAATAAGAAAGTAAAGAAAGAAAAATTCCTACCGTTGTTGAACAAGTTCAGCTTTTGGAGGCTTTTTGTTTAAATCTTGGATGAATCCTTTTCGTTATTTTATTAATTAAAAAAATTCTTTTATATCGAGGATAATGGAATAAGCACTCTTGTGCTTTTTTACGTCCAGTTCCCGTGTGTATGCAGTTTTGTAAATGTCGTCTGTTCCCACCGGTACAGATGGCCTACTCTTACGAAAAGTGGAACAGGATTTAACGTGTGCGCAAGATGTTCGTGCGTGCGTTCACACACGGGGCCTCGGTTTATAGTCTCATCCGAAGGACTTTTTTGATGAAGACTAGACACACACACCAGCACTGGAGAAGAAAAAAAATGATGGTCCTTTAAGATACCTGAAATACCTTAATGAAAAGATTTCACCTTTTCAACGTTTTTTTTGTTTGTGTGTGTTGTTTGGTTTTTGTTTGTTGTTTGTTTGTTTGTTTGCAGCTTTGATAAAGATGACAAAGAAAAAGCTGGTTATCTGCCCTTTTTCACTATTACTCTTTGCTTCTATATTTAAGAAACTATAATTTTTTTATTTTATTATTTGTTTATTTGATATAATTTTTTATATCGAGGATAATGGGATAAGCACTCATGTGCTTTTTTACATCCAGTCCCTGTGTGTATGCAGTTTTGTAAATGTCATCTGTTCCCACCGGCACACGACAAATGACTATAATAAATAATAAATGCGGTGTCACAATGTCGGATTTTTTTTCTTCACGAATCCAGAAATCAATTTTCAAACTAGCCATTTGAGTGAGACTATGAACCTAGATCTCCTGTACGACTTGTACGCAGAACATTTTGTGCACAGCTAAAACCCGTCCTGCTTTTGAAAGAGTAGGCCATTGCGTGCCTGTAGGAGCAGATGACGAAAAAAAAACCACACGCATACTGGGGTCTTGTTTATACATCGTCCCGAAGTAGAAGTGCAGCCCACCTTTGAATTTAAAGCAAAAACGAAGTAATTAGATCTACTACAGCAGAAGTGAAATTTTGCAAAAAATTGGGATCAACCGAAAATACATTTTCAAAAAAATAATGGTGGAGGCTTAAAGTGTTGTGGTGAATCTGTGACAAAATTTTAACAATCCCTTTTTTAAAAAAAATCAAATTTCAAAATTTTGTATCGTGTATTCTTGTGAATGCGATTAACACTTCTAAATTCTGGAGAAAAAAAAAAAAGAAAAAAAAGTGTTTCGCTGTAAGGTACCACAGCAGTAGGAGCTTCAATGACCATCAGGACCTCTGACGAAGGCTCATCCAGGAGCTGAAACTCGAGTCAGGTCAGGGCCAAAGGTATAGTTTTCACTGAACAATGCTTAAAATGCTGTCATTGAAAGATACATTAATTTTCTTTCGATTTCATCGTTGATACACATTTTTCATAATGATTGAGAAGTTGAATGGGTTACCTGCACTTGTTCTTCTCCACTACTATTTCCTCAATGATGATTTCCAAATGTGTACGAATTTCTACAAAAATCATCATGAGATTTTTTAATATTATTGTACCGCATTATTACCGTTATCAACCTTCCCATAACTATGACGTGTCTTGTTCATAATCTTCATTGTTATACGCGATACCGATTTCCAAAAGACTTATTATTAATCCTTCTTTCTTTCCTCTTCTTCCCCCAAAATTCTTGTTTTGAAATATGTGTTCAAGCCCTTGCGGCTGCTATAGAATAAAATATCTCCTTCTTTTCCATCGTATGCTCAGACAGCAACTAATTGTTGTCTGTCATACAAGCGAAAATGTATTGCGTTGCCGTTAAGCGCCTGACAAGTCAGACCCTGCGCTTCCGACTTCAGCGTGGAGAGAATTGTTTTTTTAAAGTTTTTCTGGGGGGAAAAAAAGGCAGGAGAATGAATGAAGAAGGCAGAAAATAGACAAGAAGGGGGTGACATGAAAAAAAAGAAGGAATTAAGCAGAAAGAAAGAGAGGGATAGAAAAGAGGGAATTCCTAAGACAGAAGGTGGGGTACGCTATTTATACTGACAGACTCCCCCCACCCTCCTGGCATTCACCGTAGGGGAGAATAAAATGAAAAAATTATAAAATATTAACATAGTATTGTTGTTAAGCACACTGTAACTTTTGGCTTGTTAATGGGTATTCATGATAATATAGCATGAATATGCATGACTTAAAAAAACAACAACACTTTGCTGATGTTCTTTTGTATAATTATGTGACTTTCTGAACGATAATTTGATGCTCTTTCAATCTGTCAAAATGTATGACTTTCTAATCTTTTTTCATGATAGTCTTTTGCATCTAGATCTATATGCAAATATGTATGACCTTCAGAGAAAACATTTTGGTAATTTTTTTTTGCATATCCGAATAACTACTTTTTGAATTAAAATGTTGATGATGTTCTTCTGCATATGTGAATATGTATAAATTTCTGAATTAAAATGGTGCTGATGTTCTTTTGTACAGTGTGTGAATACGTATACTTTTCTGATCCCAAAAAAATGGCTGATGCTGTTTTGTATAATTATGTGAATATGTATAATTTTCTGAACAAAAATAGTTGTTGATGCCCTTGCATTTGTGGATTATGTATTACTTTCAGAATAAACGTTTTTAATCCTTTTTTTAAAAAAATATTGTGAATATGTATAACTTTCTGAACAAAATTTTTGTTGATGCTCTTTTTGATATGTAAAGATATGTATAGATGTCTGAAGAGAATGTTGTTCAAATAGCATATGAAAATTTTCAGTCAAATATCGCTTCTTATTTTCCGCTGTTAATGTTGTTCTTGTTGTTTATTTGGGGGGGTTTGCTTGTTTTTTTAAGAAACTGGTTTCACAAAGGGTAAGTAGAAAAGATATTGAAGGACTGATCCATTTCTACAATCCTCCTTTTCCATTTTTCCAAACTGATAACGTGGATCGGTGGTCTAGCCCCCCAAAAAACACAAAATAATGGGTGGCGCTGCTCTTGTGGCGACACGCTCTTTCCGGAGAGAGCAGCCCGAATTTCACGCAGAGAAATCTGCCGTGACTTAAAGTGGTATGCAATACGTTACAATACGATATGATAATAATAATTTTAAAAGTCTGATTGCGAACATCGAATAATCCCATGAAAATACAAAATACAAAAAAAAAAAAATTATTATATGGATCGGTGGTCTAGGTGGTAACGCCCCCTTGCCTAGAAAGCAAAAAAGCCGGGTTGGGGTGTGCGGGGTTCGTACCCCGTTTGGACCCAAAACTTTTTCCCCATCCATTAGACCCTGAGTGGTGGTCTGGGCGCTAGTCTCTCGGATGAGACGATAAACCGAGGTCCCGTGTGTAATACATCACTATTTAGCGCACGTAAAAGAACCCACGGCAACAAGGGGTTGTCCCTGGAAAAATTCTGTAGAAAAAAGCCACTCTGATAGGGAAACAAATACAGTTGCATGCAGGAAAAGAGAAAAAAAAATGGGTAGGCGCTGCACATGTGGCGATTTGCTCTCCGCGGGGAGAGCAGCCCGAATTTCACGCAGAGAAATCTGCTGTGATATAAAATGGTACAAAATACAAAATACAAAAATTCGATTGGAGGAAAAACAAAACAACTTTTATCGGGCCTGTCAAGGTGATGCTTGTGGTGTTTTGCCTTTAAGCCTCTCTGGAGTAGAATTCTGTTTAAACCCAGAGAGAGATTTTTTTTGGTTGGATTTATTCTTTTATATCGAGGATAATGGAATAAGCACTCTTGTGCTTTTTTTTTACATCCAGTCCCCGTGTGTATGCAGTTTTGTAAATGTCATCTGTTCCCACCGGCACACGATGGCCTACTCTTACGAAAAGCGGAACAGGATTTAACGTGTGGGCAAGATGTTCTGCGTGCGTTCGTACACGGGGCCTCAGTATAAAGTCTCATACGAAGGACTTTGGGGGAGAGTGGAGTCAGCACTGATGTTAACTCCAGGAGAAAAATCTCCTCGACCGGACTCGAACCTGGGTCGTCAAATTGCGAGCGCAATGTTCTGACCACTATAGATAGATAGATAGATAGATAGATAGATAGACAGACAGACAGACAGACAGACAGACAGACAGACAGACAGACAGATAGACTAGATAGATAGATAGATAGAAGATAGATAGATAGATAGATAGATAGATAGATAGATAGATGGAGGTAAGACAGAGAGACAGACAAAATATTTCTTAAAAGACAGAGTGACAGACAGCCGAAAGATATCTAACAGCACACACACACACACCACAACACACACACACACACACACACGCACACGCACACACATCACACAAAACGCACACACCACACCACCACCACACACACACACACACACACACACACACACCACACACACACACACACACAGTCACACACACACACACACACACACACACACACACACACACACACACACACACACCACACACACACACACACACACACACACACAGATCCACAAGAAAAACCACCAATCCCAAAAACTTTTTAAGTCAAAGAGTCAGAATTCCTTTATTGAAACTTCGTCACAGAGCATGCATGACACAATACAATGGACAAATCCAGAACACATTTCAACAATCAAAGCAATAACATGTATACAATATATATAATAATTATTATCGTAACAAAGGGCGGAAGAGATTCGTGGTTAAAACACTGACCTGAAACGAACTGATGGTCCTGGTTTAAGCGTCCACTCAGACGCCTGTTCGAAGGTTTGGTTGGGTGGTTTTTTTTTTTTGTTTTTTTTCTCCTGTAGTTAACGGGACGGGATAGCCTAGTGGTCAAGAACATTGCGCTCTCGCAATTTGACGACCTGAGTTTGATCCCGTTCGAGGGTTTTTTTTCTCCCTTGGAGTTAACATCAGTGCTGACTCCATCCACTCTCCTCAAACGTCCTTTGGATGAGACTTTAAACCGGAGCCCCGTGTGCAAACGCACGCAGAATATCTTCATGCGCACATGTTAAATCCCTGTTCCGCTTTCCCTAAGAGTAGGCCATTGTGTGCCGGTGGGAACAGATGACAAGATTTACAAAACTGCATACACACGGGGACGGAATGTAAAAAAAAAGCATATGAGTGCTTATTTCATTATCTTCGAATATAAAAGATTAAATAAATAAATAAATAAATAAATAAATAAATAAATAAATATAAATAAATAACATCAGTACCGACTCCACTGCCTTGAAAATCTTTCGGAGGAAACTATCAACCTTCTCCCCGTTGGGATGCTGGGGGCCTGTCAGTATAAATAACATCCCCCACCTTCCAGAAATTATGTGTTTTTCTCTCTTTTCTATCCCTCTCTTTGAGTCCTGCTTCTTCCATTTCTTCCTGTCACCACCTCCTTTTTGTCTATTTTCTGCCTCTTGGTCCATTCTCCTGCCTTTCTTTTCCCAGAAATTCTTAAAAGTTAGCAATTCTCTCCCATGCCGAACTCGCATGCGCTGGGCCTGACTTGTCAGGCGCTTAACGGCAGCACAACGCATTTTAGCTCATAATTATGACAAACAACGCGTTTAGCTCATACTTAGACAGGTAACGCGTTTTAGTTCATATTTATGACAGACAACCCGTTTTAGCTCATAATTAGGACAGGTAACGCGTTTTAGTCATATTATGCAGCAACGCGTTTTAGTCATAATTATGACAGACAACGCGTTTTAGCTCATAATTATGACAGGTAACGCGTTTTAGTTCATATTATCAGACAACGCGTTTTAGCTCATAATTATGGACAGAAACCCGTTTTAGTTCATAATTAGTCAGACAACGCGTTTTAGCTCATAATTAGGACAGACAACGCGTTTTAGCTCATAATTATGACAGGTAACGCGTTTTAGTTCATATTTATGTCAGACAACGCGTTTTAGCTGCAATTAGGACAGACAACGCGTTTTACTGGTAATTAGACAGCACGCGTTTTAGCTCATAATTTGACAGACACGCGTTTTAGCTCAAATTAGGACAACAACGCGTTTTAGCTCATAATTAGCAGACAAGTAGTTTGTTTGTCCGTGTATGGAATACATGCAGAAATTCGTGAAGACAGAATTTATTTATTTTTTGGAGGGGTAGGGGTGGTGGTAAATTCGTAAAGTTTGACGTTTCGATGAAAGGGATTTTTTTTTTTTTTTTTTAGTTAGAGGCCGTTTGTTCTTCCTCCTATGTATACCTACACAACAGTTATGTACACCAATACTTAGAAAATATACAACAAAACACAACAAAACATACACACTAGCAATACACAGACAAAGTACTTAAGTACCGTCTTCCGCTTCGGGATGATGTTTGACCACGGCATCAGTGTGCATGCTTTTAAATTTTGTTTAATTTAATCTTTCTTTTTTTTGTTATTCTGTCATCCTTTCCTACTGGCACGCAATGGCCTACTATTTTTTTAAAGGTGGGAAAGGGTTTTAACGTTGTTGTAAGATGTTTTGCGTGCGTTGTTCATACACGGGACCTCGATTTATATAGTCTCATCTGAAGGACTTTCAGGGGAGTGGTGTCGGCACTGATGTTAACTCCAAGGGACAAAAATCCCCTCGGATAGGTTATCTCGGTGGTGCCTCCACCCGTAGGAAATCGATCTACTTTTACCTTTAAAAGAACAACGAAAAACAAAGTAACAAAGCTGTGTCTGGGTATTTGTTTGGTGTCTTTGTTGTGTGTATGTTTGTCTTTATTTTATATTTTATTTATCTATCTTTTTTTCTTCTCTTTTATATCGAGGATAATGGAATAGCACTCATGTGCTTTTATTTTTTATTTTTACATCAGTCCACGTGTGTATACCGTTTTGTAAATCTTGTCATCTGTTCCCACGGCACACGATGGCCTACTCTTACGAAAAGTGGAACAGGATTTAACGTGTGCGCAAGATGTTCTGCGTGCGTTGCACGCGAGGCCTGAGTTTACAGTCTCATCCGAAGGACTTTTTGGGGAGAGTGGTGTCAGCACTGATATTAACTTTAGAGGAAAAATCCCCTCGAACGGGAATCGAACCCGGGTCGTCAAATTGCGAGCGCAATATTCTGACCACTAGGCTATCTCCTCCCATGTCTGAGATCAAGAGTGTTTTGTACAGATAGATAGATAGATAGATAGATAGATAGATAGATAGATAGATAGATAGATAGATAGATAGATAGATAGATAGATAGATAGATAGATAAACAAATGAATATAAAGGAGTAAATGAAGACAAACAAAAATAAATGAATAAATAAAAAAGAAAGAAGAAGTAATTAAATAAAATTAATAAACTACTTAATTCATTGTAAAATATATTAGAGCAAGAAAGAAAACCAAGAAAAACTCAATTCCCTGTGCTTGTTTCATGATTATGCTTCTCTAACTGTGTAAGACCCTATAATTATACACACGAAATAACGTTTCTTGGTTTGTATGTATTTGTTTGTTTTGTTTTGTTTTAATTAAGGAATACATGTATTCTTATTTTCTTCTCCTCATTTTCCTCCTCTGGTACGCATTATTTATCTGAAATCAGGTACCCTTTATGTTTGATAAATCATTCATCTTTTATCCATTTTTTCTCATTCCTCGGCTGCAGCTACAGGTTCACCAATGGTGAGATTTCGCGTATGCATGCGACCCTTTCTATGCCTACCATGAAGGTAGCCGCATTCCGACTTCGGAAATGTATACTGAGTATGTTCGTGTTTCTGTAATCCACTGAAATTAATGTCACTGTTTCGTGGTTTTAGCGTTATGGAAATTTATGTAAAAGGTTTGAGAATGACAGGATCTTTAACGTGCATATGAATTTGATTTTCTGCACGTGTATGTTGTACTCACGAAGGGAATTCAGGCACTGGCAGGTCTGCACTTGAAGTTGACCTGGGAGGTGGTAAATTCTTAAAATTTACCAGGCGTCGCCTAGATTCGAACCTACGACTTCAGGGAATTGAAATCGAATGGTCTTAACGTCCGTTATTCTCAATCATATCCTTATTATGTATCAATTATTATTTATTTATTTATATTATCTCTTTATTTTATATCATCTATTATTATCTATCTATCTATCTATCTTCTACTATTATCTATCTATCTATTTCTTCTAAGAGGGACGATAATGTTCTACTTCTTGTTGAATTCTGAATGACAAGGGAGATTACTTTTGCGAAGGACACTAGTATCCCCCCCCCCCTCTCCCGATATTGACTTATGTACTCTTCATCTTCGTCGTCGTCATCGTCGAATGTTCAGAAAGCAACTGTTGTTGCCTGTCATATCATGAGTAAAAAAATATATTGCAATGACAAGTCAGGCCCAGCGCATCCAACTTCGGCTCGGGAGAGAATTGTTATCTTTGAAGTCTTTCTGGGAAAGAAAAGGCAGGAGAATGGACAAAGAACGCAGAAAATAACAAGAGGCAGAGAGAGGGGTAAAAAGAGGGAATTGGTAGTACAGAATTTCCAGAAAATGGGGATGCTATTTCTACTGATAGTCCCCTGGA
>CM060339.1:21838613-21841113 GCA_030674155.1 Stramonita haemastoma
AGAAAAAAAACAACACACACAGGAGAATGGACCAAGAAGGCGGAAAAGAATAGACAAAGAAAGAGGTGACGAGAAGAAAAAGGGACAAGAGTGAAACGAAGAGAGGGATAGAAAAGAGGGAATTCTAGCACAGAATTTCGAGAAGGCGGGGTTGCTGACAGTGCCCCTCAACCCCCCCCCCCCCCCCTTTCTCCTCCCTCCCGGGCATCTTCCAGTTGGGATTTAGTTGAAAAAGATTGTTTTGTTTTGTTTTTATTTAATGCCAATTCACTACTTGGTTTATTTTTTTTATATTACCATTTCATTGTTTATAGATATAGACACATCCGCATTCAAAGCTCTCTCTCTCTCTCTCTCTCTCTCTCTCTCTCTCTCTCTCTCTCTCTCTCTCTCTCTCTCTCTCTCTCTTGGGGGGACGGATAGCCTAGTGGTCAGAACATTGCGCTTGCAATTTGAAGACCCGAGTTCGAGTCCGGTCAAGGAGATTTTTCTTCTGGAGTTAACATCAGTGCTGACCCTACTCTCCCCAAAAGTCCTTCCGATGAGACTATAAACCGAGGCCCCGTGTGTGAACGCACGCAGAACATCTTGCGCACACGTTAAATCCTGTTCCGCTTTTCGTAAGAGTAGACCATCGTCTGCCGGTGGGAACAGATGACATTTACAAAACTGCATACACACGGGGACTGGATGTAAAAAAGCACAAGAGTGCTTATCCCATTATCCTCGATATAAAAGAATAAATCAAATCAAATCAATCAAATCAAATCAAATCTCTTCTCTTCTCTCTCTCTCTCTCTCTCTCTCTCTCTCTTCTCTCTCTCCTCTCTCTCCTCTCTCTCTCTCTCTCTCTCTCTCTCCTCTCTCTCACATATGCGAGGTTTACCTATGGTAAAACTTTTGCGTATGTAGATTTAAGTTGTTTTGCTTTTTTTTTTTTTTTTACTCATGCAAATACTACATTGGATTTTTGTTGTTCTTGTTTGTTATTGTTATTTTTGCAAGATAATTTTTATGTGTGTAGAGTTAGGATGATCGTTTTTGTAGATCTAGGGTAATTTTTTTTTTTACTCAATGTAATATTGCAGGGATTTTACTTTTCTTGTTGTTTTTTTCCCCATAGATTTAAGACGATTTATTTTTTGTAATCTCAGACAAATATTACAGAGGTTTGTTGTTGTTGGGTGTTATACATATATACATATATATATATATATATATATATATATAGAGAGAGAGAGAGAGGAGAGAGAGAGAGAGAGAGAGAGAGAGAGAGAGAGAGAGAGAGAGATATGTATATATTAGTTAGAATATAGATATTATAGTATATATAGATAGCGTGTAGTCAGTGTAGTTGGACTCGTATTAAGGTTGCTGGTTCGATCCACTTCGCTATCTTGTGCCTGAAAAGGCACTTTAGCTATTTCTACACCATTAAAAGGTAATTGTGTTGTTACTGGATGGCGTCTATGGAGTTATGATCTCATCGCTAACGCCTAGAAACTGTGATGACCGCTTGATAGCTAGGCTGACAGACTTAACTTAAATAAATATATATATAATATAATATTTATTATTTATGTATGTATAGTATATATTGTTGTTGTGTGTGTATGTGTGTGAGTGTGTATGTGTATGTATGTATGTATGTATGTATCTATCTATCTATCTATCTATCTATCTATCTATCTATATATATATATATATATATATATATATATTATATTTTTATTATTATATATATATATATACACTAATATATATATATACAAGGAGTTGGTTTTTTTTTTTTGTTTTTTTATCAACATAGATCTATATACATAGTTTGATGTAAAGATAAAACCAAACACTACAAGGGTTGTTGTAGTTGCTGTTATTGTATAGACTAAAGGTTTTTTTGTTGTGTTTGTTTGGTTGGTTGTTTTGTTTGTTTGTTTGTTGTTGTTTGTTTTTACTAAGTGTACATTAAAGGGAGAGTTGTTATTGTTGTTGTAGATTTCAGATTATATCTTTTATTGAACGAATGTTGAAAGCTTTGTTGTTGTTGTTATTGTTGTTTTAGATTTTAAGATGGGTTATATATATATAATTTTTACATATATTATTTTTTTTTTTACTCAACCTATTTTTATAGGGGTTTTGCTGTTGTTTTCTTGTAGATTTAAGATGATTTTTTTTCTTTTGCTTAAGCATGTTTTTGTTGCTGTTGTTATAGATTTAAGGTAATTTTTTTTTTTTTTTACTGAACAATATTATCACAGGAGCTTTGTTATTGTTGTTACAGATTTATAGTGATTTTTTAAACTTATATTATTACTGAAGTTTTTATTGTTTATAGATTTAAGATGGTATTCTTTACTTTAAAAAATTATCACAGGAGTTTTGTTGTTATTGTTATAGAATTAAGATGATATTCTTTACTTAACAATATTATTACAGGTGTTTTGTTGTTATTGTTCTTATAGATTTCAGATAAAATTCTCTACTTAACAATACTATT
>CM060339.1:21851113-21856113 GCA_030674155.1 Stramonita haemastoma
AGTGTATGGAGAAGAAGGAGGAGGAAGAGGAAGAAGAAGAAGAACAACAACAACAAAAAGAAGAACAACAATAACAAAACGAAGAAGAAGAACAACAAAAGAACAAGACAATTTGTGTTTCATTACCAATTTTTCACTTTCCTGTCTCTGTATCCCTCCTGCCATTCCAACCTACTCGTACTCCGAAGACGGGAGATGGCTGCCTGTATGGCGGAGCTCTTGGAGAGACAGCCCTACAGGCAAAGCAACCTTCTCATCTTACGGGTCTCACGGTGATTCCTCGAGGTGGTAAACAAGACAGACTATGTTAAATTTACATCTGGATGATTCCTAGGGTTCTTAAACTGGAAAAAAAACAACCCAACAACAGCAACAACAACGACAGCAACAACAACAACGGCGGCAACAGCAGCAGCAACAACGACAACGGCGATAGCAACAACAGCATCAGCAGCAGCAACAATAACAACGACAGCAGCAAGCAACAACACAACGCGATGCAACAACACACATGACAGCAGCAGCAACAACAACAACAACGGCGGCGGCAAAAACAGCAGCAGCAACAACAACAACAACGGCGATGGCAACAGCAGTAACAACAAGAACAACAACAGCAACAACAACAACAATAATTATCGCAAGCATTGACCTGTGTTGACCAAAACAGTCGCCACTCATTGCCCATCCATGACAGTTTTTTCCTTCCATTTCCCTTTGCCATCCCCTATGCCATTTACTATGCCATCCCCTATACCACTCAACTATGCCTATCCCCTATACCACTCAATCTATGCCATCCCCTATACCACTCTCTATGCCATCCCCTATACCACTCCTATGCCATCCCCTATACCACTCTCTATGCCATCCCCTATACCACTCTCTATGCCATCCCCTATACCACTCTCTATGCCATCCCCTATACCACTCTCTATGCCATCCCCTATACCACTCACTATGCCATCCCCTATACCACTCTCTATGCCATCCCCTATACCACTCCTATCCATCCCTATGCCATCCCCTATACCACTACCTCCTATGCCATCCCCTATACCACTCCCCTATGCCATCCCCTATGCATCCCTACCCCATATGCCATCCCCTATACCACTCCCCATGCCATCCCCTATACCACTCCTATGCCATCCCCTATACCACTCCCCATGCCATCCCCTATACCACTCCCCATGCCATCCCCTATACCACTCCTATGCCATCCCCTATACCACTATCTATGCCATCTCCTATGCCACACTCCCCTATGCCATCCTCTTGTTCCCCCACCCCCTCCCCCCTCCCCGTGCCATCTTCTCCAATAACCTTCCCCCCATTGTCCTCCTCCTCCCTACGCCATCTTCTCTTGTGCCATTCTCTTTGCCAACCAGCCTCAGTGCCATCTTACTTCATGCCATTTTCCTATGCCATCCAGCCCCCCCCCCCCCCACCCCCCCTCCCCCCCCCCCTCTTCTTCCTCTCAGCAAATCCTTACGTGTAACCTTGGAACAGTTTTAAGGAAAGAAGACATTGATGATAATTATGATGGGAACATTGTTCTGGTGTTGTCTTCAAGTCATCTTCGCTTCTTTCCACTCTTGAGAGGGACTAGACAGGTTAGTTTTGTTGTTGTTTTTTCTTTCTCAGTGTGTGTGTGTGTGTGTGTGTGTGTGTGTGTGTGTGTGTGTGTGTGTTGTGTTGTGTTGTGTGGTTGTGTTGTGTTGTGTGTGTGTGTGTGTTGTGTTGTGTTGTGTGGTGTGTGTTGTGTGTTGGTTTGGTGTGGTGTGGTGTGTGTGTTTGGTGTGGGGTGGGTGTGTGTGGTGTGGTTGTGGTGTGTGGTGTGGTATGGTGTGGTGGTAGGTGGTGTGGTGTGTGGTGTGGTGTAGTGTGTGGTGGTGGTGTGGTGTGTGTTGTGTTGTTTGTGGTTGGTGTGTGTGTGTGTGTGTGTGTGTGGTTGTGGTGTGGTGGTGGTGGTGTGTGGATGGTGGTGGTGTGGTGGTGGTGTGGTGTGGTGTGTGTGTGTGTGTGTGTTGTGTGTGTGTGTGTGTGTGGTGTGGTGTGTCGCGTCTATTTTTGTCTGTGTCTATCTGTGTGCTTTTAAAAAAAAAATCCTTTTATCTGTATTCTTGTGTGTGTGTGTGTGTGTGTGTGTGTGTGTGTGTGTGTGTGTGTGTGTCTGTCTGTCTGTCTGTCTTTTCTGTCTGATAGTCCGTCTGTGTGCATCTGTATGTTTGTATTTGCATATATCATAGTGTGTGTGTGTATGTGTCTGTGTGTCTGTGTGTGTGTCTGTGTGTCTGTGTGGTGTGTGTCTGTGTGTGTGTCTGGTGTCTGTGTTGGTGTTGTGTGTCTGGTGTGTGTTGTGTGTGTGTGTGTGTGTGTGTGTGTGTGTGTGTGTGTCTGTATGTCTGTGTCTGTGTTGTTCTGTGTCTGTCTGTCTTTAGTTCTTCCTACAGGAAATCGACAGGTTAGTTCTCTGTGTATGTCTGTTTCTGTATGTCTGTCTGTCTGTCTGTCTGTCTGTCTGTCTGTCTGTCTGTCTGTCTGTCTCTCTCGTCTCTCTCTCTTCTTCTTCTCTCTCTCTCTCTCTCTCTCTCTCTCTCTCTCTCTCTCTCTCTCTTCTGTTGTAGCCCTATCCCTTCCCTGCACACAATCCTCCCCCCCCCTCCCCATTTCTCTACGATTCTCTTCTGTGTCTGTCTTCGTTTTAACGACTATCCACTAAAAAAAAAAGTGATATTAATTAAGACAGTTGTCGTGTCTCTGTGTGTGTGTGTGTGTGTGTGTGTGTGTGTGTAGTGGGGGGTGGGGTGGTATGCATGCATGCATGCATGCGTGCTGTGCGTATGTGCATGGTGTGAATGTGCACACATGCTTACTTATCCTGAATTCAGAATTAAAAAAACAACAACAGAAAAATAGGGAAAAGGCCTATTGATGCACAAAGGAATCGATCCAAAAAGTGCAGCATAATATATATATATATATAATAAGAAAGAGTCGCTTTAACATTTTCTGCTCGACAGTCAACTTGTGTATCCAGGTTCCATGGCCCAGTCTGTGCATAGCTTAAAAAAGACCTCCCCCCGGCCCCCCCTCTCCCCTCTTCTCTCTCTCTCTATTCTCTCTACTCTCTCTGACTCCTTCCTTCCTCACCCCCCCCCTCCTCCCCACTACCTTCCTCCTCCTTCCTTTCTCCTATATCCATTTTCTCCTTACTATTTCTCATTCTCCTCAACTTATTTTGCTTGCTCCTCCATCAGTGCTCTTGTTTTAAGAAAAAAAGAAAAAGAAAAGAACAAGAGCGAAAACGTCTCGCCATACTAGTAGTAGTAGTACCGGAGACATAGCAGTGTCTTCCGTTTTGTGTGGCTGCGCGCACACACGCACGCACAAGGCGTCATCTCATGAATATGCATAGCAATCCTTGGCCCCGCCTCTCTGAAAGTCGCGCAGGCGCAGCGAGCGGTTGCTGTGGATGTTCATTATTGATCTGGGAAGTGGTGCTGTAGTGTGTGTTCAATTTCTGGCTTGTGTGTGTCCGTGTGTGAGAGAGAGTGTGTGTGTATGTGTTTCTGAGGGGGTGTAGTTTTAATCAGAATGTTTGAAGGGGAATTTGGTGGTTGTTTCTGTGTGTACTTCTAATGTTTTCTGTGGGGTTTAACCTCCCCCCCCCAAAAAAAAAAAAATGTCTGTCTGTCTGCTTGCCTGCCCCCCCCCCCCCCTCTCTCTCTCTCTCTCTCTCTCACACACACATAGTCTGTCTGTCTGTCTGTCTGTCTGTCTCTGTCTAGGGTATTGATACATAAAAAAGACAGAAGAGTTACTTTCCATAATTATTGTTTCAATGTGTACATCACTACACAGTATGAATTTGACGTTATCGTAATCCTTATTAATTAAAGTGATAGCCCGGGCATGGCCTTTTAGCTTGATCATTCATATATTAATGTCCCAGCGGAGTTAATGCGATTCAGAGACAGTACCGTCAACCGGCCTCCATTCTCACGAGGCTATGAACAATATATAGGTAGTGGTATCACGTGACAGGAACTATCTTATTGATGCAATACATCCAAATTGAAGAAAAGAAGGGAGAACAAGGGAGAAAACCAGACTAGACGGTACGCATCCATCCTGGTAAGGGAACGCAGAGAGAGAGAGAGAGAGAGAGAGAGAGAGAGGAGAGAGGGAGAGAGAGAGAGAGAGAGAGAGAGAGAGAGAGAGAGGAGAGACGAGACGAGAGACGACAGAAGAAGAAGACAGACGAGACAGGACAGAAGAGCAGACAGGACAGAAGAAGACAGAGATAGAGACAGAAGAGAGACAGAGACAGACAGACAGACAGACAGAAGACAGACAGACAGACAGACAGAGAAGAGAGAGAGAGAGAGAGACAGAGAGAGAGACAGAGACAGAGCAGAAGAAGAAGAGAAGAAGACACAGAGAGATAGAAGAGAGAGAGACAGAGAGAGAGAGAGAGAGAGAGAGAAGAGAGAGAGAGAGAGAGAGGAGAACACATGAGAGATGACAGACAGGACAGACAGCAGAGAGAAGAGAGAGAGAGACAGAGAGGAAGAGAGAGACAGCAGACAGACAGCAGAAGAAGAACAGAGAGAAGAGAGTGACAGAGAAGAGAGAGACAGAGAGAGACAGACGAGAAGAGCCCCACATAGAAAGAGAGACAGACAGGCAGAGAGAGAGAGAGAGAGAGAGAGAGAGAGATTAAGAAAATCATACATAATATATACACACTGACAATAGAGCAACAACGAGATAAAAGCTTATTATCTGTTCACCAGCAATGAAAGTTTTAGTCTTTACAAAAGATAGAGAGAATTAAATTTGTTAAAATTATACAAGCGAGCTTTTTGGAAACAACTTTGAAAACAGTTTGATAGATCATCCCTTCAAAAGTGACTGCTCTTAGACAATTTAATGGAAAATTCGAAAATGTAAATAAATATTTTGAGAAGAAAAAATCCATGAAAGAAAACAGA
>CM060339.1:21861113-21876113 GCA_030674155.1 Stramonita haemastoma
GTGTAAGGTTGTGGAGAGAGAGAGAGGGAAGGTGAGGGTTGAAGGTTAGGGGAAGGGGGGAGGGAGGGGGGGGGGACTTTTAGTTCCTGGGGAGTTGTGTCATTTGTTGTTGATTTTTTAAAATTCATGTTTATGTATTCATTTTGGTGTTGTTGTTGTTGGTGGTGGTGGTTTGTTTTATTTTATCTAATTTTTAGTTTAAGTCTCTTACCATTTTTTTTTTTTAATTTATGAATTGTATCTGTTTGTACTGGGGTTATTTTGTTGTTATTTGTTGATCATTGAAACTTATTTATTTTGACATGTTGTGAGTTCTAACATGTTTTTCTCTTTACTCTCTCTCTCTCTCTCTCTCTCTCTCTCTCTCTCTCTCTCTCTGATTATTATTATCATCATTATTATTATTATTATTATTATTAATTTGTCTAGCTATTCTGTTTCTCTTTCCATATAAATGTTTACCTACTCACGTCTTTGGTTTATCCGTCATTTATTTATTTGGCTATGTATTTTATTTCTTTTCTCAAGTTATGACTTTTATATTCTCATTAAAAAAAGAAAAAAGAAAGAAGACAGAAACCCTTGTTTCTGTTGTTATACATAAATTTGTTTGTGTATTTTATTTCATTCAATAAATTATATTGTGAATTTCAACAGTCTCGTTCCTGTATCCATTATTTATTGGCAATATGTTTTGTATCTTTTATCATACAGTGAATTCAAACAATCTCGCCTCATATTCTGTAGTTGTTTGTGATAACTCTGTGTGTGTGAGAGAGTGAGTGAGTGAGTGAGTGAGTGAGTGAGTGAGTGAGTGAGTGAGTGGTGAGTGCGTGTGTGTGTGTGTGTGTGTGTGTGTGTGTGTGTGTGTGTGTGTGGTGTGTGTTTGTAGTTTCCAGTCAGAATATACTGGCAGCATGTGTAAATTTAAGTGTTGAAAGACAGATGGGAATTTTGTAGTATGGGGGTAGTAGTAGTAGTGTACAGATCTAAAATAGTTTGTTTGATTGTGATTTTGTTTGTCCGTCTGTTACTGTCAGTCTGTCCCCACACACACACACACACACACACACACACACACACACACACACACACACACACACACACACACACACACACACACACACATTATGAGATATTAGATATTGATGTCAGAGCTTTTATGTCATTGTGGTAGCTATTATGCTTATTTATCATGTAGAATGTTGTTGGTTTCTGCTGTGGCCATTGTGAAGTGGCTGGGAGTATCAATGATAAGGATAGATAGACGAGTGAATGATTGAATGAATGAATGAATGAAGGAAGGAAGGAAGGAATGAGTAAATGAATGAGTGAATGAATGAAAGAATGAATGAAATAATGAATGAATAAAACTAATGAGTGAAATATTGAAAACATGCCACTGCATGACATATTGCGAGAACCATGGTCTTTTTGACATGTAATGCATGGTGTGTGGTTTATAGCGTAACCATCGTGACTTTTAGCTGGAGAGAGGAACAATAACACGAACCAATAAACCAATCAATGACGTTTTCTGTTTTCATATCCATCAGCCACGTTCAACTCCACAAACGTTTCAGCCTAATTTTCACTAGTTTTGAAGCGATCTGACCTGTCGGAAGTCGGAATGCAGCTGCCATAGGTATGGTGGGCACAAGGTCGCATACGCAAAACCTGAAATCCTGTTCGCTTTTGTAAGAGTAGGCCATCGTGTCTGCCGGTACGTGGGAACAGATGACAATATTTACACAATCTGCATACACACGGGACTGGATGTAAAAAAAAAGAAGAAATAACAAGCACAAGAGTGCTTATTTCATTTTCCTCGATATAAATGAATAAAATAAAATAAAATAAAATGAAAACCTCACTGGTGGTAAACCTTGGAGCTCTTGCCCAAGAATGAATTTTTAAAAAAAAATTAAATATCTGATCACACCCTTGCACAAGTTGCCTTTTCTATGCTTTCGGTTGTATGGTTGGTTGGCTGGTTGGCTAGCTGGTTGGTTGGCTAACTGGTTGGTTGGCTAGCTGGTTGGTTGATTGGTTGGCTAGCTGGTTGGTTGGTTGGCTAACTGGTTGGTTGGTCGGTTGGCTAACTGGTTGGTTGGTTGGCTAACTAGCTGATTTGTTGGCTAACTGGTTGGTTGGCTAACTGGTTAGCTGTATGGTTGGCTGGTTGGTTAGTTGGAAAGTACATTGGTTGGTTGGTTGGTTGGTTGGTAGGTACATTGGTTGGTTGGTTGGTTGGTTGGTTGGTAGGTACATTGGTTGGTTGGTAGGTACATTGGCTGGTTGGTTGGTAGGTACATTGGCTGGTTGGTTGGTTGGCTGATTGGTTGGCTGGATGGTGTTTTACGTGTGTCTTAGCGCTTGTTTGTTTCTAAGGCATTCCAAATCCACTTTTTTGTTGTTGACCAGAGTTATTTTTTCCTTGCATGTCGTGTTCACAGATTGGATTAAAAAAAAAAAAAAAAGGTATTGTCTTGCCTTGTATTGCATTGCATTCTATTGTGGTGTATTGCATTTCAGAGAATTGCATTGCATTGTATTGTATTGCATGAAAGTGTATTACATTCCATTGTACTGTGTTGTATTACATTGCATAGAATTGCATTTGCAATTGATTTGGTACGTACTGTATTGTAATGTGCTATATTGTAATGTATTGCATTGCACTACATAGAATTACAGACCATTGATTTGTAAACTGCTTTCAATCACAGCAAATTTCTCTTCGTAAAATTCGGGCTGCTCTCCCTTGGGAGAGCGAGTCGCCTGCCAAGGCAGCTAACTCCACGTGTTATTCCTTTTTTTTAGATTTGCTGTCTGCATGTGGATTTGTTTCCCTGTCAGAGTGGCTCTTTTTCTGCATAATATTTGCAGGGACGACTCTCCTGTTGCCGTGGGTTCTTTTGTGTGCGCTGAAATCGTGTTGCGCAAGGGAGCTCGCTCGGCTTATCGTCTCATTCGAAATACTAGCACCCACACCACCACTCCAAAGGCTAGTGGATGGGAGGAAAAGTTGGGGCACTAACGGGCATGCAGTATGTTTGAATAATGAACCTGTTCTGATGATGATATGCCTGCTCAATAATTATGTGTTATGACAATAATGTACCTGGTATCACTCGCCAGGTTCCTGTTTTGACTACAAAATAGGGAAGAAATCTGTTTTCTACCTGATGAATAAACCTGTTTAATATCTGATGAAAAAAACCTGTTTTCTACCTGATGAATAAACTTGTTTTCTACCTGATGAAGAAACCTGTTTTAATACCTGATGAAGAAACCTGCTTTCTACCTGATGAAGAAACCTGTTTTCTACCTGATGAAGAAACCTGCTTTCTACCTGATGAAGAAACCTGTTTTAATACCTGATGAAGAAGCCTGTTTAATATCTGATGAAGAAACCTGTTTTCTACCTGATGAAGAAACATGTTTTATACCTGATAAAGAAACATGTTTTATACCTGATGAAGAAACCTGCTTTCTACCTGATGAAGAAACCTGTTTTCTACCTGATGAAGAAACCTGTTTTCTACCTGATGAAGAAACCTGTTTTAATACCTGATGAAGAAACCTGTTTAATACCTGATGAAGAACCTGTTTAATATCTGATGAAGAAACCAGTTTTTTACCTGATGAAGAAACCTGTTTTAATACCTGATGAAGAAGCCTGTTTAATACCTGATGAATAAACCTGTTTTTTATCTGATGAATAAACTTGTTTTAATACCTGATGAAGAAAACCTGTTTTATACCTGATAAAGAAACCTGTTTAATACCTGATAAAGAAACCTGTTTTCTATCTGATAAATAAACTTGTTTTCTACCTGATGAATAAACCTGTTTTAATACCTGATGAAGAAATCTGTTTTTCTACCTGATGAAGAAACCTGTTTTCTACCTGATGAAGAAACCTGTTTTCTACCTGATGAAGAAACCTGTTTTCTACCTGATGAAGAAACATGTTTTATACCTGATAAAGAAACATGTTTTATACCTGATGAAGAAACCTGTTTTCTACCTGATGAAGAAACCTGTTTTCTACCTGATGAAGAAACCTGTTTTATACCTGATAAAAAAAACATGTTTTGACAACGGTATATATGCTGAAGAATATCAGTGACAGAAAACTGTTTTTGACAACACTATGCCAGAGGACAGAAAGCTGTTTTTGACAACACTATGCCAGAGAAAGAAAGCTCTTTTTGACAACTCTGCATCAGAGACAGAAAGCTCTTTTTGACAACACTATGCCAGAGACAGAAAGCTGTTTTTGACAACACTATGCCTGAGACAGAAAGCTCTTTTTGACAACACTATGCCTGAGACAGAAAACTGTTTTTGACAACACTATGTTCAGAGAAAGAAAGCTGTTTTTGACAACACTATGTTCAGAGAAAGAAAGCTGTTTTTGACAACACTATGACAGAGAAAGAAAGCTGTTTTTGACAACACTATGCCAGGGAAAGAAAGCTGTTTTTGACAACAGTATGCCAGAGAAAGAAAGCTGTTTTTGACAACACTATGACAGAGACAGAAAACTGTTTTTGACAACACTGTGCCAGAGAAAGAAAGCTGGGTGTGACAGCACCATGTCAGGGAAAATAAAGCTGTTTTGACAACATTATGCTAAGGGAAATAAAAACTGTTTTGGCAACATTATGCTAAGGGAAAAGAAAGCTGTTTTTGACAACACTATGCCAGGGAAAAAAAGCTGTTTTTGACAACACTATGCCAGAGAAAGAAAGCTGTTTTTGACAACACTATGTTCAGAGAAAGAAGGCTGTTTGTGACAAAACTATGCCAAGGAAAAGAAAGCTGGGGGGTTTTGTGGTTTTTTTTTTACAACACTATGCCTGGAAAAAGAAAGCTGTTTTTTAACAACAGAAGTAGCTGGGGAAGAAACTTGTTTTATACCTGACAGAGAAACCTATTTTCACAACAGTATAAAATCTGGTGAAACAACCTATTTTGAGAACAAAATTCCCCATGAAGAAACCTGTTTTGACAACAGTGCACATGTTCACATGTTTTGACATCAACATAGTTTGTTTTTTTTTTAAAGAAAGACTTTACGTGATCAAAAATTAAATCTGCTTTGATTAGAAGATATTCGAGCAACTGTATAAGTTTTCTGTTTAAAGCGCGGAAGAACAGTGTTCGAACCATTTTTCAATCAACCAAAATTTAATATTCATTTCACTTTTGCATTAAAAAAAACTTTGTGTATGTAAATAAACCTATTTTGATAACACAATATCCTAGCAAGGGTATCACTTTTCCATTTGAAGCGTGGGACAGTGAACGAGACATTTTATCAAAAAATTGTGTCTGTGTCTGTGTTCGTGTGTCTGTGTATGTGAATGTGAATAAAGTTTAGCCTGTGCTGTCATCATGATCCAGTTGTCAGTGTATGTCAGAGCATCTGTGTGACTTGACTTGATTTGACTTTGTCTTGACTGCATCCTGACTGCAAGAGGAGTCTTTGGGGATACGATACTGAAATTTTCAGGCCGATATGTATCCTATTCCTCTCCTCTCCCTCTCACATTCAGTTGAAGGTTTTTATTTTCATGATCATTATTTATTGTTGTTTTGTTGTGTGAAATATTTTATATACGAGAATTTTTGTTCCATTCCTTGGGCTAGAGCTCCGAGGTCCATCAATGGTGAGATCTTTGCGTATGCGACCGTTTTTTGCCACTGTGAAGGTAGCTGCATTCCGACTCCAGGGATGTGTGCTGGGTATGTTCGTGTTTCTGTAACCCACTGAGCGCTGACATCAGTTACGGGATCTTTAACGTGTACATTTAATCTTCTGCATGTGAATATTTACACGTAAGAAATTAAGGTACTGTCATGTCTGCACTTGAAGTTGACCTTGGAGATGGTAAAAACACACCATCCTTAATTCACCAGACGCCGTAGAGATTCGAACCCACGACTTCATAGACCCATGGGATTGAAATCGAAGGGTGTAAACCACCCAGCTGTGGTGTCTGTGGAAGTTGTATATGAAAATAAAAACCAGTAGGAAAGATATGACAAACCTGAGAACAGCAAGACAAGGTAGAGTGTGTTGGATGTTGATTATAATGACCATGATCATTTCTGCAAAATCAAACAAAAATTTCGTCGTCAGAATGCAGCTGCTTTAATGGTGGGCAAAAACGGTTGCAAACGCAAAACTCTCGCCATTGGTGAACCTCGGAGCTGTAGCAAAGGCACATGGGGGCGGGGGGGGGGGGGGGGGGGGATACATAAATAAATAACGAAATAAATTAATACACACCAAAAAAAAACACAACAACCTGGAATTTGTAGGCTGTGTGTTTCGGGCACATAGTCTGATGATATAGAACCCACCTACATTCCTCTTTATAGCTCTATATATCTGTGTTCGTTCCTGAGGTCAACTTCACCATTGCAATTTTCTTTTTCTTTTTTTTTTTCTTTTATCCTTCCTCGGTTTAAGCTTCTAGGTTCACCAATGGTGAGATTTTTGCGTTATGTATGCGACCGTTTTTGTGCACCATTGAGGAAGCCACATTTCGATTTCGGGGATCAGTTTTCCTTTAAAAACAGTTTTCTCTCCTTTGAACAACGTGGAACTGTATGAATAAATTATTACTGTCTCTCAATATGTTTTCGTTTTAATGCATATTCAGCAGTGAAGACCTTTATTAAATAATTACATGACTGCAAAATAACCGTATGATGGGAGATAATTACAGTTTGAAGAAATGCCTTTTTTTTGTTGAAAGAGTGGGTCATGTGCATATTATAAGCAAAAATAGCTTTAAAAACCCTGTTTCATATTTTAATAAGGACTGTTTTTATAATCTGGCATCATATCAGCCCCCCCCCCCCCCCCCCCCCCCCCCCCTATTTTTTTAAATAAAAAGTTTTCGTTCTCGAATAGTTACAATTAATGGAATAAACAAATTCTAAAAATGAAAGTAATAACAAATATACATCAGAGGAAGATAATTTCCCACAAACGATGCTCAACATTGATATAAAGGGAATTTTTTCCCCGGTTCCTCGTTTAGAACTCTAAAGTTCACCAGTCGTGAATTGTTGCGTATGCGACCATTTAACCACCAAAGAAGGTAGCTGCATTCCGGCTTCAGGGAGATTAATGGGAGTAATCTGAAACCTACCTGGAGAGGGATGGACTCCTCCAGATTCACCTTGCCCAAGAGACACGGCCTGAAAACTTCAGTGCAGTGCAGTGTCCCAAAGACTCCTCAGAGGGGTTTAGGGAGAAGTGAAATCGGCCATTATTTACATCGTAGCATTCCCAAACTCGGAATGTGGCTGCCATATTGGTGGGCAAAATTAATGGTAGCATATGCAAAATCTCACCATTGGTGAACCTTTGGGGGGGGGGGGGGGGGGAGGGAGTAAACATCAACCAAACGTAGCATGTGTTAATTCTCTTCTTTTAGTTGCACCATTAAAAGTGAGGGTCTGTCCTGGCATTTGTTTGTTTGTTTGTTTGTTTTTTTTATCATTGTTTATTCAAATTTTAGTTCTTGGTTTCCGGAGTTATTAGATGTGAAATTGCTTGTATATTTCCAGGTTTCTTCATCAAGAAACTGTCCCTTCGTTTATTCAAGGTTTCTCTATTACGAAGAAATCGTTCCTTTATTTAATTCCATGGGTTTTTTTATGAGAAACATAATTATATCCTCTGTTGCTTTATCTGTTTGTCAAGAAATTGCTCTTCTATTCCCAGGTCTCTTCATTGAGAAACATGTCTTCACTGTTACTTTGCTCCTTTACTAAATAAATAAATAAATAAATAAATAAATAACAAGCCCTTCTAGACTAATATTTCCAGGTTTATTCAGAAACTGTTCCTCTATTTATTTCCGCATTTATTTATCAAAAAACAGTTCCTCTCCTGCTTTCAAAGTTGTTCCTCCTCCGTTCTTGGTGCCTCAAGAAGATTATGATGTAGCGCTTCTTCTGGAGAATATGTCAAAATGTAGGAAAAATTGTACGTGCATTTTGTATCACCAGCTGTCAATAAATCAACTCAGAAATTGAACCGAGTTCTGACTAAACTACTGTGGAACTCGTTGGGGGTACTGCACTGAATTGTTCAGTGCGTCTGGGATATTTTGAATCTGGCATCTATACCTCACCTGGTAGCAAGGTATATCGCTAGGTATGTTCCTTTCGTTTATTTCCTTAGTCATAGGTGGTCTATTCTTTTACCTAATACTATGTTTTTCTGTCTAGACAAAGCTTGGGATGCATGCTAGGTATTGCTGTATTTTCTGCAACCTATGGAACGTTGGCACGAATTATTATATTTCAAATGCCTGTGTTTGATTTTCTGCAAGTTTTTAATATTATAGTGTACAAAGTCTGCTTTTAGAAGTCGAGCTGGAAAAAGGTGAATTCCCCATGCTTATCACAATCAACTAGGGAATCACCAAGACGCAAACCCACAATCCGAGCTTCTTCTATATTGTTAGGGTTGGAAGCCCCTGACAACATTAAGTTAACTATTTGGAATGTTGTTTCATATTAATTTTCTGTATCTTGGATTCTGATTCGTGTTGATAGCCTGAATGTGTGTCAGTGCTTGTACTCAACAAAGTGAGGAAAAGGAAGTGAAGGTAAACCGTGTGTTGTTTACATCCGTTACCTTCATTGGAGATATGATGGAGTATATTTTTACATACCAAGAAAATGTATTCAATGCACCTATTTTGTAACAGCTAGTGAGGCGTTTGGTTTAGTAAGGACCCATGCCTTCAGCCTGATATGACTACTGCAATTTGGGCTCCTGGATGAGCCCTCTGCAGGGATCCTAGCGATGATTGAAGTTTCGCCCTCGGGGTTCCCTTACAGCGTGACACGTTTCCCTACTTTAGAAGTGTCTGTTTGCATTCACTAAAGTATTTGACATCCTCGTGGCCTACTAAAGCTGCTGATTGTCCGATGATAATAGAAAAAGGAAGAAAATCTTCAAAATGTATGTCACACACACACACACACGCACGCACGCACGCACGCACGCGCGCACACACACACACACAGATATATATATATATATATATATATATATATATATATATATATATATATATATATATATATATATATATGCCTTCTTTATGAGATTCTTTTAAAATGATGCAAGAAAGATCAGTGGCTGTGTTTCCAGCCAAGTGACAGTGTTTGTAAGGAACACAAACAAGTTCAAGGAGATTTTTCTCCGGGAGTTACATTAGCACTGATTCCACTCCCCACGAAAGTCTGTTGGACGAGACCATAAACTGAGGTTCCGTGTACGAACGCACACAGAACACCTTGTGCACACGTTCAAACCAATTCCAGCCTTTTGGAAGTATAAGCAGTTGCGTAACAGTAGAAACGGATGACAATTTTGAAAAATGCATGCACGTTGGTGTCGTGTGAGCAACAGATAGTGATGATAATGTTGATGCTACTTCTGCAGTTGATATTATCGACATCATCCCCGAAGTCGGCATGCACCTACCTTGATGGTGGGCAAACGGTTCGGATAAGCAAAATTTCACCATTGGTAGCCTAAACCGCAAAGCTCAGTTCAGAAAAATAACCCATTCTATTCAATGTCTCTTGGTCTGGTTGGCTGGTTTTGATTTGATTTTTAAACCTTTCGGCTGGCAGATTTAAACGTTTGAGTTTATTCTGTTCCCATGGAAGCCAGGCAAAATGTCATTTCTGAAAAGAGTGTTCCTCTGTAGGCTACCGTGAAGCAAATTTGACTTCTCCCTTGACTCCTTTAGGAGGCGTTAAGAAATTGCTCTGAAGGTTTTTTGGTGTGTTTTTTTTCCCCGGGCAAGTGGAACGTGGCGGAGTCCATTGCTCTCCGTGTCGCCTGTGGAAGAGTTTTTTTTTAGCGTGTGTGCCCGGTAATGGCTTGAATTGCTGCCATCGCTTGTTGTAACTCGTTCCATGTACTACACCATTGAGTTTACACACGGGGACTGGGTGTAAAAAGCACAAGAGTGTTTATTTTCATCATCTTCGAAATAAAAGAATAGATAGAATGTATAAAGAAAATATTGGTGGCTAGGTTGTTCTGAACGAAGAACATTTCTTTTAATCAAACGCTGTCATGAAATCAGTTTATATTATACACACGTGTGTGTGTGTGTGTGTGTGTGTGTGTGTGTGTGTGTGTGTGTGTGTGTGTGTGTGTGTGTGTGTTTCATAACTTTTTTCTCACTTCTTGCTGCTCATGTTGAGCAGATGTTTGTGACAATCTTCTTTTTTTTTTCTTTTCTTTTTTTTAATGAAAGCCAGAGAAATGTGGGTTTGTCAAGTGCTTAGATCCACTGCTGTGTGTTGTCAATCAACAGACAATGTGTACAATGCTGACTGTGTATCCATGTAGTTCAGAGAGGCAACAGAACGGCTGTGGATAATTAATTAACATGTTCAAAGAATTTGGAATGTATGAACAGATTTTGTTTTCATTTTGCTGGATGATATCAGATTGAAATATCTGATTGATTTGTACCTGGGAGGTATGCTGTTCTGTTACGATTTTGTTGTGTGTTTTTTTTGTATTATGTAAAAATTCTCCCTGTTTGTAAAGGGATGACAGGAAATAAGGAAATTTGAATTTGTGTGACAGATCCCATAGATTCAGGTGATGATCATGAAGGGGATGATAATGTTGATGCTACTTCTGCAGTTGATATTATCGTCATCATTGATGATTATTGTTCACTGGGATCCTGATGATTGACATTCATGAGGATGATTATGGATATCTCAGTCATTGGTGAAACTGGAGACTATTGGCTGAAGAATTTCAATTCATGTTTAACTCCTCTCTCGCATCAACATGGCCTTTTTCATACCGGTCTCAGTGAGTTGTATATAATTAAACACAAACAATACAGAGAGTAAGAGACAGAGACAAAGACAGAGACAGAGACAGACAGACAGACAGAGACACAGAGACAGACAGGCAGGCAGGCAGACAGAGATTGCTGTTTTGTATAGATTTCCAGATGGCCTTCAATGCAGTATTTGAAATGGATTTCATTTTAAGGGCTCTAAACACACACACACACACACACACACACACACACACACACACACACACACACACACACACACACACACACACACACACACACACAACATCCACTTGATTTTCGAGGGGATGTTATCATTTAGATATTGTGTGTACCTGTATTTAATTTCAAGAGTTATTACATTTTGCGATTTTTAATGGCAAGCTCACTTGGCGGTTCATGATTGAAACAGGTATGAACTGGGGCGTCTTATTGTCCACTGCGTGTTTTGTTTTGTTGTATGAAAAGATAAATAAACAAATAAAATGAAAGTTATAGTTTAGCACTGTACCATCTGTTTTGTTCTGTATTTACACCCTCAAGACCAACAGGCTTGAATTATCACCAGTATTAAGCTTATCTGTGTTTGAGCATTTGTTCTGCCTGTGCTTTTGTGTTGTTATGTATGTATGTATGTATATGTATGTATGTATGTATGTATGTATGTATGTATGTATGTATGTATGTATGTATGTATGTATAATAAATATTTGATATATATATGTATAAATATACATACATATATATATATATATGTATATATATATATATTATAATATTATATATATATATATATATATATATATATATATATATATATATATATATATATATAACAGTGTGTGAGTGCATGCGTGTGTGTGTGTATACACAAACACTAATTTTTTTTTAATAGGAGAAATCCATGACAAATAAAACCACAGAACGAAAAACTAGCACACAAACAAACAAACAAACAAACTGAAACACAGAAGACACAATTTTTTTTCTACGTAAGATTCTTTAAACCATGCACATTGTTGAAAAAAATATACCAGCATACAGTCCATCTTCTTCTCTCACTCTCTTGACTACGTTTTGCTTTTATACTATGTCCTTTGTTTGCCTGTGCTACTGGCTAGATTGGATTGGATTGGACTGGACAAGGATTGGATGTGGGAATGCCGCACCGGGGATCTTTCAGCATAAAAATTTGATAGCGTCTCCACCTACTGGAAATTCTGTGCTAGAAATTCCCTCTTTTCTGCCCCCTCTCTTTGTCTCTGCCTTGTTCCTGTTCTTCCTGTCACCTTCTTCTTCTTCTCTATTTTCTGCCTTCTTGTACCTTTTCTTCACCTGTCCTTTCCCCCCCAGAAACTCTCAACTTAAGTTTTAACTACATCTTCATCGTCATCTCTTTTTTCATCTCCATTCTCACCCGCTTTTTTTTTTTTTTTTTTTTTTTCTTTGGACACTCCTTTTCTTTCAGCAGGATAATTTGCACAGTTGAAATCTGAGTTTTAAAATTTCACAAGGTGACAGCCCTGATACGACCTTTGTGGTCGTGGGGCTATACACAAGATTTTTTATTAAAATTGATCAGAGTTGGAGTTGAGGGGGTTGGGTTGGCTGGATTGGATAGTGGGCCTCTAGCCAGTTGGAGGCTTGTCGAAGGTTCACTGGCGTATTTGCTTTTGCCTATTTTTTGTGGAAAAAAACAAAAGCAAGCCTTCATTTTCATTGTGTTAAAGATATTATAAATAATGGAGGGGGGGGGGGACAGACAGACAGACAGACAGACAGACAGAGTGAATGTTTGGGCGATTTCATTAAATGGTTTTGAATTCAGAACAAACATAAAGAGATGTTCATTTCAGACTGATCGTATGCAGAACATCTTGTTTCGTGATCTTGGTAAGATATGACTGTGTATCATTGTTTAGTTAATCCTTCAGTTAAAACTAGTGTTTTCTCATAAGAACTGGGAAAAAAAGCAACCAAAGGTAACACAAGCAAAGCTTCTGAAGTTTGCTACATGAAATACTACTCACGAATAGAGTGGAATTATTTAAGTGTAATGGGTGCAATGAAATAAGAGGTGTGAAAAAATCAACGAGAAGTAACTGACATCTAAAAAAACCCCGAATTTGTTGCATGGAATACTCTTGAATGGATTGGAATGGGATATTCAACTGGTGTAGTCTACTTAGAAACATGAAAAAATATATTTTAAAAAGCAAGAAACAAATAAACAAGCCTTCCAAGTTTGTTGCATGGAATACTTACGTATGGGTTAGGATTATTGATAATTTATTTCGTATTATCTAGTTTTCCAAAGAATTGACTTCTTTCAGCGGAAAAATCAATGTCAAAGTCTGTTTTACTTCCAAAGATAGCATTATCTTTTGCCCCTTTACCCCATTCCCTGGTGTATGTCCTTTCAGAGAAAAAAAAATGTCAATAGCGTTGTTTGAGATTTAATTGAAATTGTAGCAACACAACCAGAATGAGACTCTCCCCCAACGACACAAAAAAACGTTTTGTTTGGTTTTGTTTTGGTTTGTAATGGTGGTCAAGTTTCTGAGCTTTAATAGAAAACCATTCTGGCTGGCAAAACTGTCTTGGATTTGTAATCTCAAGTTGCAAATTCAACTCACAAATGAAAACATAGGAGTCTGATTGTTTTGTTTTTCTGCATCGCAAATCAATCGTTTGTTTCAAATATGATAGAATATTGTCAAATTCCAGGTCTATTAAAAACAAACAAACAAAACACAAAACAAACAAACATTTTGTCGTCGAATTTGCCTTGGATCCTACATTAATGCTGACAGTAAAAGGTAAAAAAAAATAATAAAAGGTAAAGGTGTTCCATAACCCCTATGTGATCGTAGGAGAGCGAGGTGTCAGAGACCTCAGCTTCTCTAGAGGCCAGCATATTGAGGGCGGCGCCCATCTCCTCTCCCTCGCTGCTTTACCTTCCCTGACCCTCAAGGGGCAGGTACCCATTTCCAGCTGGGTGAACTGGGGGACTGCACTGAAACCAAGGCGCGCAAACGGTCACCCATCCAACTGGTAACCACGCTCGATGCTGCTTAACCTTAGCTTGGGGAAAGTGAGTGCTCTGACCACTGAGCTATCCCGCCCCCAAAGCTGAAAGATTCAACCCAAAGTAAGTCTGCTTTTGATGAGCCACTGCTAACTGTGTGTTTTAAGTAAAGCTGTTCAAGGTTGAAAACACTTTGGTCAATATTCTGAACTCTAAACCAAAGTGTTTGGGATCCATAAAACTGAAGCTGAAAATTTTCTGAAACCATGCTTGTTCTTAATCGATGCTTATTGTACAGTTAGAGTAGGGTTGTTCAAGATATACAGAAATGTAGTCAAAATTCTAGGCCTAGAATCAACAAACCCTGAGGGAAAAGGCAGAACAGAGAGATGAATGGAGGGAACTGGTTGTCAAATCTTCATGGGTGCCCCCACGGTCGCCAGACTAAGGGATAGATAGATAGAGATGATCAGATAGTCAAAATTCAGAGCTTTAGTAGAATCGTTTGGTCTCCGACGTTGATGTGATTTTCAAACCGTACTTTTGTCTGTTCACAGCTTATGTTACCTTTCAAATCATTATCATTTGTTCAAAATTTTAAAACAATATGATCAAATTCTTTAACTTTAAACAATAGCTTTGTCTATAACATTGGTTGGGTTTCTTAAACAAAAGTTGAAAGACCAAGTCACAAATGAAATCATGCCTTTGTATTTATTTATTATTTATTGTCTAATTGCTTCTTATCGTTTGTTTTGAGTAAAGACTCTCATTTTTTCCCACTAAATTTGGTCACATTTCTTCACGAAGAGGATTGCTGTGTCTCTGGAAATAAATTGGATTCGTGAATTTATAGCTGAAAGGTCAACCCAGAAAGGGAATCACATTTCTAATTGGCTCTAGTCGTACGTTTTAAAGAAAGGTTGTTCAATATTACCCAAATGCAATCATTTGGCAGGCAGTCTTTGTTTGTTTGTTGGGGGGTTCCCTGGAATTTGGCATTGGAAAATGTGTTTTCTTATCATGTCTGTGACCTTGATGTCAGTTTTCCGTTTTATGAATCAAAGGTAGTTTTTGAGATACACA
>CM060339.1:21881113-21883613 GCA_030674155.1 Stramonita haemastoma
TGAAAAGGAAAACAAGTAATTGGGGACAAACCAAAATTAAAAAAAAAAAAAAAAATAGAAAAGAAAAACAGCAGAAAATAAAGAGAGAAATGCATTTACTTTCATGACAAAAGTTGTTTGAAGCGAGAAACTGGTTTTTTTCTTTTCATTGACGAGACTGTGAGATTATATTAATCTATGTCTATCATTTATTCTTTAATTATTGATTGATCCGTTATTGATACATCAATTTACTCTTCTTCTTCTTCTTTTTTTTTATTATCTGTATGTACCTGGAAAATAACGACAACATTTAGTCACAAAAAAGGAACCCAGTATTTGTTAACAATCAAGTAACTTCATGATTTCAAAATGAAAATATTTGAGTAATCTTAAAGGTTTCTTTGCTGTTGTTGTTTTTGGTTCTTTCTTTTTTTAAATCCTGATGAATAACTATACGTTGTGAAACATACAGAGAGAGAGAGAGAGAGAGAGAGAGAGAGAGAGAGAGAGAGAGAGAGAGAGAGAGAGAGAGAGAGAGAGAGAGATATCAATATTTTCTTTAACACAGGCGAAAACAACAACAACAACAACAACAACACAATTAAACCACACACACACACACAACACACACACACAACACACACACACACACACACACACACACACACACACACACACACACACACACACACACACTCCTCTCTCTCTCTCTCTCTCTCTTCTCTCTCTCTCTCTCTCTCTCTCTCTCTCTCTCTCTCTCTCTCTCTCTCTCTCTCTCTCTCTCTCTCCTCGTCTAATATCACTTAGAGTGAACAGACGTTAAATTGAAGACAACAACAACAACAACAACAACAACAACAACAACAACACACACACACACACCACACACACCCCAACACACACACACACACACACACACACACACACCGAAGAAACTTCATAACTATAAAATAAATTATTGAATACTCTGAACGTCTCCTTTGTTATTGTTATGTTGTTGTTTTAACCAGGAAGTGAATGAGCACTATCCTTTGTGAATTTTTTTTTTGGTACATTTCTTAGCAAGAGCTCCTTGGGTTTTTTTTTTTTTTTTTTTTAACAATGGTAAGATTTTGCTTGTGCAACCTTTTCGCCTACTGTTAGGTAGCCGCATATCGACTTTGGTATATAACCTTTTTTTTTTTAATTTAACAACAAACAAACAAACAAAACAAAACAACCTGATTGTAAAGAAAACTGATTGCGCTTTTAAATCTTCCAAAGACTGTTAAGACTTAAGATAAAACCAAAATTTTTTTTTATCATCAAAGAAGGGGGAGGGGGGGGGGAGTAGGTTACAGTATAAGAAAATTACTACAGTTTGGTGATATTGGGGATTTGGTGACAACTTTCCATTCCCGTTTTATTTATCCATTCTCTCTCGATCTCCCTGGTGATTTTGGGGGGTTGGGGGCTGTCAGTATAAATCCCATCCCCCCACCTTCTGTTGCTAGGAATTCCATCTTTCATCTTTTCTGTCCCTCTCTTTGTTTCTGTCTTGTTTGGGGTTTTTTTTTGTTTTTGTTGTTTGTTGTTGTTGTGTTGTTTGTTTGGTTGTTGTTTTTTTTTTTGTTTTTTTTTGGGGGGGGGGGTGGTCCCCTTCCTATCACCTCCTTCTTGTCCATTTTTTGCTTTTTTTGTGTGCTTTTTTTTTTTTTTTTTTTTGGGGGGGGGGGGGGGGGGGGTGTCCATTCTCTTCATTTTTTTTTTAGAATAAAAAAAATATAATTTCTAAAAATCGAGAATGCACATAACTTAAAGCAAACGTAATAATTTGGTTTTAAATAAATGTTCATTTTTTTCCGTAATAGGGTTGGGGAGAGGGGGGGGGGGGTAGTTTTTGATGTTGTTTGTTTAGGTGATTTTTTTTCTTTTTTTCTTTTTTTTTTTTTAGGGTTGGGACTGATGCTTTTTCCATCTGTGCATGCAGAACACTCATGTATGCACTCTGACGTAATTGCAAAGAAATCTTCTCGGCTGAATATCGAGGGGTGCCAGCCACCAGAAGGTACTAAGTGTCAAAATTGCACATTTCCCCCCTTTTTTAAAAAAAATATATGACTGCACTCAGAAACGGGCTTTCTTTACTATGGAAATGGTAGTTTTCCAGTATGATGATTAATTATCGATTTATTGATCAAAATTCAAACCAGTCATTAAAAATGGACTAAGTTGATGACCAACAGAAGGCGCTTATGGATGATAGCAGCTTGGGACTCTGGCTCTTAGTAGGCACAAGCACAGATTAAGGTACTTGCCAAAGAGCGCCACCAAACCCTAACGCGTTGTAACAACGTTGTAGCTAAATGCATGCATTTTGGGTGGGGATTTTTGTGTTGCATTTTGCTTGTTTGCTTGCTGTTTCGTATTTGTTAGACTAGTTTGTCTGTTTTTTTTGTTTAGTTGGGGTTTTTGATAGATAGATAGATAGATAGATAGATAGATAGATAGATAGATAGATAGATAGATAGATAGATAG
>CM060339.1:21898613-21908613 GCA_030674155.1 Stramonita haemastoma
TATAAACATAATGCAGAGACATCATAACTTATTGGGTAAGGCACCTTACACCCATATTCAGATTGAGGACCAAACTCACTCACATGATGAAAGTATGTTTAAGCATTAAGCCTAATGTGTTACATATTTATCTATTTTTCCAAGTACTCATTATATATATATATTATATATATATATATATATATATATATATATATATATATATATATATATATTATATATATCACACACATCACACACACACACACACACACACCACACACACACACCATATATACTATATATATATATATATATATATATATAGTGGAGAATAACGAATGCAGATAACCAGTTTCAACATTATTCTCATCGTTAAACATTTTTAGTCAAAGATTAAAAGTAAAAATCACTGCAAGATACCAACAACAAAAATAAAAAAATTGAAGGCAGCGTTAGGGAGATTATTGAGTAAGGACCTAACTTGAATTTCGGCTCCTGGTTGAGCACTCTTCTGAGGTCTTGGCATTGACTGAAAACCCACTCGTCCTCTGTGGTATCAAAAGCTTAACTGTTCAAAATTTAGAAATGTCTAGTGCACTCCTAAGAATAAATAGATGTAGTCTACCACTGCTACCAGAAAATATGAAAACAGACAGAAAATATGTTCGAAATAAATGTTGTCAAACAAATATAGAAGAAAATACGGAACTAATTAAACTTCGTGCCTTATGTTAGGGGGGTCCGTTTTATATATTAAAAAAAAAAAATGCAAGGGAGATGATCAAGTCTGTACCAGCCAATGGGCCTGTCTTAGCTGGAGAACACTGACAACCCAAACATCACCAGGCACTTGTCAGTACTGGCACAGGCAGTAGAAGTTGGAAGTAAAATGGCCTTTACTTGGATCTCAGAAGAGATGCTATTTCCACACTTGACCAATCCTAAAATTGAGAAAAGACACTGGAGAAAAACAAGGAAAGTAACCAGTTACAACTTCTTTCTCATCATAAAATGATTTCTGTCAAAGATTTTTTTAAAAGTCGCTACAGGACGAACAATATTTTTTGAAGGCAGCATTACGGGGATTATTTATTAGAGACCATGCTTTGGGCCTGACCTGACTCGAGTTTCGGTTCCTGGGTGAACACTCTTCTGAGGTCCTGGCTGTGATTGAAACCTTGCTGACCCTCTGGTACTTAAAAGAAAGACACTTTTCGTAATTTAGAAGTGTCGATTGCAGCCCTGTATACAATACGAGGAAAAGTAGTGAAAGTAAAAAGCATGTGGTTATCATCACATTACAACTCCTTTATCCTTGCATTCTCGATGTCCACAGATTAAAAAAAACAACGATAAACTCCCCTCTGTTTAGTAAATAAAAGTTTTTTTTAATAGACTTTGGGGGGGGGGGGGGGGGGGCTTTTGCAATAAAATCATTTGATTTGCACCACGTATCTCATGAGTTATGTGTGAAGACACTTCTATGTTAGTTTGATACTTTCAAATCCAGCCTCAAGACACACTTATTTTCAGCCTAATAATTAACTTGCCCGAAATCTGTTGATCTTCTGTGAACAGTTTGCATTGTGTGAATGACCTCAACACAAGATTTGTTCGCTGTCCAAGATTCAGGGCTCTAAAAATTTAATTATTATCAGTATAGATTGTGTGTGTGTGTGTGTGTGTGTGTGTGTGTGTGTGTGTGTGTGTGTGTGTGGACGAATGAAGTCCATTCGCCATTTCGAATGATGAAACGAGAGGGAAATAAAATGGAATAAATTTAGATGATTACATGAAACACAAAAGCAAATTGAATATATAATAATATATATAATATTATATATAATATATATAATATATAATGAGTACTTGGAAAAATAGACAAATATGTAACACATTAACAAACAGTATAACAATAAAAAGGACATAGAGAATTCAGTTATTGACGGTATTACCTCGTGTTAAATACACCATACAGTTTGTATGCCTAAACTTGCCCCTTTTCTCTTCTCTTCTACACATAATTTCTGTTTTTCTTGTCCCTATGATGTGACTTTGCTACGGTATTTTGGCGTATCAAACTTTACTAAAACTATACCAAAACAACTCCTCTTAAACAGGTGTCAATTAAGTTGGAAGGTTGCTCGTTCCATTGAAATGACTGTTCGTGTTGCATTTGTCGAATCATTTGAATAAAACAAAAGCATAGGCAACTGTTGTCTCATCTGACACAAGTGTGCATATTTGAATTATGCCATGGCTGTTACAAGATTTACTCGTTGTCCTGTCAAGGTTATGCTTGTACTTTGTGACGCATTTCTTGTTTAAATTCTGGTTTAATTCACACACACACACACACACACACACAGATATATATATATATATATATTGTATATATATATATATATATATATTGTAACAGAGTGCAGATATTTGATCTGCCGCGACTCTGTACAATTCTCGCAACGACAGCACGGTCAGACAGTGAGAATGTGGCCTCTAAAGAGAGGCTGCATAAATACTACATTTTACCGCTACGGGCAAAGTGCATGCAGAGGACGGTTTTCGACCAACCCCCAACGATACAGAACATCGCACAATTCACAGGTGTTGATCTAAAATTAGATCCACAACGCTGCGATTGGCTGTTCCCATCGCATGGGAAGTAATCTACTTACCAGCCCTGCCACATCCACCACCGCTGACTTTGTGCCGCGTCCCGAGGCACAGTGGGTACTGACCAGCGTATTTGACGCTCAGATCAGTAGTCCCAAGTTCCTTCCATCCTGCTCGCAGCGCCACTTTGTAACAGAGTGCAGATATTTGATCTGCCGCGACTCTGTACAACTTCTCGGCAACGACAGCACGGTCAGACAGTGAGAATGTGGCCTCTAAAGAGAGGCTGCATAAATACTACATTTTACCGCTACGGGCAAAGTGCATGCAGAGGACGGTTTTCGACCAACCCCCAACGATACAGAACATCGCACAATTCACAGGTGTTGATCTAAAATTAGATCCACAACGCTGCGATTGGCTGTTCCCATCGCATGGGAAGTAATCTACTTACCGCCCTGCCACAATATATTATATATATATTACACATCTACAACAAAGACAGCGAAGGAAAGCAAGTACACCTAACCATTACATCTTCATCCTTGCACGTATAATTTCCAAAGATTATTCAAAATTTCACGACCCATATGAATGCTAAAATTTGCTAGGCCCAACATTAGCATTGTAGACCCCATCTACAGCAAGGATCATTTTGATTTGCCCGACCTGACACAATGGCTAAACACCCTCTTTATAAAAACGCACTTTCCCTTCTCTTTTTTTCTATATGACTCTTAATATCATACTGCACGTACTAAGACATCCATAGAAATAAAAACCACTTTTTGTGAGAGAAAAAAAAAAAGCCTCTGACTCAAAACCCATGCGATTTTGGACAAATTTGGTAGATTTGATTTTTTTTTTTTAATTCAGTAAACGCTGTAGACTTATGACCTCAGTTCTTTGCCATCTGCTAGCATCCTAACCGCTGTGTACATGCGCATGCGCAAGATCAACGCAGTAGGAACACAAGCCATCATTTGATGATCATTTCCAACTTTCTTGTGACTACCTGGTATTATTCTATGTCCTTAATCCCCAACACAAGTACACAGTGCATTTTTTTCATACTTTTAAAAATCTGTGAAAATCAACCCAAAAACAATTCCCCCACAGGCACTCTATACAAAATACTACATGACCCACAAGCTAATGCAGGAGTGTAGCCACTTGTTTCGACTCCCCGGGTCAGCCTTTATCAGATATCTCGGCAGTGGATGTAGAAACTATCCCTGGTTGTCTTAAGAAGAAATTAACATTTCTAAAATATAGAGGCGTTCTTGCTCTCACATGCATAATATAATAATCCCATTGCCTGCCAATGCTGCCACTAAAAAAAAACAACACCTTGATATTTTAGAGTAGAAGGACAACATACTGCGAAATATTGGTGCAAAATGAATAGATCAGTGAAATATTTGATAAAATATGCTGTCAATCTTTTATGCTCATAATTAGGCTCGAGAATCCAAAAGGATGCAGATCATTTTAATACACAGCTTGAATGATCGGATCAGCTGTTCGGTTACCTAAAATAGTATCAGATCATTTAGACCAGACAGGAAAAAACGTTGTTGTTGTTTTTAAATAATGAATTACACTGAGATATCACACACACACACACACACCACACACACACACACACACACACACACACACACACCACACACACACAACTAAAACAATTAACAAAGAAAATAACCAACAACAAAAAATACGGAATCTCGACATAGTGGTTAGGGCCGTGTGACTTCAATCCCATGGGTCCCGAAGTCGTGGGTTTGAATATCAGTGTCTTGTGAATAAAGGGTAGGGATTTTTAACATCTCCCATGTCAACTTCAAGTGCAGACCTGCCAGTGCCTTAATTCCTTTCGTGTAGGCCCTATCATACACACGCAGAAGATCGGAAAAAAAAGGGGGGGCCGCGTTAAATATCCCGTAATTCATGCAGTATTCGGTGGGTTACAGAAACACGAAACATATCCCGCATGCAACCTGTACAATGAAAATTAATGAGCTGCTCTGAAGTCGCTATGTGTCAGCTGAGGCCAGCGGGAAAACCTCCTGCAAAATGACAAGCACAGAAGACCAGGCACTACACATTCCACCTGGTAAGGGGAGAGAGGGGGGGGGGGGAGAGGGAGAGAGAGAGAGAGAGAGAGAGAGAGAGAGAGAGAGAGAGAGAGAGAGAGAGAGAGAGGAGAGAGAGTCTCAGAAACTTGCGAAACTTTCTTTCAGTCAGCGAAAAAAAAAAACAAAAAAAAAAGAATGAAAGAAGGGAAAAAAGGAGGGTTAAAATATTGAAAGAATAATTTGAAGGCACTTTAAAATGAGGACCATTAGTTCTGCAAGACCTGAGTTATGGCCCTTTGAAAGAGTTCGTTCAACGTGGGATGCTCTACCAACGCTTGATTAGTCAGTCAGTAAGTCAGTCTGTCGTTAGTCTGTTAGTCATTCTGTTAGTCAGTTAGCTGTTAGTCAGTCATTCTGTTAGTCTGTCAGTCAGTCAGTCTGTCTGTTAGTCAATCAGTTAGTCTGTCAGTCTGTTAATCAATCTGTCTGTTAGTCAGTCAGTCAGTTAGCCACTCACTCACTCGTCGGTCAGAATAATTATTTATCATTCAGTCAGTACGTTTGTTAATTAGTTCACTAGATAGTTTGTCAGTAAATCAGCTGATTAGTCCGTTCGTTTGTTAGTTATTTTGTCAGTTAGTCAGTCAGTCAGTCAGCCAGTTAGTTAGTCGGTCAATTAGTCTGTAAGTGAGTGCGTGAGTGAGTGCGTCAGTCAGTCAGACAGTCAGTTTGTTCGCTACTTAGTTATCTGCGATCTTTCCAGATGTTGTTTAGTTGGATCACTCTACTTTTTGCCGTGCCATGCCTATTCTTTTTCACCTCTTTGATACATTATCTATCATTTGTTCTGACTGAGCCTAGAAATGTTAAGTCTTAGACATTTTCTGAAGGATTTTTTATCAATCTCTATTTCATGCTCTGTTTGTCATTTGTTTTGGCAACATGCAGCACTTTTGTCTTTTTAGCATTGAACTCGAGACGAGCTCTTTTTTCCTGTTACATTTACTTTGTGTACTACTTTCTTCATGCTGTTCTTGTTGTCGGCTAGTATTGCTGTACCATCAGCGCAACGCAGATTTGTTATTATGTCTAACACCTGTCACGAGACCTGTGTTATTCAATATTAGACTTTCTCATTACTTGTTCTGTTTACATGTTAAAAAGGTGAGGTGAGAGGATGCATCCTTGTTTGGCTCCTTTCAGTGTGTTAAAAAATTCACATAATTTTTTTTTTTTTATCGTACCATCAGATTCTGATAGTTTCCTTTTATGGTCCTTATAAAGTGAGGAAATTAGGGAGATGGTGTGTTTTGAAAAGTCCATTTTATGTACTGCGTCAAAAGGATGCTGGTGAATCACGCTGTCAAAAGCTTTGCTGAAGTCTATGAAGGTGAAAGCGATTCTTCATTGTACTTTTCACTTTCTCAATGACGTTTTGAAGCACAAATAGCTTGTATATTGTTCCTCTGTTTATTCTGTAGCTTGCCTGACTGTCTGATAGTTCAGCCCACCTTCTCCTAGGTTAATGCGTGGCTGTCAGCCCACCTTCTCCTAGGTAATGCGTGGCTGTCAGCCCACCTTCTCCTAGGTAATGCGTGGCTGTCAGCCCACCTTCTCCTAGGTAATGCGTGGCTGTCAGCCCACCTTCTCCTAGGTAATGCATGGCTGTCAGCCCACCTTCTCCTAGGTAATGCATGGCTGTCAGCCCTCCTTCTCCTAGGTAATCATGTCTCACTTTTTGGTATGCATCTGGTTAAGCATGAATCACAAGCCACCTCTCTGGTTGCATCTGGTATCATGATACTGTTTTCATGGAAGCATCTGGTATCTATCTCCATCCACTTCTATGTGGTAATGCATCTAGGTAATGCTGACTCACAGACTTCTCTGGTAATGAGCTAGGTAATGCATGACTCACAGCCACCTTTCATGGGTAATGCATCTAGTAAGCATGACTCCAGCCACTTCTCATGGGTAATGCATCTAGGTAATGCATGACTCACAGCCCACCTTCTCTGGGTATGATCTAGGTAATGCATGACTCATCAGCCTCACCTTCTCATAGGTAATGCATCTAGGTAATGCATGACTCAAGCCCACCTTCTCCTGAGTGCTTCAGCAATTCTCATGGATTGTTATCAGGCCTGGTGACTTTCTGTATCCAAGCTCTATTATGGTCGTATCAACTTCATTCATAAAGGGTTGGCTCTAACTCAGAGCTGTTTGTATCGAACTTTGTACTCTTATCATTTTGAGGTGTCTTTTACGTGCACCAATGTATTGCACATGGGACTTCGGTTTCGTATCTTATTCAAAGACTATAACCAAACCGCATTATAAGTCTACAGAGAGGGGGAAGGGGGTGCATTACCTCTTGTCGCAATTTGATCCTTGATCTCTTTGTGAGTGGCAGATTCTGATCCATATTAGTTCTGTGTGTGTGTGTGTGTGTGTGTGTGTGTGTGTGTGTGTGTGTGTGTGGTGTGTGTGTGTGTGTTGTGTGTGGTGTTGTGTGTGTGTGTTAGTCTAATCAGTTCATTCGTAGAAGAGAATTGAAACATCTTCAGGAAAATATTATGTCTTTGCCTAATTACTCTATCTACCTATTATCTATCTATCTATTATCTATTATCTATTACTATCTATCTATCTATCTATCTATCTTATCTATCTATCTATCTATTTACTATCTATCTATCTATTATCTATCTCATCTATCTATCTATCTATTACTATCTGTCTGTCTTATCTATCTATCTTTCTATCTTCTTCTTCTTCTATCTATCTATCTATCTATCTTCTCTCTCTCTTATATGTATATATATATTATATATCTGTCTGTCTGTCTATTTATGTATCTATCCATCTATCTACCTATTCATCTATCTACTTATCAATCTATCTATCTATCTATCTACTATCTATCTATCTATATCAGAGATATATATCTGTCGTTCTTTTTTATCTATATATCTATCTGTGTATCTATATATCTATCTATATCAAATATATATATATTATATGCTTGTCGTTCTTTAATTTTGATCTATCTATCTATCTATCTCTCTATCTATCTATCTATATCGAGATATATATCTGTCGTTCTTTCTTAAATCTTTAATCTATCTTCTATCTATCTATCTATCTATCTATCTATCTTCTACTATCTACCTATCTGTCTACCTATTGTCTATATCTGTCATCTATCTACCTATAGGTCTGCTAGTTTATATCTAACAAAATATCTATTATATCTCTCTTCTATGTGTCTATTATTATTTTTCTTATTCTTATCTATCTATCTATCTATCTATTTATCTATTTATCCACTATATATATATATATATGATATTGGTATCTTTAATTTTGTATCTATTATATCTATTTATTCATCTTTCTATATCTAATATATCTATGTAAGGTCTGCTAGTTTTATCTATCCATCCATCCATCCATTTCATCATCACATATCTATCATCCATCATCTATCTATCTATCTAACTATTATATTATATCTATATTCTGTCTGTCTGTTCTGTCTTTCTATCTGTCTTCTATCTATCTATCTATCTATCTATCTATCTATCTATCTATCTATCTATCATCTATCTATTACTATCTATCTGTCTACTATCTATCTATCTATCTATCTATACTATCTATCTTATCTCATTATCTATTCTGTCTGTCTGTCTGTCTGTCGTTATCTGTCTATCTATCTATCTATCTATCTATCTATTATCTATTATCTATTATTATATATATATTTTCTTTATTTGTCTGTCTGTCTGCCTATTTGTATGTGTGTTGTTTAGTGTCTATCTGTGTATTGTTGTGTGTGTGTTTGTTGTTGGGGTAGTGTGTGTAGAGTTTGTCTGTCATCTCCTGTCGTCCATCAATCTCTCAGTCCTGGATGACTCTTCTGTCTGTCTTTCTAACTTTTCTATCTGTCTGTCTATCTACTCTGTCTATACCTGTCTGCCTGTCTGTCTGTCTACTGTCTGCCTCCTGTCTGTCTGTCTGATTTTTTTCGTCTATTAGTCTATGTCTGTCTGTATGTCTGTCTGTATGTCTGTCTGTATGTCTGTCTGTATTCTATCTATGTCTATCTCTATGTCCATCTCTATGTCTATCTAACAATGTACCTGTCTATCCATCTCTCAGGCTGCGTAATTATCTATGTGTGTGCGTATGGTGGTGGTAGTGGTGTGAGCAGCAGCAGCTGCAGCAGCAGCAGCAGTGTGTAGTAGTAGTATTGTAGTGTTGTGTGTAGTAGTAGTGAGTAGTAGAGTAGTAGTAGTACGTAGTAGTAGTGTAGTGTGTAGTGTAATATAATAAGTAAATAATGATAATAATAATATATAATATATAGCTGCAGCAGTTGCAGTAGCAGTAGTAGTGTTGTAGTATAGTAGCTAGCAGCAGCAGTAGCAGCAGTGTAGTGTAGTGTAGTTGTAGTAGTAGTAGTAGTATGTAGTAGTGTAGTGTAGTAGTAGTGTGTGTAAGAGTATTAATACTGTAATACTATATAATAATAATCTAATGGGTGCTGCAGTTGCGTAGTACTAGTTTGTTAATAGTACAGCGCAGCACTGTAGTAGTTAGTTTGTTAGTAAATGTCTATGTGTTAGTATAGTGTGTTAGTCAGTTGTAGTTGTTAGTAGTTAGTAGTAGTATAGCGCTCAGCACCAGCACTCAGCAGCACTAGCGCAGCTAGTAGTCATATAGTATATTATAGTAGTAGTTAGTCTAGTACAGTATAGTAATAGCTGCAGCAGTTGCATCTCAGTAGCAGTAGTTATATAATAGTACGTAGCAGCAGTATGTTGTAGTAGATAGAGCAGCAGCAGCAGCAGCAGCAGCAGCAGCAGTAGTAGTAGTAGTAGTAGTAGTAGTAGTAGTAGTAGTAGTAGTAGTAGTAGTAGTAGTAGTAGTAGTAGCAGAGCAGCTAGCAGCAGCAGCAGGAGCAGAAGCAGCAGCAGCAGCAGCAGTCAGTAGCAGTCAGTAGTAGTAGTAGTAGTAGTAGTAGTAGTAGTAGTAGTAGTAGTAGTAGTAGTACTGTAGTGTAGCAGTAGCAGTAGCTGCAGCAGCAGTCAGTAGAGTAGTAGTAGTGTGTAGTTGCAGTAAGTAAGCAGCAGCAGCAGCAGTAGGAGGAGGAGGAATAATCAGATTAGTACAAAATAGTCGTAACAATAACAGCAACAACAACAGCAGCAGCAATAGCAGTGATAACAACAGTACCAACAACAACAACAACAACAACAATATAGTAGTAGTAGTAGTAGTAGTAGTAGTAGTAGTAGTAGTAGTAGTTAGTAGTAGTA
>CM060339.1:21933613-21938613 GCA_030674155.1 Stramonita haemastoma
TGTAGGATGGTTCTGAACAACATTTTTTGTTGGTGGTTTTGTGTTTTGCTTGGTTTTTACGGGATTTTTTTCGCATCTAAAAACCTAAGGGCCATTTCAGTTTCAGTTTGGGGTTGTTGTTGTTGTTTTCAATATAAAATGTTCAGTACAATCAACGAATTGTTTTTTACTTGGGAGTGGGGGGTAGGGAGATAATCAGGGGAAATACTTCAGCTTGATGTTGCAAATAATTTATAAAGAACAAATTATAATCACCAAGGAAATTATTCTTACAACAAAAAATTTGCCTGATGCGTTTATGTAATCTCAACAACCAAGTAAGTATCACTTGTTATAGACCAATGACATTTGTATAGTTTTTTTTATGATACCACCTGAGAGTTTCTGTTTTAATTAAAGCTATATTGACAAAGTCTTTTAACAGAAATGTTTGTTGTTGTTGTTTTGTTGTTGATATTGTTTCCGGTTTTTTTTTAAAGAATACTTTATGTTCATCCAATACAATTTTGGGCAAAAATGGGTCCTTTTCTCTTGTCTTTTATTTTGTTTGTTTTGTCATAAGTTTTCCTCTTTTTTTCGTTCCTCGACAAGAGCTAAGAAGTTCAATGCAGAGATAAGATTTTGCGTATTCAACCGTTTTGTTAACCATTAAGGTAACTGCATTCTGACTTCATGGATTTCTGCTATCTATTCTTCCACTTTTTGTAAGAGAGTATACTCATAATGGCTGGTAAGATCAATGATGGCACTATACCCAGCATGCATCCTGCTGTTTAGAGATAGGCTCCGCCAGATTCAGTTATAAATACACAATACACTGCTTTCAATTATGGCACTATAACCCAGCATGCATCCTGCTGTTTAGAGATAGGCTCCGCCAGATTCAGTTATAAATACACAATACACTGCTTTCATGTTCAGTGCAGTATCCATCCCTTCGACTCATCAGAGAGGTACCAGGTTGTTAAAAGTTGCACGTAAATAAAGACACAAGAAGAAAACCTAGCATGGTAGATGTTCTTAGAAATCTGTCCACCATCACTTAGGCCTACGTTACTAATCTCTTCTATTATACTGCTGAACATTTTATTCTAAAGAAGAGGGGGGGGGGGGGGTTGGAAACTTGTTGCTTCATCAACCCAAGACAATCTGTGAAAAACGTTGCTGGTTTGAAAAAAAAAGGACTTGTGGATAAAAAAAAATTTGGGCTAAATAGAAAATCATGTGCAAGTGGTTTGCTCAATGGAAATCTTTTGGTCTTGATACTTTTTTCAGTGGAAATCTGAGGGTCTAGATATTGGCTCAATATTCATCTGTGGATCTAGTTATTAGTTCAACAGTATCTGAGAGTCTAGTTGTTGGCTCAGCAAAAACATATGAGTCAGATTATTGGCTCATCAAAGATATGTGGGCCTAGTTAACAGCTAAACAGGGTCAGAGGGTCTAAATGTTGATTGACTCTTCATGGTCTGAAGGTCTGCATTTTGGCTTTACAGGTTCTGAAGGCCCAAATATTAGCTAAACATGGTCTGAAGGTCTTGATACTGGCTCTACAGGGTCTGAATTTCCAAACATCGGCTCTACATAGTTTGAGGGTCCGGAGACTAACTCAACAGGTCTGAAGGTCTACATGTTGGCTCAACAGGTCTAAAGGTCTATGTATTAGCTGGACAGGGTCTGAAGGTCTAAATGTTGGCTCCACAGGGTCTACATGTCTATATACTGGCTGGACAGAGCCTGAAGGTCTGTATTGGGTCAGTGGGGGGACTGAAGGTCCGGATATTGGCTCAAGAGAAATAATTGATGTAGGTGTAGGTGGCTGAACGTGATCTCTGAGTCTTGTTGATAGATCAGAAACAATCTTTGGGTCTAGATATTGACTCATAAGAAATCTTCGGGTCTAGAGTTTGGGTCATAAGAACTCTCCAGATCTAGAGATTGGCTCAACGGGGTCCGAGAGTTTGTTGATTGGTTTAACAGGGTCTGAGGATCTAGTTATGGGGCAATTCACAAGCTCTAAAACTGGAACAAGTTATTTATTAGTTCAAAAGGGGCCTTGCAACAGGTGCCTTGCTCTCAACGATCCGGTGAGTTCAGTTACTATCTCCAAAAATGATAACAATGTGGGTCTTATCCTTTGTTGAGTTTGTAGCTCAGGAAAAATTTGTGGGTCTAGTCTTTGATTCATAAAAGGATTTCTGACTTAAGTCCTTGAATCAAGTAGAGTTTACAGGATAAGTTCAAGACTCAAAGAGGATTTGTAGGGTGAATTTTCTTAACTAAAAAAATATTTATTAGTTGAATTTTCTTAGCTAAAAAAGCATTTGTAGGTTGAATTTTTTTTGCTAAAAATTTATGTGTGAGTTGAAATGTCTCGGCTTAAAAAAAGATTTGTGAGTTGAATTTCTCAGCTAAAAAAAAAGGTTGTGAGTTGAATTTTCTAAGCTGAACAAGATTTGTGGGGTGGGGGTGGGGGGGGATTCAGCTAAAAAAAAGGATTTGTGATTTGAAATTCCTTAGCTAAAAAAATTTTTTTTTTTAATACAAATTGAATTTTCTAAGCTGAAAAATTATTTGAAAGTCGAACATTTTTGGCTCAAAAAGGATTTCTTGGGTGAATCATCTTACTTAGTTTTTAAAAAAGGGTTTGTGAGTGAATTTCCTAGCTAAAAGGGATTTATGGGTGAATGTTTTTAGCTAAAAAGGGAGATTTGTGGGGTAAATTTTCTAAGCTGAAAAAAAGATTTGTAGGGTGAGTTTTCGAAGGCTGAAAAAGGATGGGTGGGGTGAGTTTTTCGTAGGTTAAAAGGGATTTATTGGGTGTAATTTTCTTAGCTAAAAAGGATTTGTGTGGTTAATTTTCTTAGCTAAAAAATGTGGTTTGAATATTCTCTGCTAAAAAGCTAATTTTTTGGTCAAATATGCTTCGCACAAAAAGGATTTTGGAATTTTTATAAGGATTTGGGGAATTTTGCTAAAAGGATTGTGGTAATATTCTTGGCTCATAAAGGATTTGTGGGTGAATATTCTTGCTCTAAAGGATTTGTGGGGTGAATATTCTTGGCTCATAAAGGATTTATGGGGTGAATATTTTGTTTTTATTCTTGCTCATAAAGGATTTGTGGGTGAATATTCTTGGCTCATAAAGGAATTTGTGGGTGAATATTCTTGGCTCATAAAGGATTTGTGGGTGAATATTCTTGGTCATAAAGGATTTGTGGGGTGAATATTCTTGGCTCATAAAGGATTTATGGGTGAATCATAATTTTAATGGTCATAAAGGATTTATGGGTGAATATTCTTGGCTCATAAAGGATTTGTGGGTTAGGTTCTAAGGATTTGTGGGTGAAACCTTGACTCATAAAAGGTGATTTGGTAAGTGGTCATAACCTTGACTCATAAAGGATTTGTGGGTCAAATTGCTCAAAAGGATTGGGTCACTTGACTCAAAAAGGATTTGTGGGTCATAACCTTGACTCAAAAAGGATTTGTGGGTCAGAACCTTGACTCAAAAAGGATTTGTGGGTCATAACCTTGACTCAAAAAGGATTTGTGGGTCAGAACCTTGACTCAAAAGGATTTGTGGTCAGACCTTGACTCAAAAAGGATTGTGGGTCATAACCTTGACTCATAAAGGATTTGTGGGTCATAACCTTGACTCATAAAGGATTTGTGGGTGTCAGGATAATCATGGCTCAATAGGGATTTGTGAGTTAAGTTACTAACTAAAAAAAAAAACAAAGGTTTATGGCTGGAGTTTGGGGCCTATAAGGAATTTGTGGGTCGATTTCTTGGGTTAAAAAAAAGGATGCATGTGTCATATTACTACTATTTTTTTTATATGCAAAAACTTTCTATTCCATTCCCCCTTTTCGGACTCGCATTTGCAGTGGGTAGTGAAATTTCCTTTCGTGTTTCTTATAAGATTGTGGATAGTTTAGATAGGTTATTTTGTGTTAAACCACCATATATTGTCCTCATCTGATAACAACGACAATAGTTTATTATTGCTGCTGTTGTTGCTACTCCTCCTCCTCTTCCTCTTCCCCCTTCTCCCGCTCTTCCTCTTCTTCCTCCTCCTCCTCCTCTTACTACTACTACTACTACTGCTGCTGCTGCTGCTGCTGCTGCTGTTGCTGCTGCTACTACTACTATACTACTACTACTACTACTACTACTACTACTGCTGCTGCTGCTGCTGCTGCTGCTGCTACTACTGTTGCTGCTGCTGTTGCTGCTGCTGTTGCTACTCTATACTACTACTACTACTAACTACTACTACTAACTACTACTACTACTACTACTACTTCTACTACTACTACTACTACTACTACTACTACTTCTACTTCTACTACTACTACTACTACTACTACTACTTCTACTACTACTACTACTACTACTACTACTACTACTACTACTACTACTACTACTACTACTACTACTTTATTTGTACTACAGCTGCTGCTGATGATGATGATGAAGATGATGATGATCATGATGGTGGTGGTGGTGGTGATGATGATGATGATGATGATGATGATGATGATGATGATGATGATGATGATGATGATGAACAGCAACACCAGCAGTGATGTTGATTCAATGGCAATGGAAAGGTACAAACTGAGACTCCATAAGCCAGATAAAGATAAAAACAGAATCAAAGAAAAATTTTAAGTGTCCACAAACGTGAAATTAATTTATAAACATATAAAGGAATAATGAATAACCAACCAAGCAAATCAAGAGGTAAATAAATGATTTGAGAGAGATTCGGAATCTACGAAACTACTTGAACATAATAAAAGTTACGAATAACATGTAGAAGAATAATGTATCATATACAAACAAACAAAACATAGATAAACAGATAAGAGAATGATTTGGGGAGATTTGGAATCAACTAAACTACTTGAGCATAAAAAGTAAGAAATCAAAATGTTTTCACATCGAATTCTGTCATGGATTGGGAGCTAAGGGCTGCTCTACACTACATACAC
>CM060339.1:21943613-21946113 GCA_030674155.1 Stramonita haemastoma
ATCTTTTCAGTCCTGCCATCCTGAATTTTCTTCGCAGATCATAAAGTATTCTTGACTGGGAGTCTTAATAAAAAGGTTGGGGGGGGGGGGGGGGGATTGGGGGTGGGGGGTGGGGGGGGTTGCTTTGCAAGCTTTAAGATCTGGATCCAGTGGCGAAACGAAGTTTCTTTGACGTATAAACCTTTAAGAATTTGCAGCGAGTGGTAGTGAGTTCCTACGACATAACCGATGTTCTTTATTCTTTTATTTCGAGGATATTGGAATCTGCAATCATGTGTTTTTTTTAATAATCCAGTATGCATGCAATTTTGTAGATTTTGTCACCCGTTCCCACTGGCACACAATGGCCTACTCTTCCAAAAGGCGGAACAAGTTTTAAGCGTGTGTGTGCAAGGAGTCTCTCGAGCAGCGGATACCCAACATTTGTAGTGCTGAACAAAGGATCAGAAATGTGTATCATTGTGGGAGTGAGTGAGAGTTGTGTTTGCAGGGAACATGCCGGTGTGTATATCTGATAGGATTCGTGTGGCAGGATGTATCATGTTTACATCCTGTATCGTTTTTTTTTTTATATGACTTGAACAGCTTGTTTAATTTGCTTTTTTCATATAAAAGTTATGCTTTCTGTTGTGTTCTGTCATGTGATATTGTTGTAGTTGTATGATTTTACTTGGGTCACTTGGAATTTGTCACTTATTTTGAGATGATAAAGAAGCCTCCAGTCTTAAGTTACTGAACAGAAATAATGTTAACGTTGTTCATATTAAACTTTGAGACTTATGACGAATAAAGGCCTGTCACTTTTATCATGGACTCCTATGGGTATCAGAATCTGGCTTTCGTACTGTTTTAAAACTACTTTTATGTGGTCCAGTTTATCCTTGATCCACAATTCTCCACTTGACTTCATTTTATATGTTTGTTTGATGTATGAGTTCATAAAATGCTATTTTCCCATGAATTTTTCTTCAGTGCGTATATCATACCAGTTGGATATGTTTTCCGTTGCCTCAGCACGACATAAGCTTTGAATTTGTGGATGTTCTCTGTTCACTTCTTTGTGTTGTTCAAGTATGGTGTTGATTTAAAGAACCAATTCCTGTTAAAACAAGAAGATGCACACAATAAACGATTCAACTTCATCTGTAGCACAGTAACAAAAAAAATAGCAACAATATTCTTTGCTGAAATAGGAACAAATTAGACAAAAGTGAGTCAAGGACAGAGCACTCGCTTTCCCCAAGCAAGTAGTATCGAACATGGTTACCAAGTGGATGGGTGACCGTTTACGCGCCTTGGCTACAGTACAGTTCACCCAGCTGTAAATGAACACCTGCTCTCTTTAGGGTCAGGAAAGTTATAGCAGCGAGGGAGAGGAGATGGGCACCGCCCTCAATATGCTGGCCCCCTAGAGGAGCTGAGGTCTCTGACACCTCGCTCTCCTACGACCGCCTAGGTTATGGGACACTTTTATCTTACCTTTGTTTCAAACGGATTGTGTTGTTGTGACTATGACATGTTTTTCAGCTGCTAAATCACAAACTTCGTTTTGTTTGTGGGTGAAGTATACTACAAGCTATTAGTTTGTTGTGGCTTCAAATAAATCCGTGTACCTGTATCTGTGCTTCTTTTCTGAATAATTAATAACATAACAGTATCACCTGCTGATACAAAAAAAACAACAACCAACATTCAAAACCATGTCTCAAATAAGTTACAGCAATATTACTTACTAATATCATCAAAAGGACACATTATTCAAAAGCACGTCTCAGAAATATCAATAATATCTGCTTTTTTTTTCTTTTGCCCAGAATCCTATCAAAACCGTGTCTCAAAAAATAACAGTATATCAGCTAATAGAATGGGGAAAAAATTGATTCAAAAACATCTAACAGAAATGCCAGACTGTCTATGCTTGTTTAGAATTTCAAGAACAATTTCACTTCTACAAAATAGAGAAAAGAGGACCCGGTTACAAATTGTTTTCTTGTTATAAACCTGTTAATACAAGAGAGAGAGAGAGATAGAGAGGAGAGAGAGAGAGAGAGAGAGAGAGAGAGAGAGAGAGAGAGAGAGAGAGAGAGAGAGGAGAGAGAGAGAGATTCTGAAAGAAGAGACAGACAGACAGACAGACAGACAGACAAAGACAGACAGAACGGCAGACACATTCTACGCAGTTTAGTTTGCACTCGCAAAATCCAACTTGTGTGCATCGCTGACTCAACGGACTCTGGTAGCCTAACAGAAAGTTCTCGACGTTGATTGATGAAAATCGTCTGCCGAATGAAATCCCCATTTTTGATTTCTGCTGAGTGCATTTATTTTGTTTGCACTGTCCGTGGTTTTTTTTTTCTTTTTCTTTTTCTTTCTGAAAGTAAGGTTGCATGGAATTTATCTTAAATATACACTTATTCGTGATGGGGGGGGGGGGGGGAATAACCAATGACACAAAGCATAACTTTGAACAACTTCCAAGGCTTTAGAGTTTATACTTGTG
>CM060339.1:21948613-21951113 GCA_030674155.1 Stramonita haemastoma
TGTGTTTGTTGTGTTGTTTGTTTGTTGTGTTGTGTTGTGGTTGTGTGTGTGTGTGTGTTGTGTGTGTTGTTGTGTGTTTTTTTCTTTTATATCGAGGATAATGGGATAAGCACTCTTGTGCTTTTTTACATCCAGTCCCCATGTGTATGCAGTTTTGTTAATGCCATCTGTTCCCACCGGCACACGATGGCCTACTCTTACGAAAAGTGGAATAGGATTTAACGTGTGTGCGCAAGATGTTCTGCGTGCGTTCACACACGGGGCTCGGTTTATAGTCTCATCCGAAGGACTTTGGGGGAGAGTGGAGTCAGCAATGATGTTTTCTCCGGAGAAAAATCTCTCCAACGGGAATCGAACCCGGGTCATCAAATTGCAAGCGCATGTTCTGACCACTAGGCTATCCTGTCCCCGGGATAGCCTAGTGGTCAGAACATTGCGCTTGCGTGTGTGTGTGTGTGTGGTGTGTGTGTGTGTGTGTGTGTGTGTGTGTGTGTGTGTTGCAAGAAGCGCTCTTGAGTTGCCGCTGTTGCTGCTGTTGCTGCACTGCCCATCTTTTTTTTCTTCTTTTTTTTTCAGTAGTTGATCCCTCTCTCTCTCTCTCTCTCTCTCTCTCTCTCTCTCTCTCTCTCTCTCTCTCTCTCTCTCTCTCTCTCTCTCTCTCTCTCTCTCTCTCTCTCTCTCTCTCTCTCTCTTCCCTTCCCTTCCCTTCCCTTCCCTCACCCTCCCAGTTGATTTAAAGTTGGTCAAGTCTCACTACTCTGTACCCCCCCCCCCACCCCAACCCAACCAACCCCCCCTCACACAACATCCTCTTCTTCATCCTCTCCCCCCTCCCTCCTTTTCCCTTTCCTTTTTTTTCCACAAACCCCTGACCCTCCCCCCCCTCCCTCTCCACCTCCTCTTATTTCTCCAACCCCAACTTGCCCCACCCCACCCCCTTACCACCCCTCCCTTCCCCACACCTCATCGATTTTGAAGTTTGGCGGAGTCCAAGGGTTGCAAAAGTGACATCCAACTCGCCGCAAAAGTTGGGAAAGAAGGAGAGGAAGAAGAGAGTAGGTTGAAGGGAGGAGGAGGAGGAAGAAGAGGAGAGAGGAGAGTGAGAGAAGAGAGAGAGAGAGGGGGGGGAGGGGAGCGACAAAAAAAAAATTAGAGGAAGACAGTAAAGGGGGGGAAAGACTCGTGAGGAGTTGAGTGCAAGAGCTGAGGACAGAGTAGTCTACCCTGCTTCGCCTAGACGCTGACAGTGCAGTCTGGGAATGTTGTCTCCTCCTCTCTCTCTCTCTCTCTCCCCCTCTCCTCTCCCCCCTCTCCTTCTCCCCTCCCCCCCTCCCCCTTTCCCTCGTTCTCTCTCGTCTCTTTTTCTCCGCCCCTTCTTCTTCTTCTTCTACTTCTTCTTCTTCTTCTGTGCGCCCGCTCTCGCTACTAGCATACTACTGGCCTGTGCTTGTCTTCTTCATTTTTTTCTTCTGCGTCAGTCAAGGCAAAACCAAAATACTAGAGTGTCTGTAGTGTTCGTCTGTATAGAAAACAGTGTGGAGACCATGAGTTAGGGGGTTTTTTTGAAAATTTTTATTTTGGTTGTTTCGACAGAAGGTAAGTTTGTGTAAGCTTTTCTTTTGTTTTTTTTCTTTCTTAAAGCTTTATGTGTTGTTGTGAGACTTTTGTGGGTTAATTAAAAGGAAATTTTGTGTATGCGACCAAATCGTTCTTTCGTTTTCGTTTTCGTTTTGTGTTTGGAGTTGTTGGGTTTTTTTTGAGAATGTCAAAAAGTGTGTGGTTGTGTGTTTATTCTCCTTCTTTCTTTTCTGTTCCTTTTCGTCTTTTCTTCTTCTTCTTCTTCTTCTTCTTCTTCTTCTTCTTCTTCTTCTTCTTCTTCTTCTTCTTCTTCTTCTTCTTCTGTCTTCTTCTTTTTCTTCTTCTTCTTCTTCTTCGTCTTCGTCTTATTCTTCGTCTTCTTCTTCTTCTTCTCGTTCCACCTGCAGTTTCGATGTCCTACGTTGGGTTTTTTATGATTTGTTCATTTGTTTGTTTCTGGTGTTGTGTGTGTGTGTGTGTGTGTGTGTGTGTGTGTGTGTGTGTGTGTGTGTGTGTGTGTGTGTGTGTATGAGAGAGAGAGAGAGAGAGAGAGAGAGAGAGAGAGAGAGAGAGAGAGAGAGAGAGATGGAGAGAGAGTGATCTGTGTGTGTGTGTGATTTTTTTGTGGAAAGTCAACGCTAATTGGCGCGAACACATTTTTCTTCCATAATAACGCTACAAATTTGACTTCAAAATAAAATGAAGAGATAGAGAAAGTATGCTATGTTTGTGAGTCAGAAAGAGTTTTATATCTGTTTCCACGAGGAAATATAAAAAAAAAAAAGGATGGAAAGAAAAAAAAGAAAGAATGAAACAAAACAAACAAATTTGTGTTTACGAGTTGTGGATCTGCTCGCAGCTGTTAACCTTGAGAAAAACGTCTGCGTGACCTTGAAGAAACCACACACACACACACACACAC
>CM060339.1:21956113-21968613 GCA_030674155.1 Stramonita haemastoma
AGAAGACACTGGGGATGGATTGAGCGCATCAGCAAAAAAAACAAACAACTGACATCACCAAGACTACTGTTCCCCCTGGACATCAGAAGAGAAAATGCAAGAGAGATGAAGATTCAAAAACATTTGCCGTCAAACAGCAGAGGGAAAAGCTAAAGCCCCTGCAGCACACCTTAGATGTCGTACAAAACGTAACACTGCCCATCACAACATACAAGACAGTGATCTTAACCATGTACTAGTCATCAGAAAAATAATTCACGCAGTGTACTCTACAGACAATCTTAAGAATAAAAGTATTTAACCAAAAAAATCTGCTATCAGCGGCTCTCTTCAACTCTACAATAGCAACGCAACTCTTGTTTTTGGCCCAAACGGTTTTGTTTTTTTGTTGTTTTGTTTTGGTTATTTGTTTGTTGGTGATGCTTGTTGCAGAGTTGTGTTGTGCGTGTGTTGTGTGGTGTGTGTGTGTGTGTGTGTGTGGGGGGAGGAGGGGGGGGGGGGGGGGTGCAGTATGTACTTTCGTACCACTTCCTTTTTTTTGAAGGTTTATAATCAACACCTTATCGTTATAACACTCCTTCACACTTACTTCGTGTCATCAGTTGTTTATCATTTTTCGAATTTCGTGTATACGGTGGTTTAGGTTAATATCCTATTCACAAAGAGGCTGAGCAAGAACAGACAGTACCAAAAATATGTCCTTGCTACTTTAAAGATACATGACAGAGATGACAGAGACAGAGATGAAGAGGAGAAAGAAGGAAGAAGAGAAGGAGAGAAAGATGAAGAATACGGGGACAGAACTGTTAAGGAAAAAAAAAAGAGTATGGATGGAAATGATAACTCAAGAGTCTGAATTTCTGGAAGTCATGAATTCAAGCAGAGATTTTCTCTCCTTTCCTTCCTTTTTATTTAAAAAATATTTTTTTTTCGTTCCTGAACAAGAGCTTCAAGGTTCACCAATGATGAAATTTTGCGTTTATGACCGTTTACCCACCAATAAGTTAGCTACATTCCGTCTTCAGGGATTTGAGATGATGGTCAGAATTCCAGGTGTATAGTCCTGTAGTTGTAAGTGCAGTGTGAAGGGAATATGTAAAGGGTGATCCTACACTCACAAGAGAGAAAGACCAGACACACACACAGACACACAGAAGACAGAGACACACAGACACAGAGACCACTCACCACCACACACGCACGAACGCACGCACGCACGCACGCACGCACGCACGCACACGCACCACACACACACACACACACACACACACACACACAAACTAGATCTAAATGAAAGTCACTAACCAGTCATTAATGAATAAAATGTACAAAATTTCAGAGGAGTGGAAAAAAAATTGTGAGAGAATGCAAATACTACATGGACGATAAACTCAGACAGATAGAGAGACAGACAGAAACACACACATACACACACACCACCACACACACACACACACCACGCACGCACGCACGCACGCACGCACGCACGCACCACGCACCACCACACACACACACACACACACACAACACACACAACACACCACAACACACCACACCACAACACAGCACAACACACACCACCACCACCACCACCACCACCCTCTCCCTCCCTCTCCCCCCTCCCAACACAACACAGACACAGACACAGACACACACAGACAACAACACAGCACAATACAACAAACACAACACAAACAACACAACACAAAACACACAAACACACCACACCACACCACACACACACAACACCCCCCCCCACCCCCACCACCCCCTCTCCCACCTCCCACCTCCCCCCTCCACCCCCCAGCATCACACACACACACAACACGCACGCACACACACCAACAACCACACACACACAACACCACAACACACACACACACACACACACACACACACACACCACACACACACACACACACACACACACACACACACAACACACACACACAAACCCTAGAAAATGAATAGCAGGCTAGATCTAGATCTAGCAGCGCTAGCAATCATTAATAAGGAGAAAAAGACAGGAAAATCTCGGCGGCAGACTGGATAGAAAATAGCAGAGAATGCAAAAGCTACATACAGGGGGACAGGACAGGACCAGAGTCAGACAGACAGACAGACAGACAGACAGACAAGAGTGCAGCAGACAGCTCCCCCCAAAAATAGCCACAGCAAATGACGCTGTCTCTGTCTGTCACGCACATCACAATGAATACATTGAGAGAGAGAGAGAGAGAGAGGAGAGAGAGAGAGAGAGAGAGAGAGAGAAGAGAGAGAGAGAGAGAGAGAGAGAGAGAGAGAGAGAGAGAGAGAGATTACCAGCCTTTCATCACATCGACAAACTATGATGGGGAGAAGAAGATTTCAGTGGGGATAAAAGAAGAAGGAGAAGAAGGAATAGAAGAATGAGAGAGAAGAAGAAGAAGAAGAAGAAGAAGAAGAAGAAGAAGAAGAAGAAGAAGAAGAGAAGACAGAAAAAAAGATGATAATGATGGCGATAATGATAAAGAATAAAAAGAAGAAGAAGAAAGAAGAAGAAGAAAAGAAGAATGAACGAAGAAGAAGAAGAAGAAGAAGAAGGAAGAAGAAGAAGAAGAAGAAGAAGAAGAAGAAGAAGAAGAGAAGGAGGAGGAGGAGGAGGAGAGGAGGAGGAGAAGGAGGAGGAGGAGGAGGAGCTAGATCTAATCTGGTCTGACGAACATCGCAGTGAACATGAGAATGACTGGCCTAACAAGACACAAGAGACACGATGGGATAGGAGGAAGTTTAAAATAAAGAAGAAGCAGTAGAAGACAAAAATCAAAAACAATAATTATCGGGGTGAGAGAGAGAGAGAGAGAGAGAGAGAGAGAGAGAGAGGAGAGAGAGAGAGAGAGAGAGAGAGAGAGAGAGAGAGAGAAGACAGACGAAGACAGACAGACAGACAGACAGACAGACAGACAGACGACAGACAGAGAGAATTAACAAGAAGGGGAGTTTTTAACAAGAGAGACAGACAGAGACAGAGAGAGCAGAACGCTGAAAAATACCATGGGTTTGTTTTCTGTGATTAAAAATCTTGGTGTACGCGAAATAATACGAGAACTATTGCAAAGCTACGTTGTTTTAACGATTTTCTCCCTGTCCCCTTCCTCCTTCCCCCCCCCCCCTCCCCCTTCTCCTTCACATACACTCCCTTTTGTTTTTTAAACATTGATCCCTCCCCCCCCCACAACGCATCCAGCCCCCGTCCTCCTTTTAAACGCTTATTTTTTTAATATTATTAGTCCCAATTTTTCGATATATTTTTTTCCAGTTAATCCTTATATAGATATTATTTTGTTTAGAGTGTTAATTCTTTCCTGTCTGCTTTTGGGAAAAATTTTATCGGAGGGGAAATGTTAAAATTCGCATCGTTTCTAGGGTGCCATGATCTGAACTGTGACCTACCCCATCATTACAGCTTATATATATATATATATATATATATATATATATATATATATATATATATATATATATATATATATATATATATATATATAATATATATATATATAATCCTTGTTTAAGACATGAGTTAAGCACGATTCATACTTTGCCTTTTTCGTCGAACGGTCAGACAGCAACGTTTGTTGTCTCTCATATGAGCGAATTTGCATTGTGCTGCCGTTAAGCGCCTGACAAGTCAGGCCCACCCTTCCGACTTCTTTCTGCATGGGAGAGAATTGTTATTTTTGAGTCTTTCGGGGGGGGGGGGGGGGGGGGGCTGGACCAAAAAAGGCATAAAATAGACAAGAAAGAGGTGACAGAAAGAAAAGGGAAAAAGTTAAAGAAAGAAAGAAAGAAAGAAGAAAGAAAGAAAGAAAAGAAAGGGACAGAAAAGAGGGAATTCCTAGCACAGAATTTCCAGAAGATGGGGATGCTATTTATACTGTCAAGCCCCCCGGCATCCCCACGGGGGATAACTCATGCTAGTTTAGAGAATAACAGTGTGCTCATAACTGTTTAAACAATGTCCCTGGTTTAAGGAACCTTAGTAGATTTGTCTCTCCGATGTCTCAGTGTTTAATTGTCTAATTGTTTACTTATTTGAGTGGTACTTTTTTTTAAATCTTTAAATACAGTTGTCATGGGGTTTTTTCCCCTATTTCTTTACGTTACAGTTTTGTATTTATATGTGTTTGAGGCAGAATGAAAAGTAATAATGTCACTGAACAATAGTAAAAAAAAAAAAAAGAAAGTGAACATGAAACCTCTACCCTATTTTCAAAGTAACTGGTATGTATCTGTCCCGAGCCTAAGGCTCATCAGGCCGGTGCTTATCCCAGTTTCTGTGGCGTTAAGCGACTGAGAGTCATAGACTCCCCCCTGGATAGGATGCCAGTCTATCGCAGGGTTAACCCCAACACAAGGCTGGTACCCCTTTTACACCTGGGTGGGGTGAGAAAATAGCCGTAAAGTGCCTTTTCCAAGGGCACAACGCCATAGCCGAAAGCTGGGATCGAACCCGCAACCTTTAGATTACGAGTCCAACGCCCTAACCACTAGACTACAGCGGCGGCTAACTGGTATGTCTGTGGAGCACACTATAAGTCGTTGGCTTGTTGTCGGTTATGATGGTTCTGTATATCAGAACCATGGGTTTTTTTTCTGAATTAACATCTCTCTTAACCAAAAAGTAAGTTCATTTCGCTGATTTTGCCTGGGCTTAAACCTTTGTCAGTTGATAATTATAATGCGAGGGAAGTGTGCCAGGTCTGCACTGAAATGTTGTTACATTTGGAACTGTTGTGTAAAGATCGTGTGTCTCCACGAACATACTTTCACAATAACAAATTTTACTCTCTATCAAAGGACAAAAAAAAATTCCTCTGAAGTCGGAGTATAGCTACTTTTTACGGCAAAATGTTGAATAGATTTGCCATACACGAAACTTTTTCATCCTGTGTGTACTTACTATCTTCACAGTGATTCTCAGATATGATGGGTGAGATACAGTGCATATTCTAAGTGACCACCCTGGGGAACGCTTAACTGTAACGTTTCCTTCTTTGTGACACCATTGGTATTCATAGTCACCAAGTCAGTCCTCTTCTTTTTCCTTGACTATGACTCAAAAGTGAAATGTAAGTGACTTTTGGGGCATTATATTTAAAAGCTTTTGAATCCCACCAATAAGGTAGGTACATTCCATCTTGGGATAGGGTCCCACATGAGTGGCATCAGTATGCAAGCAGAGACGTAAAACTGGCCTGTTTTACAATGTTTTAACATGAGAAGACTGGTTTAAAGCTGATGAAGTCATAACTTTGGGATGTCTCACACGAATCGCCCTGGTAGTTGAATAAAAGACTGGTAGAACGATACCCACGAAACTCACTACTCTATGTATACCAGCTGCCTGCCAAACGAAATTTGCAATGTTTTACCTTTACCATTGTTGTTGTTCACACTGCTTATGTGTATCATATATAACATTTCTTTAAACTAACAATACTCACGACTAAAAGCTAGAACCTTGTGGTTTTGGAATTTGATATCACTTCAATTAACTAAAGACCGCTACCCCCTGGGGGGATACCGAGGCAGGGGGGGGGGGTAGTAAAATAGCATATAATATATATTGTCTATAAGCCTGATGTGAAGAACTCACGTTGTGTCCTTTGACAGACATGAACAAAACAAAGTTAATAATAAAATGATCACTTGTGCAATAGGATCAAGGATCAATGGCAGAAACTACATGGCAAGACTAGGCACGGACTATCTACACACTGCATCCTATGGAAGATGATTTATGTACAGAGGAAGGCTGATAAAAGTACCATTTTTACAGTTGTTATACTTGTGTAAATAAGTAAACAAGGCAAGCATGGTCATATGGATCGTTTATACATTGCCAACATCCCATGATGAATATGTACAAAGCAAGAAAGAAACGGAGTGTTTAGTTGTGCTTGCTAAGAAGCAGATAATTATGTACAATGCAAGCAGGCTGATGGAATATTTACTGCTGCTTGCAAAATGGGTCAAAATAAACCACGCTGACTCTGTGGGCTATTCCACGTAGACTTTGCTCAATACAAAACTAGTTCACAAAACGAAGATACAGCTAATATCCCCTGGCAAATGGGGGACTGTACAGGATCATTAAATGTATATTATTTTTTCATAACATTGATGTACAGGCAATGCTGCTATGGAGAGTTTGGCACAGAGGGCTGTGGAAAAAGTACAGTGATGATTGTAATTGTCGTCATGAAAAACATTTTTGGCAACCAAAAAAACATATTTTTTTTTATATATAGTATATATATATATATATATATTATATATGCTATACTATATTTTTATACTATAATACTTAATATATAAAAGATAATTAATATGTTTCTATGTAGCCTTATGGTCTTTTAAAACTGTCACACTCTGAAACATCAACCTTTAAATTAAACACTTTTAAAAACCATATTAAACAAACCAAACCAAAACAGCAAAGAGATAAATACACATGTCCAATTGCTGCTTTGGGCCTTGTTTTAGTGGGATTTTTTTTTTTTTAATTGCTTTGTCTGTATGTCCACACATCTTAACACTGCCTTTGCTAAACTCTTTTAACAAAAAACTTATCCTAAAAGAATGCCATTCGTGTGTTAAACACTTTCTCTTTTCATGATACTACTTTTTTCTGGGGGGAAAAAAATGACACAGTAGACTTTTGTCACCTACAGAATACCATAAGAAAGGTTCTGAAAACCAGACTATTCCTTCTCGACATCCACGCCTCTGCGACAGCTGCAGAGAGCGACAAGCCGCGTGCCGCGTGCGTCTGGCCTATACTGCGTCGATCGTTTTCCATATTTGGACAAAAGGGGTGGGGTGGGTTTGAAGAAAAAGTTAAGGTTTATGAGGAAGAGAAAGACTTCAAAAGTACGACTTTAGTACTGGCAGCATAAAAAATGGTTGTTTTTAATGTTATTTTATTTCTCTCTCTCTCTCTCTCTCTCTCTCTCTCTCTCTCTCTCTCTCTCTCTCTCTCTCTCTCTCTCTCTCTCTCTCTCTCTCTCTCTCTCTCTCTGACAAGTTATGGCAGCAAAGATCAGGCATAAATATTATGTGACCCCAGCAACAACAACAAAAAATCAATTTTACAAAAATCGATACATTTTCTGGTTTGATCCCCTAAGATTGTTCAGCCGAGAATGTCAACTACAAACAAACTGGTTGCCCTGTGATGCGATTTTTTCCTGTATAGGGTCACTCACTATTCTAAACGTTCAGAGGGAGAGAATCAAAGGTAGAAGGGATAGGCCTACAGCAGAAGATGTTCAGAGTAGGAGCCCCCTCGTAGCCAGTGTTTCAGTCTGCGACTTGTGACGTTGTAAGGAACCATTCCTCATCCACATCCTGACTTCTGAGGTTATAGGGGAAACCATTCATTATCCACATCCCCTGACTTCTGACGTTGTAAGAACCAGGCCACATCATCACCTGACTTCTGAACGTTATAAGGAACCAGGCCACATCCTGACTTCTGACAACTGGCAATATGATTGGGTTGGGGTTTGTTGGGCACCCTCCACATTGACTTCTACACTTGGGGGTGTGGAGGGGGGGGGGGCAGGCCACATCCACATTCATGACTTTTGACGTTGTGAGAGAGGGGGGCATATCCACATCATGACTTCTGACACTGTTGGGGAAAGTCATAATTCTTAAGACTCCGCACTGGGCACAACAGACTGAACCACCATTATGTTTCACAAAGCTGAAACTTGCTCCTTCTCCCCTACTGTGTGCCTGTGGTAAAGAAAACCAGACAGGCGAGCACATCCTTCAAAGGAGGTGCACGCTATTCAGCGACCTGAGGAAGAAAGTGTGGCCGACAGAGATAAATAACCCCACTGTACGGCCCACGAGAGGAGCTGGAAAGGACATGCCATTATTTTTTCAGACACATCTGACAGTGTAAAGCGAACGAGAGAAGAGAATAAGACTGTAGGGGGTCAGGCCACATTCATATCAGGACTTCTGACTCCATAGTGACGTGAAAAAAAGCCCTGACATGACTTTAGTGGTCTACTGGGCTCTAAGCAATAATGATTATCTGTTCTAGTTAACAAAACAGGACTGAACTGGTGATGTTGTCTGGACTCTGAGCAATACCAGCCATTATTTAAGTATTGCAAGTGTCAACTGCAGTCCAACCTTAGCACAGCATGAGTATTGAACTTGTATGAAAAGAGAAAAGTGTTGAGGTTCATGACTGTGAAAACCATGAAAGAAAAATCTAGTGAAGGGGGATAACAACTGTATCTCCAGTGAATTACCGTTCATTCAATTGAATCAACTTGACAGAATCTATGACAGTACTGCTAGATACAGTTTCTGACAAAACATTCCTCAGCTTCGGCATTCAATGGATAAGTTGATAAAAGAGTCTATGACAGTGCTGATATACATAATTTTCTGGCAAAATATTGTTTTTAAGATTCACAATTCAATAAGTAACTTAGTCCACGAAAGTACCGCTAAACATTATTTTCCACAATATTATTCAGCTCTCAATTCCATAAGTAACATGACAAGAGTCTACGAAAGTACCAGGACACATTATCTCTCAAAATATTTTTCAAACTTCCCTTTTCAACATGATAACTCGAGAATCTATGACAGTACTGTTACACTACATTATTTTTCGAAGTTAGTTTTTTTTTTAAGCTTCCCAAATTCTGTGAAATAACTCGACAGTCACGTACTTCAGCACTGGCTACCCATATTTTTTTCGCCAAATATTTTTTCAGCTTTCTGCTCTCGTCTGTTCTGGCTTTAGACCCCCTCCCCAGACAGTTCTCTGGTTACTCTGCTAGCCAGGGAGCCAGACTTTGCGCAAAGTTTGACCCTGTTTGTGGGATTCCTCTGCAGTTCTGCAACATCACTTTTGTCTGAGTGCCACTCAGCGGCTGATTATTTGACTACATAAAACTTTCTGTGGCAGACGCGCGTGCTCCCTCCTCCCTTATCGGCAATTATCTTCTTGGTTTAAACAAAACTTTGTTCACCAAGTCTTAACACGTATAAAACAGTAACGGCAGCTTGTATGTATGTATGTATGTATGTAAGTGTGTGCCTGAAAGAAGGTTCAGGTTTTTTTTCTTCTTTGGTATGTTTTGGAAACTGGTAGACATGAACTGGTTCGCACTGTGGTACACCTTTCAGATGATACTTTTTGTTTTCTTTCTCTTTTTTATTTTTACATCAATGGTTTGTGTCAAAATCGTCTCTTGGTTGAAACAAGATTTTACTCAAAAGTCATACATATTTTCTTTAGTTTATTTATCTCGTCTTATTTTTCATCGATAGGATGCACTATCATACGGTTGCAGCCCATTTTTGCACATATATTTTAGAGCACTCCTGTAAGCATTGCTTGATATATTAATTTTCATTGTTGGTACCACGTTGTTCTGAACGAACATTTGTTTAAACCACCACAGTGATAGCTTTTTTCCCTAGGTTCTAGGCTGTGCATTACTACACCCTGAGGTTAAAAAAGATGAACTCGCAGAACAATGTGACCATTCTATAACCAAAAACCAATTCCAAACTTATGAGAAAGCTGGTGCATTGATGACGACGTGATGGAGAAAGTGGCGAGAGTGGGGGGAAAAACAAGGGTGCTGTGAAACGGTGGCTGCAATTTTACACTGTTTTGCACAAATGTGTACGCCTGTTAACACAGTATCTGCATACAAAATCATCAGCCTGTTAACCACAGTATCTGCAGACAAAATCATCAGCCTGTTAACCACAGTATCTGCAGACAAAATCTCATCAACCCTGTTAACCACAGTATCTGCAGACAAAATCATCAGCCTGTTAACCACAGTATCTGCAGACAAAATCATCAGCACAGAAAACACAGGCTTTCAGACAGTTCATAATAAAGGGATTTAAACAGGCTGACTTTCGTACAAAATTATCAACAGGAGAGTGGAGAATGCAGGATTCTAGGAAAGACTATTATATGATATAGGACTTAAGCAATTGATGCTATAGTTATATTACGAATAATCACAATATAATACATTTTAAACGTCCCCAAAATTACTTTGATTCTATCAATTCCATTTCTGTAGGTCTATACAGTTCGGGTTTTGTTAGGTTTTGGGTTTTTTTTTGTTTTAAGAAAAAGACAATCAAAAACTTAAATTCTGGAATGTAACAGAATGAGAAGATAAGAACGTCACTTTCTGGGGGAAGTACTTTGATTTCCAAACCATGTAATCCTAATATTGTAAATAATTCTCCCTACACATGTCTTGGGGAAGGTCAGAAATACCTAAGACAACAGTTTCTGTGGCAAGCATACAGCACAGATCACAGCACTGATAAATTAACCTTTCCAATGCAGTTAATGACCTGCTTTCTGCAACAGACGATCTGGAAAAGTTCACTGTTGTACAGGTTTGATCTCTTCACCGCTTTTGATACAGTGGAAACCCGTCTCATGAGTCAGACTAGTGCACTTTGACATTTCAGGTAGACCTACTGCCCCGTCGTTATTTAGTTCCAGTATGTGTGCCATCAGTGGTGGTGGTACTGTACTACAGCTTCTTGAATTCTTCAGTGTGGTTTCCCCCAAGGGTGTGTCCTGTGACCTTTTCTCTTTGGTACATCATTCTCTCTCTCATCATTCTCTCTCTCATCATTCTCTCTCTCTCTCTCTCTCTCTCTCTCTCTCTCTCTCTCCTCCTCTCTCTCTCTCTCTCTCTCTCTCTCTCTCTCTCTCTCTCTCTCTCTCTCTCTCTCTCTCTCTCTCTCTCTCTCTCTCTCTCTCTTTCATCCCCCCTCGCTCCCTCCCTCCCTTCCCCCCACCCCTATGTGGTAGGGATAGGGTACATAGTGGGTAGGAGGCAAGTTTTAAACAAGAGTTAGTGTCTTACACTAATGATATTACAAAACTCCAATTACATTCACAATGGCCACATCTGTGCATTAGATTACTAAAACTGTACACACGCGCGCGCGCGCATGCACACACACACACACACACACACACACACACACACCTCTCTCTCTCTCTCTCTCTCTCTCTCTCTCTCTCTCTCTCTCTCTCTCTCTCTCTCTCTCTCTCCTCCAGACAATGACTGCTTGTTTATCTTGAAAGACCCCAACTTTTCCTTAATTCAGGCCTTCCTGTAAGGAGCAAATGTGCATTGTTCCAAGCGTTATAATGAAAATAACTATTATTCTTCCAAGCAGTTCTCCTACTAATCATGTAATGATACCTTTTCAGTCCTACATGAATTCTAAGCTTCTTGCTGCTATGCTGACGTTTTTCTTTCTTAAACATAGATCTACATGTTTTATGCTGCCTTCAATAAAATCTGTTCAACCCAAAGACACCAAACTGTTACATACCTTCTACACACGCGTGCATAGCTAAAGGTTCAATCATAGAGAAGTCCATTTGCATGCGCAAATGTAACAACAGTCATTTGACTTGGACCACTTTAACTCTTCGTTACAAAAGAGAGAGGGAAGAGGGCTTCTTGATGTTTTTCTCGACACACCCTGACAAAAGAGTCAGTGCGCTGACCCATGACTCCACAAGAAGTGAAGACAGAAGACAATTCAAATGTAAGGAGGGAAGGTAGCCTAGTGCTTAGAGCATTGAACGTGTGTGTTCTAATGGCCTCGGGTTCCAGCCCCTACCACCACTACCGAGACGCCCGTTCAGAGCGATTTTTGCCCTGGAGTTAACATCAGTACCGACTCCACTACCCCGGAAGTCCTTTGGATAAGATTGTAAATCCGAGTCACTGTGTGCGAACGCATGTAGAACATGTTGCGCGCACGTTAAAACCCGGTTTTGCCTTTCGGAAGAGTTGTCCCTTTTGTGCCGGTAGGAATGGACAGGAGAAGAAAAAAAATATATATAACAGCTGTATATATAGATAAGATATATAGATATGGTGTCGTGTGTAGACATCGTCCTTGAAATCTAAATGCGAAAATGGTCGCATGTGCAAGTTTCGCTATTGATGAGCTTCAGATCTCTAGCTAAAGAACAACTTCAGAAAAAGAACCCAACCCAAATCAAAAGTGTATCAAACCAAAAATGACCGATTCAGTCCCCAAAGAACACTAAGAGAGATATTCTACCTGATTCTACATTCATGGACTTTAGTAAGGACAAAGCTTCCTTTGTCTGCTCCGTACAGACACATACAGATGTGAGGAGGGGGGGGGGCGGGTGAATGGCCACTCTTGTGGTAACTCGTTCTCTTTGGGGAGAGAGAGAGAGAGAGAGAGAGAGAGAGAGAGAGAGAGAGAGAGAGAGAGAGAGAGAGAGAGAGAGAGTTGTCCCTGGTAAAAATTCTGTTAAAAAAAAAAAGCCACTCTTATAGGAAAACAAATACACATGCAGACAGGAATATATTATATCCACACAAAAAAAGGCGACACTGCTCTCGTGGTAACACGCACTCCCAGGGGGAAAAAAAAAGGGG
>CM060339.1:21978613-21981113 GCA_030674155.1 Stramonita haemastoma
TGTGTGTGTGTGTGTGTGTGTGTCATTTCACTATTTTTAGATTATGACTCATTTTACGTTTATTTTTTTCTCCTTTTTTTATACAAATTTTGTTAGACCTTTGCATATTTGTACATTTTTTATCCAGTTATATGTGTGTCTGCTCACCTGTTCCCTTTTGCTAGTTGAAATACATATTGTTACTACTACTACTACTACTACTACTACTACTACTACTACTACTACTACTACTACTATACTACTACTACTACTACTCACCACCACCACCACCACCACCACCACCACCACCACCACCACCACTTTTATTACAAACTGCTACTACTACTACTGCTACTACTCTACTCTACTACTACTACTACTTACTACTACTACTACTACTACTACTGCTACTCCTGCTACTACTACTACCACTTCTATTACTACTACCACTACTACTTCTACTACCACTACTACTGCTGCTACTACTACTACTACTACTACTACTACTACTACTACTACTACTAACTACTACTACGACTACGACTACGACATACGACTACGACTTCGACTTCGACTACGACTACTACTACGACTACTACGACTACTACCATTGCTGTTGCTACTGCTGCTGCTGCTTCTTCTTCTTTCTTCTTCTTCTTCTTCTTCTTCTTTTCTTCTTCTTCTTTCTTCTTTCTTTCTTTCCTTCTTCTCTCTTCTTCTCCTCTCTTCTTCTTCTCTCTCTCTTTTTCTACAAGCTTACAGAAGAAAGTGAAGAAGAAAATGAAAAAAAAAGCTCAAAAAGAAGAACAACAGTCATTATCATCATCACCATCATCATGAGTTGTCCTGGCAAAAAAGTCCACTGTCACTGCGATACAACAATGCAATTGCAATACAAACAATACAATACAATACAATGCACATGCAACGCAACGCAACGCAACGCAACGCAACGCAACGCAACGCAACGCATACCTACACGCTACGCTAACCCTACCCTACCCTACCCTACCTACCCTCCTACCCTACCCTACTCCCTACCCTACCTACCTACGCTACAGCAACCTACTACCTACCTACACTGCACTGCACTGCACTGCACTGCACTGCACTGCACTAGACACTGCACTGCACTACACTACACTACAACTACACTACACTACATCTGAGGCACTACACTACATGACACTGATAATACAGTATCTGATCTTCTTTTGGCCTCACTAAATAAGATTATCTTATTTTAATCTCGGGGTGAGGGCACAGAGCAGACAGAAGAGAGTGCAGGCATGCAGCTGGTTAATCTCGAGGACACAGAGAGAGAGACAGAGACAGAGACAGAGAGAGAGAGGAGAGAGGAGAGAGAGAGAGAGAGAGAGAGAGAGAGAGAGAGGAGAGAGAGAGGAGAGAGAGAGAGAGAGAGAGGAGAGAGAGAGAGAGAGAGAGAGAGAGAGAGAGAGAGAGAGAGGAGAGAGAGAGAGAGAGAGAGAGAGAGAGAGAGAGAGAATGAATGAATGAATAATCTTTATTTTTCAAGGGTAACAGAGTAAGTATTACATACTTTTTTTCATCCGGAGAGAGAGGGCACAGAGAGAGACAGAGAGAGGGGGGGGGGGGGGGGGGCAGGCAGGCAGGCAGGTAGGCAGATAGACAGACAGACAGACAGACAGACAGACAGAGGCAGAGAGGTCTCATGTCTGAGACACTTCAATCCAATCCCCACCCCCCACCCCCACTTCCCTGCCCCCTTTTCCCACACACCTGACGATAGTGGTGGTGGTGGTGGTGGTGGTGTGTGGTGGTGGTGGTGGTGGTGGTGGTGGTGGTGGTGGTGGTGATAATGGTGGTCATGATCATGATGATGATGATGATGATGATAAGGAGGAGGAGGAGGAGGAGGATAGCGGTGGTGGTAGTAGTGGTTGTGGTGGTGATTATAGTGAAGATGAAGATGATGGTTTTCCTTGTTATTGTCGTTGTCATTGCTATCAGCGGTGGTGATGGTGATGGTTGATGGAGGTGGTGGGTGGTGGTAGTGGTAGAAGTAGTGCGTGCGCGCGTGTCGTGCGTGCGTGCGTGCGTGCGTGCGTGTGTGTGTGTCTGTGTGTCTGTCTGTCTGTCTGTCTATGTCTGTGTCTGTGTCTGGGTGTACATGCTTGCGCGCGTGCATGCGTGTGTGAAAAAAAAAATCACCGTCAATCAAACAAAAAATTTAAAACAGAGAGCGAGAGAGAGAGAGAGAGACAGAGACAGAGACAGAGAGACAGAGAGAGACAGAGAGAGACAGAGAGACAGAGAGAGAAAGACAGAGAGACAGAGAGAAATGAACGCACAAAAAAAAACCGAAACGAATGAACACGTTCACCTTTCTTTGGCTATTTTGTTCGTTCTTTCTCCTTTCTTCCTTCCTTCTTCTAACCAGACTTTAATGTTTGTTTAGTCTAAGCACTCACTTCGTTTCTGCCCTTTTCCCCCCTGGTCCCAGACTTTCCAGCTACTTTCTCAAGGGAAGGGGGGAGGG